>JARDYH010000007.1:16542262-16717262 GCA_029215795.1 Anniella stebbinsi
CATGATCAGTTCTGTATGAAGACCCAGATTTCTGTGTTCTAAGGGTCATGAAGATCTGTCCCTTGGTGAGAGTCCTAACACTATGAACAGAGCCCGATCCTAAGAGTAGTAAAAGGGGAAAAGGGCATGCATGCACATATTTTCTGTAATCAACTTTGACCTGTCCTTGTTTTTTCCCTTTGATCCAACACTTTCTTCAGTTTTCTTGGCATACTGACTCTTATTCGTGTTTCTGGGGGATATTATGATGGTTTTCAAGGGCCCACAAATTATGAGCCGGAATAAAAACAAAGGATGTACACAGGAGATGTAATTAAGAAACAGCTGAATCCGACATCATGACTGCTGGATAGCATAACAGTTATATGGACTGGTAGATTAATCAACAAAAGCTGTAGTTGATTAACAGAGGCAATTTTAAATTGGTGGGGCTGAGACTCAGGGATTGTGTAAATGGAATTGTGTCAATGTTGATTTCAGGTTATAAATGTAATAGGAAATGTGGCATTTTGATTCTGGAGTGTAATTGTAATTGTACTAGGATATATTAATATTAAATTTGGCCTAATTCCCTTCAATGATAACTGGTAGCTTCGAGGTCTACTTCTGTACCTTAGAAAGGCATCTATTTTGAGGTTTTGATTAATATAATCAATGCGGTTAAACCATTAAAACGTGGAAGATGAATAAACTAACAGTACAATTCTATGTATTTTTTCTCAGAAGTCCCACAATGTTCAGTGGAATTAAAGTGAGTTTAGTATTATAGCCTAAAAAAACCCTCCTTTAACAATGGAAAGCTGTAAGAACATAGCATTAATGGGAGTTAGCTTCCCTCTTTCTCTTTTAGCCATGACACATAACCGTTAGACAGGTCTAGGCTTCTTCAACCCTTCTGATGGTCCAGAGGTTTAAGTCGGCTTGCTACTGAAGAAAGCTCAGAAGATAACAACAAGAGAGAGGGCTTTCTTGGGGGTGTCCCCCCCCCGATTATGAAATGCTCTCCTCACTGAAGTCCCCCTGGCACCAACATTGTCATTGTTCCAGTGCAAGATTGAGACTACTCCCATTCGACACCATTTGATGGGGCATTTTTGTTACTTGTTTTTTTTATCAGGTCCAGTATCTTGCTGGAAATGTTTCAGTTGTTTTTAACTTGTTTTTAACTTTTGTATGTTACAAAATTTTATACTATGTTTTTATTTTCTTATATTGTTGGCATGCAGGTTTTGTGAACCGGAGAGGTTACCGGAGAGTGGTACAGAAATGAAAAAAATAACAGAAGAAGAAGAGGACAACAGCTAGAAATGCTGGGGTGAGGAACCTAAGGATCAGAAAATCAGCAGCTTTTCTGGGATAATAATTCCATGACCCTTTGGCACTTCACCACAACATTTCTAACTAAGGACTTAGTAGCAAACAGTCTTAAACCATAGGTGGATAAAGAGGCTTTAAGTTATTTAATTGCATACCCTCAATGTTCCATCAAAGAAAATATGGCATGCATGTAACATCCCTATTCTAACTTTGAATATCACTTTGAAACACTCACCCAATCCCCATTACACAATGAGATGGAATAGAGAGGTTCTAGCCTACCTACTGTATGTTGTATTTCTTTATCCTACAGTAGCTCTACACTAGGCTGACCAGATAAAATCCAGGTCAGGGCTCATGTAACTTTAACAGTTGTAGAGCAAAGGGAAGTTCAGCCAGTGTCATTTGTATGCAATTAGTTCCTGGTGAAATTCCCTCTTCATCACAACAGTTAAAGTTGCAGGGGCTGCCTTCTTTTGTATATGGTCACTCTAGTATAGTGCCTGCAACTTTAACTGTTGTGATGAAGAGGGAATTTCACCAGGAACTAATTGCATACAAATGACACTGGCTGAAATTCCCTTTGCTCTACAACTGTTAAAGTTACAGGAGCCCTGACCTGGATTTTATCTGGTCACTCTACTCTACACCCCCCCCCCATTTAAATATCAAGACAACAGCTATTGCTCTGCTTAATGATATATCAGAAATACAGGATGGTCCCACCATAAGGTACCCACAAAATATTTGTTGGTGGCTGCACTGTACAGTGAGTTAGTGTTCACGCATACACATTTACTATATACACTCTAGAGGCAAGATGTATCCAGTCACCCACTTAACTTCTAGAAACCCTGCAAAAGAAGCTGATCCCCAAAGAATAGCCAACTCTAACAGCAAACATTTTCATACAGCATCCACAAATGATCCCCCAAATGGGGAGAAAATAGTGACCATGACCAGAAAATACTGTCTATGCTCTTTATATCCACAAGTAAAAGGACTATAGACTTAGTGTTTCGGTTTGTTTGTCTGTTTTTTAATGAAAGCTAAATAGAAATGTTCCTGAGGATAGGGTGACCATATGGAAAGGAGAACAGGGCTCCTGTATCTTTAACAGTTGTATAGAAAAGGGAATTTCAGAAGGTGTCATTTGTATGCATGCAGCACCTGCTGAAATCCCCTCTTCATCACAACAGTTAAAGTTGCAGGAGCCCTGCTCTATTTTGTAGAGTGACCAGATACAAAAGAGAGCAGTGCTCCTGCAGCTTTAACCGTTTTGATGAAGAGGGAATTTCACCAGGGAATTCCCTTTTCTATACAACTGTTAAAAATACAGAAGCCCTGTCCTCCTTCCTATATGGTCACCCTACCTCAGCAGGCCACCCTCTGACTATGGCTGTATCTTGCTTCCGTCCAGACAGTTTCCTTATATGCACACTGAAAACCATCAGTGAAAAGATAAGTATCAAACAAGAGCCGATACACTGAAAGCCAACTCTAATTTAGGGGTGCTGGAATTCCATCTTTGCAGATTCCGAAACGAACTGACCGAGTCCACTCCACACCTCTTGGATGAATGTGCAAATTGAAATTCAGGTATCCACCCCTTTTCACACTTCTCCAAGTGTTGCCGCACAGTTATCTGCACTTTAGATGTAGCAAAATCAATATAGCAGCACCTCTTTTAAAAGAGAATATGCACAAAAGCTGGAATCCTACTCATTTTTTTGTGGGAGTTGATCCCACTGTGCTTCTGGGTAAGCATCCGTAGGATTGCTTTTTTTTTCAGAAATGGATATTTTTTGAAAGTGAATGTGGAATTGAAAATGTATTTAAATGAGATTTATTTATTTATTTATTTTTGTGCAGATTTGCAAAAGAAAAGTTTGCAGTTCAACGAGGAAACTGCATGGCTTGGGAGTGAGCGAAAGCATACTGAAGGAATGAAGAGCAGATAGACTGTTTGATCCATCTTTGGTTTCAAATCTCTCTCACACACACACCATCTGTCATAAATGACTCTCATTTTGAAAAAAGGTACCCCAAATACAGTCTTCAATTTATTTTCTAAAAAGGAACAAAAAAAAAAACTAAACTAAAACACCACCTTTATTCGGCGTGGAAACTAACTATATCACTGTACTGCAAATCATTTTCCCCTTAAATCACTTTTGAGACCCACCCACCCCCAATCTATTAAAGAATTTTGCAGCTGGCTTTTGAACCACTTATAAAAGACAACACGGAAGAAGACAAGGAAAAAAATTAACCCCTGTGGCTCTATTAGCAGCAATATAATAAATGTGCATTTAAAAGATCTATAAACACATATTTATCTGCAAAATGTTCTTGCATAAAACTGTTATTGAAAAGGCTTTCATTTTATCTTTGTGTTATTGTAATTTTATTGAATTGCTTATTCATTCTTTGATATTGTGTTTTAATGATATTATAAATCTGTTTTATGTCTGATAGGAGCCTCATTGTAAACTGATGTAACAGATAATATGGCAATTCACCATAAAAATTCTAAACCAAAAAAAGGGGGAAAATGCAGATCAAAACGCAAAGAAGCACTTTAATTCATTCTGGGGTTCTTTTCATTTTATTTTTTAATTATTTTTCATGTGCTACTTGCCATCTGTTGATAAAAGATGGTTGTAGAAACTCACCATCTCCTACACAATGAAGATTCCACCCTCAGCCCCCGTTCTCCTACAATTCTATTCATAAAACACACACACACACACACACACGAGTATAAAAGCATTACACCTCTCAACACTAAAGATCATTAGCTGGTTCATTGTATAAACTGATTTAAATTAGGCACTTTTGGAATGAAACCTTTTTACCCCCTGTAAAATGCTTATTTGGGATAAATTTTCTGTTAGCATCATGAATAATGAAAGAAGAGGGAGGGGGGAAATCATCTTCTATGTCTCCTATTATTCCAATTCTTTTATTAAAAACAATGAAAAACAATTACAATAAAAGATATTATCAACATATAGAGCAATTATGCTCTAAACCAGCCACTGCTCTCCTCAGAAACTTAGCAGGAAGTTCATTCAATAAAAGCATGCACGCCTGCCAAATCTAAATAATAAAAACTCTATTAACGGGAGCCTATTATGAAGGAAAGCACATGACCCGGGCACTAGTATTTGACAGGTGGCCAATCCTGTTAAGTACACTTTAAATATGAAAGTGTATTTGGAATCATTATAGTTGACTTACACAGCTTGTAAGTTGACTTACATCCCGCCAACTCCTCCTGCTATAGTTATCCTCATTCTGCTGTTTGCAGTTAGATAAAGTATCTTGGCCAGGATCCAAATTACCGTGTAACTATCCCGTGCGGCCAAGGTTGCTTTGGACTTGGGTTTTTCAAAGAGCCATTTGCCCACTCTATTTCCCATGCCAGATGACAGATGAAAGTTTCAAAAGCCAGTTTAACAATAAAAATATCACCTTTTGTAAAAGTAGGCCAGATTGTCATGCAGAAGCTCGATCCCTAATATACATTTCACTGGAGCTGTGAAGTACTCAGCCACAGGCCTATCCATACAATGTTTACCAACATACTGTGGTTCCTTCCATAAAAAACACATTGACACCTTTCTGCAATGTAAATATTTGGTTCAAATCTCTTCAGGTGATGTGCATCCTGAATTCACCCCATGGAAAGAACGATGCATTTGGAACTTCTAGCTCTGGTTCTCAACCCAATGGAGCAGGTGTGCTCAAGTGCTTGAATACAAGTTGAACTCCTGTTCAGTTCTTGCCACTTAGCATAGCAAGGTCAGAGCAGAAGGGGTGGGCTGCGGTTGGGTGGCATGCGCTGGGACCTTGGGGTTGGGGCCGGTGCTACAACACACCGTTTGGACTTAACACCTGAACAGGACTTTGCAGGTAAGCCAATCAAAGGTTTGCCTATTATTTTGCAGTTTTCCAAATGTCAGATTTCTCTGCATGTGGTTGGAGAGTGCACAAAGGACAGGCACCATCAAATGGCTTACAAAACATGCCTGGAAAATCCAGAAAAGACATGCAATGCCACAAAAGCCAGGTGCAAAGCTGGCTCCCCGTACCATCATCTCACTTAATGCACGTAATATTTGTATTGAGCATTCAACCTTACAAAGACTTCAGAGACCTAAAGAGTTTCTCTACTTACATTTCAACACAAGAGAAATGCATTGACAGCACACTGTTCCTTGTACAATGTCGGCTCCCTAGGCTTCCATTTTTGTATTGGTCCATCTACTTTTACTGTGACTGAACTAGAACACTGTATGGATACACCTGTGGACCGTGCCTGGGAGGCTGTCTCAGAGGCCCGTTTCCACACATTTCATAGGTGTGTGGTACTCTTCACCCAGGGTGACCATCTGCCCGGATTTGTCCGGACATGCCCAGGAAATGGGTAGCAAATCCGCATCCGGGTGGAAAAACTGTTTTGGGGGGCCAAATCTGGAAATTTACCCCCCCCAAAAGGGTGACCTGGGGCAATCCGGGCCAACCGGGGGGCGGTGGGGGCAAACCGGGGCGGCGGGGGGCAGCGTGGCATGGGGGGGCGGGGCGGTGTGGGTGGGGGGCAGCGCAGGGTGGGGGGGTGGCACGAGGGGGGGCGGCGCAGGGCAGGCTGTGGCACGAGGATGCGGGTGGGGGGGGCGGCACGGATGCGCGGTGGGGGGTTGTTTTGGGTGGGTGGGGTGGCGGGGGGGGCAGGATTTTGATCCTCAAAATCTGGTCACCCTATCCTCACCTGATCAAGCTCTCAAGAAATCCTCTGTGCAACCTCCAGAAGGAAATGTGCAATTGCACTAGCCATCCATATGGAAGCAGCATTGAACAAAACTGTGCAACTAAGATGCCATTTTTGCACAAACAAAAGGAGGGACTAAAAGAGGAAACACCAAAGAGGTTTGCAGGCCCAAAGAGCCCAAGACAGCAAGGAAGGAAGAGGCCAAAAGAACAAATGAGTTCAATCCACACACAGCAAGCATGATGATCATCTTTATGCATTTCTCCATCATGTGCAGCTGGATCAGGCTGTTCCACTAAAATAAATGAACACCACCGTGTATACTTTAGAGGAGCATCCTCCAATCTGGTGCCCTTCAACTCCCATCATCCCCATCTGGCATAGCAAATTGGCAGGAGTCCTGGACTCTATAGTCCTAGAGGGCACCAGGCTGAGGGGAACTGTTTTAGAAAACTCTAGATTGAGACATTCATGTTTATCCTAAATCAGTCCTGACTTGAATCTGATGTAGTCTGCAGCAAAAAATAAAAGCCTTTATGTAAGATGGGGAGTAATTCTGTGGCCGGCTTTTCCGTACGTGCAGACAAAATGCAAGACAGTTCCTCCATACGAAACTATTTTCCCCTACTCTTAAGCCCTGTGTCACTGGGAAGTTTGACTAGGGATGCTTCAGGAATTCAATCTTTGTCAATACCAACACAAACGGACCTGATCCACAACTCCTGGGCCAACACAACTACCATTTAGTTTTCGCACCTCTCCAAGTTTGCCGACTCAAAACCAACAACAACAAAAAACATACCGAAGTGCATGTAAAAATGTGTATTTTAAGATAAAAATACTTTCAGAAATGGTATTTGGAAAGACAATATATTTAGAAATGTGTTCATTTTTTTTACTGTGCATATTAATGTGAAATTTTGTGCATTTTTTTTAAAAAATTGCAGATTCCCGTGGAAACTGGACAAAACAGATTTATGGATGGAAAACATGAAAGTGACATGAACCAGAGACTGATGGATCAATCCCTGACATTTCGTGGAGAAGAGTTTTCTTGGAAGTTGGAAATATAAAGCAGCCCCAGCAGTCCTATTCTCATGTTTATCTACACATGAACTGCAATAATGCAAGCACCATCAGGATTCGGGTTGCACTTCTGGATTCGGATTGCTGAGAAGCACATGAATTGAGCATCCTGCCGCGGTCTTGCAGTTATCTGCTATCTACTCCTGTGGCTTTTGGCTTATATCTCAGATGGTGATCTCCTGCCATTGACCCCCTTTGTCTTTTTTCCTGTTTCACAGCCCCATCCAGGCTTACAAAGTCCTAAGTCTGCACAGTTAGGTCCTTCTCCTTCTCCTGCTTTTACATCCTGAGCAAGCCAAGGAGGCAAGAAGGGGTGAAAGGAATCCCAAACAACCTTAAAAGGGATCGCAGGTGAAGTGCAGCCACAAATGTCACAGGATGACTTGAGGTCCATCTCAAGCTCTCAATCAAACCCACCTAACCGGGTTGTGGTTTCAAGGAGAAAAAGAGACGGGCTCATGTATGCCACCTTGAACTCTCGGGGGTGGGGGGAAGAGCGGGATGCAAATGTGATGAGCAAACTCTATCGAAGCCATGGGTGTTGAACCTCTAGCCCAATTTCATTTCAGAGAAACTCTCAGGATCTGCATGCCAGTGGTGCGCAGAGCCAAAGGCAATAGAGGCGGCACCCAAAACTCCAGGACATTGTAGCTGAAAGCACTTGCTGCCAGTAACTAAGCCTTCAAAGCATCTCAACCTTTTATAATTGGGGGGTGGGAAGGAATGCTCAAACCATGGGAAATGATCAGATGATTGGTGGTTGGGGAAAAGGGGTGGAGCTATCTGAGGAAGCCCCAGAGGGCTGGATTGATACCGAAGTGGGCTTTTGCTCCCCTTTCTAAGCGCATGTGCAAGGGCCCAGAAAGAAGCAGACACTGAGGTTGGATCTACACTAGTGCTTTTTGTCAGTACTGAAGCACACTGTTAATTGTCGGGGTACATTACATGTTCTATATACCGCTTCTCTAGCATTATTTTTCCAATTTTCATTCTGCATTATCCAAAATATCGCCACAGATGCCGTTTTGCGTGCAACATGGTATAAATATGCAAGAGGGATCTAGCATCACCATGATGGAATTGCATCAATATGACACGAAATATAGTTCTGGCCTGGCTCTCGGTTTCTGCAATTACACGGAGAGGCTCTGTCCGCAGAGCCATCAAGGAAATCCATGGCGTCTCACACCCAAAGAGATGTTTATACAACAAAAGAACTGTGTCTCCAGTCAGAATCATCCTTTTCTCCATTGCTAAATGTGTATCCAAATTAACCAAAATAAATAAATGACTGCTCAGACACTGGAGGACGCTAAACTGGTTAGACAAGGCTTTGATGAAATACCATCTCCAGCTCCTGGTTCCATCTCAAGCAATGCATTGTGGGATAATATCAAGAATATAACATGTATGGATGGAGCCACAGTGCAGTCTCTTGCAAGGCAAATAAAATACATTTTCAGAAGTGTCGCTGGAAATCTAAAAATCCTCTGGAATTTTACCGACGAATCATCCAGAAACCTGGAGCTAACTGCAGCATCTAGTGCAGCCGGATTTGCAGAGCTACAGTTCACTGGAAAAATAAGCCTTCATCTAGCATTTGTGAGCATAAATAGACAGCTGTTCCACTTGTTTCCACCTGCCATTGAGATCACTGAAATATCGGGGGAGGGGAGGGATTACAGCAAAATGAGGTAATAAAATGTGTGCTATTAGTATGTTGCAGAAACGGTTAGAACAATTAGCAGTGTTTATACAGTAGCAAATATACAACACAACAAAGATGTGTCTCTAAAAGAGTTAGAAATGATTTGTCTGTATCTTTAAAGGCACTGCTACAAGAGGATGGGCAATAATTATTATCCATTTCCATTGGAATATATTCAAGACATGGTTTAAGGATTGTTTGGTGTTCTAGCCAGCCAGTCCTTCTTTCAGAATACTCCATTTCATTCTCTCTCACCTGGGTTTCTGTCCTCATTTAGATATTTGGGGGTGGGGTGTTGCCCATTTATCCCCACCCTACCCCCCAAAAAATGTTTTGTATTTCTGCAAACCTTAGGGTTCCTGGAATGTGCTGATTCCTCCCTCTTGCTTCTCAGAGTCCCTGTTTTGGCTACAGTCCTGTTGGCACTCACCAACTGAGTTTGCTATTAGAGGGAATGATGATTATTCTAGAAGCGCCACTGTGATGGAAGATTAATTTCCCTACATAGCATATGGCTGGACTCCAAAGAGCTACTTTTGACATGCTCAAGCGCTTGCATGTGCTCAGTGGGATTTTAAAACTTTTTATGTTGAAATAGCTGATGGAACTCCCTACCTCAAGAGATCGGTTTGCCCTCCCCTCCTTACTTTTTCACCACCTGGCCAAGACTGTTCTATTTCAGCAGGCATTTGACCTGGCGCATCGAGGATTCTTTGGTGAATACCTTCCTTCCTTCCTGCTTTCTTTTCTTTTTTCAAAGATTGGGTTTATTTGCTGCATCTGTCTTTGTTTTAAAATTCTGTTTGTTATTGTGGATTACCTGATTAATTTCAGTTGGATTTTATGGTGTAAGCGGCTCTGAGCACTGTAAAAGCAGTGGGAAGGCAGGATATATAAATACATCAAAGAAAGAAAGAAATCAAACATGGATAAAGAAAAATACAGGCATCTGCTTCAATTGTATCATCAGAAAAGAATCTATATTTTTTTCTTATAGCAGAGATTAATGGAAGGGCTGTATCTATGGGTGCCATCTTTACCATCAGTCACCTCCAAGTCTACCTGAAGATTCTTCTGCCCAAAAGAATCTGCCATAGACATGGTAGTATATCCCTAATTATCCAGTATTGCATTTTTATGAAATTTTTTAATTGTTGTAAGCTGCTTTGGATGTCAATCTTGTCTGAAGAGTTGGGAATAAAAACAACGAAGGAAGGAATGGAACCATTATCTTAGCCTCCTTTTGACACCTGCCACCGATATATGCAACCAGCAAAATGGCTCAGCCTTGAAAACCAAGGTTTCAATTTGATGATAAACGGGGAGCTCATAAAAGACAATGCAGAGTCTGGAATGAAAAAGAATAAGCATGTCTGGCAAAGGTAGCCAGAATGTGGAATCTGCCTGCAACAGGGCAAGCCAAGGATCCAGAGGGAGAAACAGGTTTGGTCCGCAGCAGAGAGAGATGAGATGGGAAGCAAGAACATTCCATCAGCGTTTCTGAAAGACCAACTTCACCCAGTTTATGGTGACCATATGGAAAGGATAGGGCTTCTGCATCTTTAACAGTTGCACAGAAAAGAGTATTTCAGCAGGTGTCATTTGTATGTATGCAGCACCTGGTGAAATCCCCTCTTCATCACAACATTTAAAGGTGTAGGAGCCCTGCCCTCTTTTGTATCTGGTCACTCTAGTATAGCTCCTGCAGCTTTAACTGTTGTGATGAAGAGGGAACTTCACCAGGTGCTGCAGGCATACAAAGGACACCTGCTGAAATTTCCTTTCCTATACGACTCTTAAAAATTCAGGAGCCCTGTCCTCCTTTTCATATGTTCACCCTAATCCAGCTCCTCCTCTTCCTAAACTGTTTCCGGACAGCAATTATAACAACTTTTATTTGCTATTTAAACTCAATAATCTGGGTCTGAGTTTGCTTTTTGCCACCCCATCATGTCATAACTTTTGGACTGGGACTATCTTGTTTTCATTACTTGTACATAAGCCACTCTGGGGCCTTTTCAGCTGTAGAGCGAGATAAAAATGCTTTTAATATATAAATACATACATCAACAAAAAGCCTCTTAAGAACAGGAGGAGATGTCTCTGGGAACCGAGAGAAATGCAACACAGATGAGTACATGTTTGGCCAAACCAGACCTAAAGCCAGCCTACCCTTTGCAGAACACCAACCTCCCAACTTAAAAGAATATTTAAAAAAAAAAAAAAATCTTAGAAAGAAAATAAAAATCAGGAGGAACTGCAAGAGGTGTGCCCATGGGCATCACATAGGAGACCACACCTTAGAGGGCATGGAAGAGACACATATGACCACCACCCTCTCCCAGTCTTGTCATCTGTTAGTGTCCCTTCCTGGGATCGCAACATAGCATCCGGTTTATGTGGGTCTCTGGAACAAAACGGCCATATTTATTATCCAAGTCTGTACTGTTTATCATGGTAACTGCGTATCAGCCAATGACACCAGCCATCTGCATATAGCAACGTCAAAAACCTCACGGAAAAAGCATCATGGAAAATGCTACTCTTCATATCCCACTTGTCCCAAGTAAAACATATGTTGGTAGGACAGAAGAGATGACGTCCAAATTCCACATTTAATTCTCCCTTCCCCCCCCCCTTTAGTTTAAATTCTCCTTGGTCGTCATTTTGCCAAAAGTGGAATAAGCAGCTGCTAAATTCATGATGAGGAGGACGAGGAGAGAGGGAGGGAGGGAAAAAGCACCTACTGGAAATCTTGCAGAGCTAATGGGCACTGTCAAAATACTCCAATTTCCCTTATAATAAACTAATTGTTTTTCAAATTTGCGATTCGCATTAATAAAAATAGGTGAATTGTTTTGACTGCATTAATTAATGCTGACTAAATTAGGCGGTGGAGTTTTTCAGGGCAAGAAATGGATTCTTGTTTTTTTAAACAGTGCTTCGTCCACCAGGGCCCTATGTTCAGGAGAAGGGGGGAGGGTTAGAGCATTGGTCTAACAATAGATAACTAACAATAGGTAGGATTTCTGTTCTCTTTTCTCTGTGGAAATAAAGCCCTCCCAAAAGATAAGAACTGTATTTGCTCACACGCTACTGCTTCTTATTTTATGTATATATTACCTTTCTTTCTCATCTTTCCTCCAAGCACCTCAAGGCAGCATAAACTCTTCCCCACTGCCCCATTTTTTACTTACAACAACCCTGTGAGGTACATTACCCTGTGAGCTCTGTGGCTGAGTAGGATGTGCAGGTGAAATAAGGGAAGGGAAAAATGAAAGCGTAGAAACCAAACAACAACAACAACAACAACAACAACACTCTTTCAAGGCAGCATAAAACGTTTCTCTCTTCCCCACGGTCCCTTTTTTTGACTTACAACAGCCCTGTGAGGTAAATTATCCCTGTGAGCTTCATGACTGAGTAGGATGTGCCGGTGAAGTAAAGGAAGGGGAAAATGAAAGTTTAGAAATAAAACAACACTGTTTCCAGGCATATTCTCTTCAAAGCTTATGGAAAATAGGGTGTGGTGAGGGGGAGGGAAATGCTCTGAGAATCTTGTCTGGAGAAAAATCTGAGAAATGCATCGAGTTTGACATTTTAGAGCAGGGTAAAGTGAAGAAATCAGAGTTTTAGCAGGAATATTTTCCTCAGAGGAACAGTTTAGGAAAAATGCTGATGAGACGTCCCAATGCATTACTGCAATATCATCAATTACGTGAGAAATGTAATTAACCATTTCTGATCCTTAAACATTATTTACCCAAAGCCCCTAAGAATATTTGCAGCTTTTCCTCTGGTACTAAAAGCTGCATTATGGTCCTCTTTACAAGACGAAGCCTTGCAGTAGCAGTACACAAGGACGAACTGGTCAAGCAGTGACCTCTTCATGTGGAAATCCCTCCCTTTCGCAACTTTGATAACAGCAGGTTCATATGCAAGAAACAAAACAACTCACTGATTTACAAATTGGGAGGTAATAATTCTGCAAGCAGAAAACAAAACATTGATTTATTAAAAGACTATGCAAACTTGGAAGTGCATTAAGGATTATTATTATTATTATTATTATTATTATAG
Source organism: Anniella stebbinsi (assembly GCA_029215795.1). Classification (NCBI taxonomy): domain Eukaryota; kingdom Metazoa; phylum Chordata; class Lepidosauria; order Squamata; family Anniellidae; genus Anniella; species Anniella stebbinsi. The sequence continues at coordinate 16,555,228 of JARDYH010000007.1, forward strand.
TACTATGTTTTACGTGGCTTTCTCATGGATTAAGATCCTAAATGGGAAGAAAAAAATAAAAACACATTCTACAGTTAAGCCTTTTACTAAATTGCTTTCTTTCAATTAGGTACCCCTCTCTGGAAATGCAGAGACATCTGTTCACTTTATCACCTGTACGTCTGCTGTGATTATTTCATCAAGTCCATAGTACTATTCTGTTCCTGTATATTATTGACCAAGACTGGAAGAAGTCCTTCCCATTTTTTGATGCAAAAAATGCACGGCCAAAATTATTGTTTTGTATCATTATCGGAAATTCTGATGTAATTTTTTTTTAATCCGATCATATCGGGGGGAACCCAAATTTGATTGGAACCAATATCCGATAAATATTGGAAGTTCCGATATGATTACAGTGTTTTCCCCATAGGTTTACATTGGGAGAAAGAAAGCTTTCCCCCAATGCAAGTCTATGGGGAAAAACACTGGGCCGGCACTCTCTCCCTCCCCCCATTCACACTCCCTCCCCTCACACGCTCTCCTTACCCCCTGCCGCCACTGCCTCTGTCGCTAAACAGGCCTTCCAGCATGTTCATCAGTACAGAGCCGCACCGAGTGATGTCGTCATCACTCGGCGCCTCTCTGTACTGACGAACAGGCCACAAAGCCTGCTTAGCAGTACTAAGGACCAGCGGCGGTGGCGGAGAAGGCAGCAGGTAAGGAGCGTGAGTGGGGGGAAGGGAGGGAGGGGTCCCCAGGGGTCCCCCCTTACCTGCGTCCTTCCCCGCTGCCGCTGCCAGTCCGTAGTACTACTAAACAGTATTTGCAGCCTGTTCGCCAGTACAGAGAAGCGCCGAGTGACAACATCATCACTCGGCGCTTCTCTGTACTGATGAACAGGCCACAAAGCCTGTTTAGCAGTACTACGGACCAGGGGCGGGGAAGGCACCAGGTAAGGAGCGCGAATGGGGGGGAAGAGAGGGCCGGCCCTAAAATGGTGCTCTGATAATCCAATATATCCGATAGTTATCGGACATATGGATTTCGGATCCAATCAGATAGGACCTCCTTAGAAAAGTATTGTTATAATTAATCGGATGTCCGATAACGACTTTATTGGATCGTTATCGGACATCGGAATGATACGATACACATCCCTGTTATATACCACTGCTGCTACAGTTTGGGCAATAGGATTTCTTCAAATGCTTTACCCATGTTTTATTACAAAGGTCTGGTTCTGCTTTAAAAAAAACCTTCATTTCAAATATTCAATAGCTGTGCACCTTAAATTTCATGGAAAAAGCACACACAGACACACAACAGAAAGCACCTCCGTAAAAGTGTGTGTTTTCCTAAAAGGATGACCCTGAAATATATAATCAAACATCTGCTTTATTTGATCTAATACTATTAATAAACATGAAAGCGATTGCACCTGTGAGAGAATGGAAAATGGAACACAGAAGTATCTTGTAATTAAATATATTAATGGTAAATTATATTCCAGCAAGGGACTTTTAAGGTGTACATTCAGTGTGTGTGTGTGTGCTTTTAAATTTGCTTCAAGCCAAATCTATGCCAATAACTTTTAACTCCTTAAATATAGAGTCAGCTAACATTTTTTTCTTTGCCTCTTGGCTAATTCATTTACTTCTATATGTTTTAGCCTTGAAATGTTCAGGCAGCAATCACAATGACTTTTGAAAAGCCAAGCTTGGCAGTAAAGCCTTCCCCCCAAACTACCATGGAAAGAACTCAGTTATAGGTTGCTTTTAAATGGGCAGGGACCACCTGATATAAATGGAGATACCAGAAGCAACAGGAACTCTGTCAGGCCCAAACAGGTAGAAATCTGCAGAGAACCATTCCAACTTTTACTGAGATCATAGAACATATGAGCTAGAGCACCTGATGAGTTGTATATAAAGAGCCATTCACTACACATTTGCAACTTGTAATGAATCTAAAATGCAGATTTTGATAATGGTATAATTCTGTGGCGTTGACATGCAATTAATAGGCTGTGGTGTGGTTTTCTAAACTCTGGATTGTCATAGTGTCTGAATTCATCCCTGCAAACAAAGCATGGTGGTTTAACCAGCTACAAACCACAAACAGAAGCCATGGTTTGTCACTGGCTGAGGAAGTCTGGCTTGTTTAAACTATGGCTGATGTCAGAACCCAGAATTGTAGCTTATCTCTGGTTTATTTGTGCTGCTGTCCACCCTGAAACAGAGGCACCAAGCAAGAGCAGGCTGAAAATGAAACTGCTCTGAAAGCTGGGGATAACATGGACAGAAGAGAAACAAATTAGAAATAGGGAAAATAAACTGTGGTTTGTTTGTTTGTTTGTTTGTTTGTCTGAAAGACAATTCATGGCTAAAGCAACAAACCATGGTTAACATAAACCAGAAAGTAGATGTCCATAAAGTAGAGCTCCAGATGTTTGGGGTCTGAACTCCCAGCATTCTTGACTATTGGCCATAGTGGCAAGGCCTTCTGGGAGTTGAAGTCTAAAACATCTGAAAATCTACTTTCTGCCCACCCCTGACATAAACCATGACTTAGTGTTACATGCAAACACAACCAATTTCTCTATGTGGATAGGAAAAATAGGTTGGATCCAGACATAGTCCTGCTTAAGGTAGACTCTAAGCATTGAAATCAATTGCACATGTTAGTCATGACTAACTTAAATCTCATTTATTTCAATGGGTCTATTCTAAGAATGACTGTGTCTAGATTCCTCCCTTGTGTTGTGCTGGTTTTTTTATGATGTCAGTAGATGTTCCTGCCAAAACAGCCCAGGACATTAGTTTGTGTGCATAAATGCATACAAATGGGAGGGGTTAGTAATATGTGAAGGCAGCAACCCTCTTGTAGCTGTAAGGGAGGAACCATAGCTCAGTGGTACAGAACATGTTTTGCATGCAACAGAAGGTCCCAGGTTCAATCTCCGGCATCTCCGTTTAGGAACATATTACAGGTAGCAGAAGAATGGAGTGACTCCTGCCTGAAACCTTTGGAAGCCACTGCCAGTCAGAATGTGCATTACTGGGCTTAAATATGATTTGGATAAACTGGGCAAGTGTGTTGGCCCAACCATGATCCACTGATTGCTATGAGGCCTTCTGAAGACAAGAAGTACTCGTCTACATTGGCCATGAGACCAAACGTGCCTTGGAAAACATTCCAAAACTGACTTGTGAAAGGTCGTCTTTAGCTTCTACATGGGACACATGTTGAGCCACTCACAAAACCATCATTCTTGTCAACATGTCAAAATGCCAGGGCTGGCTTTGGAGGGTAGAGAATTGGAAATTGACCAAGGACTTTCATACCACTATTTTCACTTTTCATGGATCACCCAAGCAAGTCTGAGGCTGTGTGAGAAATCTCGGTTTGCATCTTTTCCAGGTCAAGGAGGCACATCAAATATATCTTGCCTGGATTCAGCAATGTGCAATGCATCGTTAGAGCAAGGTATCACAATCTATTTAAACTTCATATACAAATCAATTTATTCTTACTGGAACCAGTAGGCCTAATGGGCTGAAATCCAAATTGTTGCTCGATCCTCTCTAAATTAACTGCATCTTCTCACCATCTTTTAATTCTCAGCTTCACTACTAATCTATGGGAAAAGTCCAGTTTGCATACATTTAGAGTAATCAATTTATCCAAATGAGAAATAGGCCATTGAATGAATGATTGATTGATTGTATTTTGGAGAGGGACAATCCATAGATCCAAATAGTTCTGGAATGAAGTGCTATTTTGTGAACACCAAAGCAGATGCTCAATCCATTGTGGTGGTACAGGGCTCTCACAGGATTCAACAAACTCTGTAATTACATAAGGAGATGCTTATATAGAAACACATCAATGTGACAATGCTGTCCCATCTCAAAGCTTACCACATCAGAGAGGAAGCTTGAAAGTGCGCTTTCTTGCCACGTGAAAACTGAGGTGATATAATCCTGTAAGAAGACTGTACTACCTCAACGGCATTCAAGTTAGTCAACTGATGAATCTTTCTGAGGGTGGTTCTGCCCCCCACTCCAGAAAAAACATTTATCCCAGTCACATAATCTGGACAGGATGAATTAAACATATACCTGTGTGCTATTGGTCTAACCTACATTTTAAAATGATGGATAACATAAGACTAGCTTCCGTAACGGCTTTGTAATCAAAGAAATATTGATTTTTTTTTATTTCCACCAATCAGAATATTCCAACTTGTGATAAAACAGGAGCTTTCTAAATGCCCCAGCCATCACAAAAGTGAACCAGAAGGATATAAATATTTGTAAAGCTTTATTAAAATTGAGAGAAGATGAGGGGAAAATTGAAAAAAACATTCTGTTCACTGAACGAATGCTGAATATCCATTGAGGGAGCGAGAGAAAGCAAACCTTCTTCGACATGTTTGTTTCACATATTCTCGGGTTTTGTGTGCATTCTGCAGCTGTTTTTGCCAAAGTAAGTGATGTATTTGCTGTCTGATCATTATGGGATTTGACAACGTCATTTCAGAACCTTAGTTACTAAGATATCAATAATTAAATGCTTTCAGTTCACACTTTGTTCTTGTGGATACTGGACTATTTATCTCTGTACTGCGAAGAAGCTAATGGCATAATGGGCAAAACATCAAGAATAATTAAGAAAAAGACCTGTACAAAATCCCTTTGGAAGGAAATACAACGCCTGTCCATGTCTCCTGTCTGAAATATTGCACTATGCATTTAGTTTTCAAAATTGGCGATTAGACGTTTCTTGTTGGTAACTCTGAACTGGTTCCTGTGCTTAAAGGAAAACTTTTAAAACATGTTACACTTCATTCTGATTTCCTCATTCCTCCTTTTCTAATTACAAGAAACTCTTCATAAGCCCCATTCAGATGTAAGAACACAAGAACATAAGAACATAAGATGTGCCACGCCGGATCAGACCAAGGGTCCATCTAGACTAGGGGTGTGCATCGGATCGGATCCGATCCACGATCCGAATCCGATCCGACCCAAAATCGGGAAAATCCGATCCGATCCGATCCGACCAACCTCCGATCCGATCCGATCCGATCCTATGAGGTCCGATCCGGATCGGACGCCATTTTGAATGCTTTTTCCCATAGCCAAGTATTGTTTTACAAAAACGCCTATAACTTTTTCATTTTTAAAGATAGAAGGATGAAACTTGGGGACATTGTAGACTGGTTAGGGATAGTTATCTGTGAGAAATTTCAGAAAGATTGGTGCATGCGTTTTGTGGCAATTAATTTTTTAATAAATACCCAGGAATGCTTATAACTTTGTCATTTTTAAAGTTACAAACATGAAACTTTGCCACATTGTAGGAGGTACCTTGGGACCTATGTGTGTGAAATTTCAGAAACATAGGTGCTTGCCTTGTGTGGCAATTAATTTTAGAAAAATGGGTAGTAGTGGGGTAAATACAGTTACGCCTCCCATTTTTTTATTTTTTAAGATACAAACAGGAAACTTGGGCACATTACAGATACCACTTGCCTTGATATGTGAGTGAAATTTCAGAAACATTGGATCTTGCCTTGTGTGGCAATTAAGTTTTGAAACAATGAGGAAAGAAACCTTTCCTACTTTCACTTTTTACTCAAGCAGACACGAGCCCTGTAATGGATACTAGCAAGGATCAAAGGGATCGAGACGAGACAGTGTTTCCTTTTCTTTGCGGGAAGCGGGAGGGGGAGGAAAGGAAGACCTGGCCTCTGTGGAACATTTTTTGAAACATTTAATCTAAAAATTCCATAGCCATCAAATGCCTGGACCTATCATTCTGAAATTTCTGACACATATCTACCCCTAACCCATCTACAAAGTGAGCAATGTTCAGACTTCTAACTTTTAAAATAAAATAAAAAAGTTATAGGCGTTTCTTTCCTCATTGTTTCAAAAATTAATTGCCACCACATGCCTGGACCCAGCTTTCGGAAACAAGGCAAGCTCCAATGTTTCTGAAATTTTACACACATATCAAGTGAAGTGTTCCCTGTAATGTGCCCATGTTTCCTGTTTGTATCTTAAAAAATAAAAAAATGGGAGGCGTAACTGTATTTACCCCACTACTACCCATTTTTCTAAGGTACCACCTACAATGTGGCAAAGTTTCATGTGTGTAACTTTAAAAATGACAAAGTTATAGGCATTCCTGGGTATTTATTAAAAAATTAATTGCCACAAAACGCATGCACCAATCTTTCTGAAATTTCTCACAGATAACTATCCCTAACCAGTCTACAATGTGCCCAAGTTTCCTGTTTGTATCTTCAAAAATAAAAATGTGGGAGGCATAACTGTATTTCTCAGTGGGAAAGTGCAATGCAATGATTCCCTATGGGAAAGTGCAATGCAATGATTCCCTATGGGAAAGTGCAATGCAATGATTCCCTATGGGAAAGTACTGTCCAATGAATCCCTATGGGCAAGTGCTGTCCAATGAATCCCTCATTGTTTCAAAAATTAATTGCCACACCAGGCAAGCACCAATGTTTCTGAAATTTTACACACATATCAAGTGAAGTGTTCCCTGTAATGTGCCCAAGTTTCCTGTTTGTATCTTCAAAACTAAAAAAATGGGAGGCGTAACTGTATTTACCCCACTACTACCCATTTTTCTAAAATTAATTGCCACACAAGGCAAGCACCTATGTTTCTGAAATTTCACACACATAGGTCCCAAGGTACCCCCTACAATGTGGCAAAGTTTCATGTGTGTAACTTTAAAAATGACAAAGTTATAGGTGTTTCTTTCCTCATTGTTTCAAAACTTAATTGCCACACAAGGCAAGCTCCAATGTTTCTGAAATTTCACTCACATATCAAGGCAAGTGGTGCCTGTAATGTGCCCAAGTTTCCTGTTTGTATCTTAAAAAATAAAAAAATGGGAGGCGTAACTGTATTTACCCCACTACTACCCATTTTTCTAAAATTAATTGCCACACAAGGCAAGCACCTATGTTTCTGAAATTTCACACACATAGGTCCCAAGGTACCTCCTACAATGTGGCAAGGTTTCATGTTTGTAACTTTAAAAATGACAAAGTTATAAGCATTCCTGGGTATTTATTAAAAAATTAATTGCCACAAAACGCATGTACCAATCTTTTTGAAATTTCTCACAGATAACTATCCCTAACCAGTCTACAATGTCCCCAAGTTTCATCCTTCTATCTTTAAAAATGAAAAAGTTATAGGCGTTTTTGTAAAACAATACTTGGCTATGGGAAAAAGCATTCAAAATGGCGTCCGATCCGGATCGGACATCTGGTCCGATCCGATCCGACCAGCCTCCGATCCGATCCGATCCGACCCCCCAGGTCCGATTCCGATCCGCTATCCGATCTGATCCGGGGGGTCAGTGCACATCCCTAATCTAGACCAGCACTCTGTTCACACCGTGGCCAGCCAGCTGTCAACCAGGGACCCACAAGCAGGATACTGTGCAACAGCACCCTCCCACCCATGCTCCCCAGCAACTGGTGCACACAGGCTTTCTGCCTTGAATATTGGAGGTAGCACATAGCCATCAGGACTAGTAGCTATGGATAGCCTTCTCCTCCAGGAATTTATCCAACTCCCTTTTAAAGCCATCCAAATTGGTGGCCATCACTACATCTTCTGGTAGTAAATTCCATCATTTAACTATGCGCTGTGTGAAGAAGTCCTTCCTTTTATTTGTCCCAAATCTCCCACCAATCAGCTTCATGGGATGACTCCTTTGGGTTCCACTATTATGGGAGGCACCTCTATCACATCTCCCCTTAACCTCCCTTTTTTTTTCAAGCTAAACAATCCCAACTGTTGTGTTATAGCCTTCCCTCAGACATTGAATGAAACTGCACAGCAAGGGAATGGGATTGAGTAGATTATACTCAATCTCAATCCCATCTGAAAAGAGCCCACACTGTAGTACTGCTGTATGCACAAAGCAGGTTTCCAGATCACACAAAGAAGCCCAATCTTATAAAGGTCAGGAGTGCACAATCCCCCTTAGCCCCACCACAGGTTGATGTCACATCTGGAAGGGGCTAGAGAGCCAAGCTGCACAAACAGAAGCCACAGGTGATGCAGCCTTGCCTGAACTCTACCAGTGCTGGATGGAGGGGAAGGACTGAATGTGTAAATTCACCAACTACAGTGTATGTGGCATGGGGGGGGGGGGGACTAACTTATGAGGGAGGAAATTCAGGACAAATCAAAGGAAATACTTCTTCAAACAGGTCATTGTTAAACTATGTAATTCAATACCACAAGACATACTGATGGCCACCAATTTGGATGGCTTTAAAGGTGGGGTAGATACATTCCTGGAGGAGAAGGCTATCAATGGCTACTAGCCCTGATAGCTATGTGCTACCAGCAGTATCAGAGGCAGTAAGCCTATGCAGACCCGTTGTTGGGGAACATGGGCAGGAGGGTGCTGTTGTACTCCTGTCCTGCTTGTGGGTTTGGCCACTGTGTGAACAGAGTGCTGGACTAAATGGACCTTTGGCCTGATCCAGCATAACTCTTCTCATGTTCTTAGCTAACTTCTTTCAACAGAGTCACAGAATTGGAGAGTCGGAGTCGGAAGGGTCTTAAGAGATCATTTAGTCCAACCCAGTGCACATTACAGGGTTTACAATGGAGGCTGCAAATGCAGCAGCCCTGAAAGATGGCCATCCAGTCTCTGCTTAAATATCTGCAGCAAAGGACAGCCAAACATTTCCCAAGCCAGTCTGTCCCACTGCTGAACAGCTCTTATCATTAGAAAACACCCTGCCTAATATTTAGCCAAAATTTGCTTCCATGCAATTTCCACCGACGGATCTCTTATTGCCCTCTGAGCAATGGAGGTTTCTGAAATTCTGATTTTTAACAAACAGATTCTTTATATAAAAGAACAAACTGAAATGGAAAAATCCAGCAAGCAGATACATCATATAAAGCCACTGTTTTGGTAATTCTACTGTTACTAACATCATTTTTATACTAGGGCATGATCTACCAAGAGCTAGACCCAACTCATTTCCATGCATCTTGTGCATGTGGATGAGCCATGCCACACACACACACACACACACACACACACACACCACAACACAAATCCTGCTCAGCTCAGAGTGACTGGTCCTTCACCAAATTCTCGGAGACATGATTTATCTACAGGAAGAGGATGTCAAAAAACCTGGATAGGTTTCTTGCACAGGGGAAGGAGGCAAGATCTGAAACAAAACCCCTAGAATTGCTTGTGCAAACTCACACACTGACACACCATAGAGAAACCCATTACTGAGGATGGAGGATGGTTTACATTAATAATGGTACTGGGGAAAGGTTGAACTCATCCTTTCCCAGCAGCATGGTCCCAATCCCAATCCTCCCTGCCTGTGCCCCCGTGACTGCTTTTAAGCAGATAAAAAGATTTCGAGAGCTCTGATGATGAATCTCTGAAATCAGTATTGAGTTTGGCTCCATTCTTCAACTGACAAAAGCAGTGATTGACAACGAAAGTAGGAGGAAGTTTTAATGTTCTGAGGCTCAAATTTAGCACTGGCTAGTCTCTCTTATTTTAAAAGGTTGTTCCGTCTTTTAATAGAACCATCCTCTTTCCAGAACATCTCTGCTTTATGGAACATAAATGATGTCCCACATTCCAATTGAGCAGCTTGATATTATCTTTCAAAGATATATCCCTTTGAGCTGTCAGTGGATTTAAAGATTTTTTAAATTTGATTAATAATCATGCTTATTAAGCGAATAATCATATTTAAATAAATTTAACCCCTGCCAAATCTTCAATATAAGTTGCTTTCTTATGTATGTTGAAGGAGGAAGAGTAAAGCCGAAGACTCCGTGATCACTATTATGGTCTCCATACAAAGAGAGACCTACTGGATCAGATCAAAGATCCACCCAGACCAGGATTCTGTCTCCCGCAGTGGTCAACCTGAGGTTTATTTATTTCATTGAAGTAATATTTTTTATGCCAAAAAAGGCTACCAAAGTGGCTTACATGTAATCAATAAAACGAAACAGTCCCTGTCCACAAGTTTATAATCTAAAAGGACATGATACACAAGGAAAAAGGAATGTGGAGGGAGAGGAGAGGGAAAAATATTTTTCATGAATGCTTTTAGGATGCCCACCAACACCAGGGATGGCCCAATATTTTTTATTGCCTGAGGCAAAGGACAAGATGGTCCCACCACCCACATCTGCGTCATGAGACAGATGCCTTCCTCTGCCACAACTTCCTTGAGCTAGGAGTGTCAAGGCAGAGAGGGAATCAGGGAGGAGCAGGAATCCGATACACTGTTATACTGGGGATGCACCTCCATATAAAAGGGAGTTCACCAGTGCAGGCTGGTGGCTCTGGTTTTGGTGGGGCTGTGAATTCATTCTGGGTTAGAGTCAGAACCAGCCAGAACTCTAAAGGAGCTATCCAAGGTGTTGAACCTATTTTAGAGGGAGGATTTGGCACCTTGGATAGCTCCGTTAGAGTTATGACTGGTTCCGATTGAAACCCGGAATGAGTTTCGTTGGATTCACAGCCTCAGCAGCATCAGAGCCCCCACCTCCACTGTAGTTCACATGGCCACCACCTCTGCTCATGGACTCACAAGTGTGTGAAAATCGCATGTAGCCATGGTACCCACCAGTTGTGTGTTCAATGTTATTATAAAAGGGAGTATGCATATACCTGGACCAATCAACACTCCTCCCTTTCACACACCATTGTGGGAAGCAAGGCAAATTGAATATCCTGGATAAACAGTGGTTGTGCTTGAAATGTGTGGGATTTTTTTTAAAGAATCCAAAGTTCACTTCTCCCAGCCCCCAAAATCAACCAGCCAAAATAAAATAATATAACATAAAAACAGCCAGTCACATATTACTAGTATGTATATTCTCAGGGCTCTGTTCATTTTCACTCATGTGTATTTATACATGGAGAAGGAGCCCAACACTGCGAGCCCTCAGGAAGGATAGGTACAGAAATGGGCTAGCCAGGACATTTGCTGAACTCATGGCCCTGAAGGCATTGGCATGTTCACAACAATGGAAATGTATACTCCCAACTTCCTTGTATGCATGTAGGGAATTTGTTTTTAGGAGAGAACTGATCCTCAGTGCCATCCTTACATTCTGGTATAGCAGACAATGACATGAACAATCTCCAGGCATCAAGAGTTGGTATCTGGAGTCAGCATCGTTGGGCATCAGTCCAGTGGGGGGTTCACTTCCAGTACTTAGGACCTCCTGACTATTCTGCTCCTGCTCATTGCTGTTACTGCCTGTTCCCTTCTCCCTTCTAAGTAAGTGAGCAGTGACCTTGTCCTTTCCCTCTAGGCAGTGACATGGATTAAACCCAGAAAGACAGACCAAGTCTATGGGCAACAATAACAGTGATGAACAGGAGGGGTGATTCAGGGAGGGGCAGCCCAGGGCCACCTTTCCTAAGAGCCCCACCCCTGCCCCAATCTGGAGTCAACACTGGATCTTTACCTCCTGTTCAAAACCAATAGCATTCGCAGTCATGCAAACCCAAATCCTCCATGATGTGAGTAGGGTTCTGACAAACATGGAATATTAAATCTGTTTGTAGGTATGCATGCAAATTCCTTATGCCCATTAACCAACTGTTGAGCGCACTATGTGTTTGACTTGAATTAATGTGAAAGAATGGCAGACGATGCTGTAACAATGCACCAAATGGACCCTAGAATTGCAAGTTTCTCACATGTTTGAGGATCATATAGGGCAAAGACTTCTATCAAGCAGCAGTCCATCATGCTCACACCCATCACCCTTACCACATATTGGTTAATTTCAAGTGGATTATTGCATGCTACTGGCACAGGAATGCCAGTAACATGGTGAGTTCCCAGCAGAGGCATCATTAGAGGAAGCTATACATTGCATATGGTATATAAAATGAACACTGATGCATCCAACAAGCATTGGAAGCCAGGATGGGTGGAGCCTTGCTCCCAAACAATAACAACAACAGATACACACACAACACAGGGCCATTAACCAATGAGTCGTGCGAAAATAACACATTCAGATTCCACCAAGATGGCAAGGAGGAAAAGTTCCCTTGAAGGAGATCGGGCAATATCGTAACTGAAAGGTTAGGTCCCACAATTATATAAATCCTGCCCTATACATGATAGGATGTAGAGGTGGGTCTAGAAGCACACCATCGCTCATATGCAACTGTGTAAGGCAGGTAAGGGGAGGGTCTCTCCCACACCACCTCTCATACAGACAAGTGCAAGGTCCCCTCTACAAGGATTCACTTTTGCGTCTGGTTAGGCGATTATGCGCATAATCGCTTAAGCGCATTTACGCCTAATACCTCTGCACGAGAGGCGGCGAAGCGCATTAACGGATGACCAAAATGCGCTTTACAAGTAGTTAATGTGCATAAGTGCTTGTTCACATAGTTAAAATGCGCTTTAATGCCCGGAGCAAAATAAAACTCACTGTTTAATGCGCATTCGATAATGCACATAATCGGAGAGATAACGCACCTCTACGCCCGATTTGTGCTCTGTTCTTGTAGAAGTAAAAATTTTAAAGCGCCTTGAAAGAGCTTTAAACCTCTCTTGTAGAGGCAGCCCAAGTAAGAGGGGAAAATGACAGAGCTGTATAAAATTATCCATGGTGTGCAGAAAGTGAGTAGAGAGACGTTTTCTCCCCCTCTCGGATATTAGAATCCATTGTCAACCCATGGAGCTGAATGGTGGGAGGTCAGATAAAAGGGAGCACTTCTTCACACTGTGCCTACTTAAACTATGGAATTCTCTACCACAAGATGCAGTAATGACCACCATGGCTTTCAATGATGATCAGACAACCCATGGAGGGTAAGCCACTCAATGGCCACCAGTCATCCTAGCTGTACAATTACTCAAGTATCAGAGGCTCTCAGCACCAGTTGCTCCCACCCTCAATAGCAGTCACTGGGTATTAAAGGTGGGAGGATGCTATTCTGCTCGTGTCCTGCTCGTGGGATTCCCATGAACAGCAGAGTGTCCACTGTAGAAACAAGATGCTGGACGTGATAGGGCTTTGGTCTGATTCAGCACAGCTCTTCTTATGAACGTGCTTATATGCTTACACCCTTCTCTGACAGTGGATGGAGCAGGGGTATGGGAGATACACATGTGCATGAATATGTGCCTATGAAGTTGAACATATTTAGTTATTTATTATACTTTTCATCCACCCAGTAACAAATGCTCACATTCAAGAAGGGCACATAAGCCATTCAGGGTCAAACTATATGGTATTTTAATTGCATGATGTGCAGCTGAGGCTTCCTTGTCGATCTTGCTCTAGAGTCGGTCCCATTTCAGACTGGAACCGTCGTGTGCTAAGAGAGGCAAATCTTCCCCCCACATCTTGCTTGCTTCCCGAAATCTCCTCCCGCACTTAATTTTAAAAGGAGGGTGGACCACCATCTCATTCTCCTTTAACACCTACAGATGGAAAGGACATTAAGAAATTGGGGGGGGGGGGGATATAAAGAAAGCAAGAAGGAAAGAAGGAAAGATAAAGGGGAAAATATAGGTGGTAACAAAAACAGTTCATGATTACAATGTTCTCTTTAACTTCCATTGTTAATTCATTTTCATGAGCAGAGCTGTCTGGGCTGTGCCTTGTAGGGTCTCATAAAACAGAGGGTAGCATCCAGTCATGTCTCAGCACTAGCGCTACTGATATTGTGCTAGCATGAAGCACTGTTAGTGCGATGTCCTTTGTGCTTGCTTGGAAAAGGGGGAAAAAGGGGGCATTTGCTGCTAAATTCATCAGCGCATTGCCATTTTTTGGCCCCCTCCACAAGGATGCGCTTTTGCGCCCGGTTCGGCGATTATGCGCATTATTGCTGACGCGCATTTACTCCTAATCCCTCTGCACGGGAGGCGGCGAGAGGCGGCGAAGCGCATTAATATATGTCCAAAAAGTGCTTTACAAGAAGTTAATGCGCATAATCGCTTGTTCACACTGCGAAAATGCGCTTTAACGGCCGGAGCAAAATAAAAGTCGCGATTTAACGCGCATTCGAAAATGCGCATTATCGGGGAGATAACGCGCCTGTACGCCCGTTTTGCGCTCCGCTGGTGTGGAGGTAAAATTTTTAATGAGCCTTCAAAGAGCTTTAAACGTCTCGTGTGGAGACACCATTTGTCTTCGCGTAGTCTGCACTAACGAGGTCGCTCTTACGTTGGGTTATGCTAGCACAGCAACAGCGCTGGATGGATGCTGCCCAGTGAGAAGATTGACCAGGATATCCAGTGGTCCAGGGGGTAGGGCTTCATGACCCTCCCAAAATGCAACCTGCCATTCCGCCACAATGAACAGAAGCAGAATATGTTATGCTAAAATAGACAACTATGTGAAACCGTGGTTCATTTGCATCGGGGATCTAGGTCATACCGTTTCAGCTTTTCTTAGTGCAGATTTTATTCACTGATTTCACCTCTTCATCATTTCCTTTCTCCTCTAGCTATCGCCCTACCCTAATATTTTGCTTCCTGTGTTATGCCTATGAAACAAACGCTCCAAATGGGTTTGAAAGCATGCGCACAGTCGAGAAATGCACATGGGGAAAAAAGTACACTTTTGAAAAATGCACACAAGTACACTTGTGGGGGGAAATAATGCATACCTTTCCAAGAGGTGCACCATTTATGTGTACCCTTGGGAAAATATGCATGAAAATACAGATGGAATTTTAGGGGTGGGGCAAAAAAAGACAAAGCCCACAGACTTGAGTTACAACAACCTTCAAGATGGAATTTGAAGAACTTCAGAGAGCTCAAGTTTTGCTGATTTGCACACCCCTGCCAAGGAGTATGTGTGAGTGTCCCGTTTTTCATTCTACAACAATCTCTCTGATAGCCTGTAGCCTTCTTGGCTGACCCCTGGACCTCTCAAAGCTGACCACCCAGGATCAACACTGAAAGACCAAGCCTCCTGAGACTCTAATCCACTAGGTAAGCCATTTAGATAACTTTTTGTGGAAAAGAAGTATATAAATATTCTAGATAAATAATTCTAGATCCAAAGCACAGATGCCCCATTCTAGATCTTATAATATAAAAACCACGTTCTGGATGTCTAGAGTGCCCACTTGCAGATAAGAGGCAATAAACTCTTTACATGCCATCTCATCTCCTTAGTAGAAGCCATAAAACTGAAGGAAAGCAGTCAACAGAAAGCACCAGCTTTTCTTTTAAACCCAAGATCCTCACTGAAGTGTGAGAGTCCCATTCAAGTATGAAAATATACCAGAAACACTTTAAGAACTCAAGTGTTATGGATCTGGAATAATAATAAGCTAACTGTTGAGTGACCTCGGAAAAGAAGTTCTCTTTCAGATAAGCAGTTGCCCATAACTGCATATCCAGCAGTTCAAAACATATTAATTCTGTAGCAATTTAAGCACATGTCATTTCCAATCCCCATTCGGAAATTGTTTCACCCTGTGTTCAAGTTGGTGGCAAAGTTCTTACACAGACCTACCAAAAAGGGAGACGGGGGGAACCTCCTACCCCCATATTAACTCAATAAATGAGTGCCTTTAATCTACAGAATAGTTGCATTTGGAGGGGAAAAAATGAGATGATGACATTTCATCATTAACATTAAACATTTTCAATCTCCATGAGCAAATTTGTCACGAAAATGGACAGCTCTATATGAATTACACAAGGAAGGGAAATCAGAAGTTGAAAAAACCCCAGACCCCAATGCAAAACTAAATCTAAGTAGAATATATATATATAATCAGGGACTACTATGTGAGGCCTAATTTCCACATTACTTTAAAAAAAATAGAAGAAGAATAATTTGGTCACACAAATTGTAAACAACCATGAAGAGTAATTTGTTCTTGCTGACAGTATTGGCCTTGCAAGTTGTATAGAATGATTAAAGGATCCAAGGCAATGATAACTGAACAGTATAATTTTGCCAGCTCTGGAGATCCTAAATATGCAGGTAAGATCACATGAAAGGAAGGGAGACTCCATTGCCATGCCAGCAACCAAAATCAACATGACCAACAACCTAGAATGTTGCCATCTTTGTTAGAGAAAGTCTGGAATTCATATGTTGACCTCATAGCCCTTACCGCCATTTTGGTAAAGAGTACCAAGCACCTGGGATATTCATTGACTTAGAGGTTGTAATAATAATAATAATATATTTATTTATTTATTGCCCGCCTCTCCCTCCAGATCGAGGCGGGGAACGACATCAAACATAAAATACCCAAAACCGATAAAAAGCAATATTAAAATACATCATTAAAATACCAATAAAATACCAAAAAAACCACTAAAAAAATCATCTGGGTAGGCCTGCCAGAAGAGATCAATCTTTTTAGCTCTTTTAAATTCTTGAAGACTGATAAGTTGGCGGATCTCTCCCGGCAGGTCGTTCCACAATCTGGGAGCAGCAGAAGAGAAAGTCCTCTGGGTAATGGTTGTCAGCCTAGTCTTGGCTGACTGTAGTAAAGTTTTCCTAGAGGACCTAAGCATGCAGGGTGGATTTTATGGGAGAAGGTGATCCCGCAGGTAACCTGGACCCAAACCATGATGTGCTTTAAAGGTACTTCGCCCAGAAACTAATTGGCAGCCAGTGGAGAGATTTTAAAGCTGGTGTGATATGGTCACCCCTAGGTGTACCAGTGACCAACCTGGCTGCCATATTTTGAACTAGTTGAAGTTTCTGGACTAGGCACAGAGGTAGCCCTGTGTACAGCACATTGCAGAAGTCAAGCCTCAAAGTTACCAGCGCGTGTACTACTGTCTTTAGGTCTTCCAACTCTAGGAAGGGGCACAGCTGGCATATCAGTCGAAGCTGATAGTAGGCACTCCTGGCCGTCGCATCTATCTGAGCTGTCATTTGGAGCGACGGATCCAGGAACACCCCCAAGCTGTGAACACAGTCTTTCAGGGGGAGTGTAACCCCATCCAGAACTGGTTGACACACCTACAAACCCAGGTTGTGGCCTTTGACAGTAAGCACCTCCATCTTATCTGGATTCAGCTTCAGTTGGTTTTTCTTCATCCAGCCCATTACTGCCTCCAAGCATTCATTTAGAGAAGACTCACTATCCTTAGCTGATGCTGTTGTCAAAGGCATAGAGAAATATATTAGGCTGTCATCAGCGAACTGATAGCACCCCGCCCCATGCCTCCGGATGATCTCTCCCAGCGGTTTCATGTAGATGTTAAACAGCATTGGGGATAGGATGGCACCTTGTGGTACACCACATAGCAGCTCCTTCTTTGAGGAGCAACTATCCCCAAGCATCACCATCTGGAACCTGCCTGAGAGAAGCACAGTGCCCCCAAGTCCCAATCCCCTCAGGCATTCCAGAAGGATACCATGATCGATGGTATCGAAAGCTACTGAAAGGTCCAGAAGTACCAGCAGGGACACACTCCCCCGTCAATACTCAAGCATAGACCATCCACTAAGGTGACCATAGCAGTCTCAACTTCATATCCTGCCCTGAAGCCGCTTTGAAATGGGTCTAGAAAATCTGTATCAGCCACATTTCTTAGGGGATGAATATCCTCAGAACCAGGGGCAGGTCAGGGTTTGAAGGGGGCCCTGAGCAAAGAGGTCGGTCCCCTCCTCTGTCCATGGACCTGGGCAGCCTTAGCTAGCTGTAGTGGTAGTGGTTCCAAGCTGAACTGGATCTAGTCACCCTTTTAATTAATCACAGTGCCCCAGTGTAAAGTTAGGTCAGAGGCATCATGGGAAACTAAAAGCTTGTTTAGACACAGCTGCCTGTTCAGAGTGCTGGGCCAGGAAAAAAATTAGGGGTGGTGGTGGACAAGGACAAATATCAGCAATGGGCCCTGCAAGAGGTTGGGAGTGATGTCAGTTGACCAAGGACTCCAGTTACTGGCCTTGTTCATAATGCATACACCTACCAGCTCATGAAAATAAGCTTGTTAGCTCTAGTAGAACAAAGCGGAGGTCCTTATTTTATGAAACTCCTTTGTTCTATCCTTTATAACTTTAGAACATCTTCTCACAGCCTGGTGCCCTCTAGATCTTTTGGTCAACAATTCCTTCCTGATCATTGGCCACGCTAGTTGGGGCAACTTGGAGTTGGACATCCAAAATATGTGAAGGACACCAGTTTGAAGAACACTGCTTTAGAAGCTTCCCTTTTCAAGAAAGCTTAAAGTTGAATGTGACATTCTAATGCAATTATAGTTTGTTTTACTAAATCATCTGGATGTATTAATTTAAATAATTTTACTTTTTTTATATAATATTTGTATATTCTGAGTTACCTTGGGTTGTGTGCGTGTGTGTGTGTTGAGTAAGACATTCTAGAAATACTGCAATGAATAAATAAAAGGTTAAATACACATGGTATTGTTTGCAAATGCCAGGTTCTCTTAAATCTATTCCATTTGCTGTTGGTACTATGTAAGCCTTTAACAGTGGCAGAAATACCAACAGTAGCAGGAATAGATAGAAAATTATATTGATCAATACATGAACTGTACAGTTCTTGTTTTACATCACATTTCAAACATACACCTACCCAAAAAGATGTGTAACAGCCATGGATGGAACCTGGTATGATGCTTAGTTCTCTTTATTCTGATACGTCTGATTTTCTTTTTATCTGGGAAGCTTCAAACAGCATTACTAGCATTGCTCAAGCGATCATCAAAAGCAACGTTCCGTAAAGTGCAGTAATGAGATCAATTACAAAAAAAGCGGCACCTTCACTTCAAGAGGAACTCACTGAAAGTCTTATCCCACATGGGGGTGGGATGGGTTACTCCAAATATAAGGAAGCACTGAGGACTATAGTAGGCAGAAGCAAAGGCACAGAGCTGGCTCCAGAGGGTAGCAATGTTGAGCATCTGCCATGGCCTCAAGCCCAGCAGAGGGCCCAACACACAGCAGGGCTGACATTTCCACCTTACATGGACCATTCAAGCAGATCAGATGCAGCCTAAGAGACTGCTCAGTTTGCATGTCCCATCTCCTCCAGGTTGGGGGACTGGGGAGAGATCTGAGGATGTTGTGCCCAGAGGACCCAAAAATCTTGGTGCTGAGGCTACAAAAGAGGATGGGTGAAGATTTTCTCACCCCAGCCAAAAGGCATAGGAATCCTGTCCTAGGGGCATAGGGAAAAGGACACAATACTTTCTTAAATACCCTTTTTTAAAAAACATGTTTTTAATTGCATTTGTTTATAAATTTATGATTCTCCATTCATTCCAGACAGGGACACCATGGCGTACAGTTAAAAAATTGCAACAATTTAAAAACTTCAAATATATATATATTTAAAAAAGGGGGGTGTCTATCCCTGCATTAAACAAAGAAAATCCATCTCCGAAGTAAAGCAAAGGCAGTGTGCAGTCCCAAGTCCCAATGGAAAGAAATGTCATGGGGTGGGGTGGAGAGGTTGGACAGAAAAGAGGCCCAATGGGCACACAATTCTGTCTTCACTGATCCACTCTATTGCAGTCAAAGTTGGAAGCCCTCCCAGGCCAAACACAGTTTTCGTAGAGGAATTTCTCTAGAGTTGCCGTGGCTCAGTGGCAGGGCACATGGCTGGCATG
Source organism: Anniella stebbinsi (assembly GCA_029215795.1). NCBI lineage: Eukaryota > Metazoa > Chordata > Lepidosauria > Squamata > Anniellidae > Anniella > Anniella stebbinsi. The sequence continues at coordinate 16,574,861 of JARDYH010000007.1, forward strand.
CAGAAGGTCCCAGGTTCAATCCCCAGCATCTCCAAGTACAGCTAGGGAAGACTCCTGTCTGAAACTCTGGTGCTGCCAATCTGTGTAGACTAACCTTCCTCAACTTGGTACCCTCCAGATGTTTTGGACTACAGCTCCCGGCATACATGACTATTGGCCATGCTGGCTTGGGCTAATGGGAGCTGATGTCCAAAACATCTGGAGGACACCAAAGTAGGGGAAGGCTGCTGTGGACAGTACTGAGCTAGATGGAAGAATAGTCGGACTTGTTCTAAGGTTGCTTCCTATTTTCCTAATTCCACCTTTTGATATCCCTTATGTAGATCCAGTCCCTGGACATATCTACAGCTTATCCAAATGGTAGTTGTAAAAATCAGCTGACCAGGTCATGTGAGGCCCCAGTAGGTCTCCTACCCATATGTCGGCTTGCAGACTGTACCGCCTAGTTACACTCTGGCCAATTTCAGTGAATAACTCAACGTAGGATCAGAATGCTAAACTCTGATTCCCCCCCTCCTTCGTCTCCCCCTTCCCAGTTCTTCCTGTAACCTCTAGACTACCCTACCCCCTCCTCCTTTATCTCTAACATCCAATAGGACAAGTCATTAGCTGTCTTTTTCAAGAGCAGCCCAAAGCAATCTTTATGCTACTGCACAACATTGTCACTTTTATTTGAGAACTTATTTGTTTTCATTTCTTCAATTTTACTCTTGTGGGATTGATTCCTTTGGCACAACGCTAACAGATGTGTGTGCTGGAAGTGCAAATGCCCCCCTCCCACCGATAAACAAATGGGGATAAATGGGGGGAGGGTGGGAAACCATTCAGAGTAACTGAAATAAACAAATATTTTTTTTAAAAAATCACCTGACGATTGTTGCATGTATTTTCAGTGCAATAAATGCACTGAGTTTCCCTCATCTGTTCTCTTTTATAAAGGTATATCCTTTGGTTAGAAAGTGTTGAGTTTATGAACCTCACAACAGTCTGTTTTATTTAAGACATCTCACTTTTCCTTCTTATTTTACACTTTCCAGAGGAATTTCAAATATGTTGTGTGTGGGGGGGGACTACATTTATTATGACATTAGCCACCCTTCTTCAACCTGCTGCCAATCAGATGGGACGAACCATTATCCCCAAAAGGCACCAGGCTGGGAGCAGCTAGCATAAGGTTTTGTGAAGTAGAGTTGCCTTCATCAGATGTATCAAGCTGACACCATAATAACACTGATAGCCTTTAGGGTGTCACGAAGCTCTTTGCTGCTTCTCCTCCAAGGAGCTCAGAGTGGTTCTCTCCTCATCATAGCTGCATTTTCTCCTCACAATAATCCTGTAAGGTAATAGATGTGACTGCTCCATGGTCATTTAGGAGCTTCACAACTGAGTGCAGATTTGAACGCGGAACTCCCCAGCCTTAGGTTGATACTCCAACTGCACTCACTACATTAAGCTGGTTTTTCATGGGCCAGCCACCATGGATTCTACAGACCAAGAAATATCAAGTAAAATGTATCAATGATACCCACCTATGCTTGACTTCCATAGACCCAGGATGGAGGCGAAATCTGTTAAGTTTATATTTTAATATGAACTTCCTAATTTTGCACTTTCAAACCACTATGAAAACCAAAACCAAGTGTGCAGAAACAGTTCAACTTGATTGACCTTGCCAAGAAAGGAAGCAATATACACTACACCAGGCAAGCGTATTTGTCCACTGAGACCAATATTGTATATTATGATTGGTAGTGATTTTCCAGAGTCTCAGGAATTTCCCCTTACTAGGACATGAGTGCAACAGCACCCTCTACCCATGTTCCCCACCAACTGGTGCACAAAGGCATACTGCCTCTGCTATTGGAGGTAGCAGATAGCCATTCACAGCCATTGATGTCCTTCTCCTCCATGAATGTGTCTAATCCCCTTTTAAAGCCATCCAAATGAGTGGCCATCACTACATCATGTGGTAGTGAATTCCATAGTATAACGATGTGCTGTGTGTAGAAGTGCTTCCTTTTGTCTGTCCTCAATCTCCCACCAATCAGCTTCATGGAATAACCCCAAATTCTAGTATTATGAGAGAGGGAGAAAAATGTCTCCCTATCCACATTCTCCACACTTGATGCACTTCCATCCTGTCTCCCCTTAGCCTCCTTAGTTCCAAGCTAAACAATCCCAGATGTTGCAACCTTCCCTCATAGAGGAGGTATGGTGACCAGAATTGTACACAATATACTAAGTGTGCTTCCACCATAGATTTGTATACAATACTTAGCCCTCCAGATGTTTTGGCCTACAGCTCCCATGATCCCTCACTGTTAGCTATGCTGGGTAGCGCTGATGGGTGTTGTGGTCCTCCAGATGTTTTGGCCTACAAGGTGCCCATCCCTGTTCTACATGCAAGCCATGTGCTCTACAAATGAGTTTTAACCCCACCCCAAATTTTGACCCACTAGTTTTACACACTTGAACAAGACAACCTCCACAATGTGCTGAAATCTCCCATGCTAAAGACCTAAAACAACCATTTTTATAGACACTGTAGGCCTAATATCCAAGTGCTGTCAAATATTAAAAGCAACCTTCCTTATAATATAACACATTTTTGTCTCTGTTCTACAATGCAGTTCTCAAAGTGTCATCATGGGCTTTCCTCAGTAAAGATGCAATTGCTCTAGCTTATTCAAATTATAATTAAAAGAAAAAAAAAGATTAGCTTAACTAGGAGGGCTGGCTGTAATCTTGGTCTGGGATGAATACACATTAAAGAATAATATATCGGATCATATGGACTAGCAGCATTCTTTCTGGTACCAAACTCTGCAAACCAACAAAGAAATTAAAATGCCAGGTATGCTTTCCTATTGGTTTCCGTACATGATATATCAATTAGGGGTGTGCATCGGATTGGATCCGATCCACGATCCGAATCCGATCCGACCCAAAATCGGGAAAATCCGATCCGATCCGATCCGATCCGACCAACCTCCGATCCGATCCGATCCGATCCGATGAGGTCCGATCCGGATCGGACGCCATTTTGAATGCTTTTTCCCATAGCCAAGTATTGTTTTACAAAAACGCCTATAACTTTTTCATTTTTAAAGATAGAAGGATGAAACTTGGGGACATTGTAGACTGGTTAGGGATAGTTATCTGTGAGAAATTTCAGAAAGATTGGTGCATGCGTTTTGTGGCAATTAATTTTTTAATAAATACCCAGGAATGCTTATAACTTTGTCATTTTTAAAGTTACAAACATGAAACTTTGCCACATTGTAGGAGGTACCTTGGGACCTATGTGTGTGAAATTTCAGAAACATAGGTGCTTCCCTTGTGTGGCAATTAATTTTAGAAAAATGGGTAGTAGTGGGGTAAATACAGTTACGCCTCCCATTTTTTTATTTTTTAAGATACAAACAGGAAACTTGGGCACATTACAGATACCACTTGCCTTGATATGTGAGTGAAATTTCAGAAACATTGGAGCTTGCCTTGTGTGGCAATTAAGTTTTGAAACAATGAGGAAAGAAACACCTATAACTTTGTCATTTTTAAAGTTACACACATGAAACTTTGCCACATTGTAGGTGGTACCTTGGGACCTATGTGTGTAAAATTTCAGAAACATAGGTGCTTGCCTTGTGTGGCAATTAATTTTAGAAAAATGGGTAGTAGTGGGGTAAATACAGTTACGCCTCCCATTTTTTTAGTTTTGAAGATACAAACAGGAAACTTGGGCACATTACAGGGAACACTTCACTTGATATGTGTGTAAAATTTCAGAAACATTGGTGCTTGCCTGGTGTGGCAATTAATTTTTGAAACAATGAGGGATTCATTGGACAGCACTTGCCCATAAGGATTCATTGGACAGTACTTTCCCATAGGGAATCATTGCATTGCACTTTCCCATAGGGAATCATTGCATTGCACTTTCCCACTGAGAAATACAGTTATGCCTCCCACATTTTTATTTTTGAAGATACAAACAGGAAACTTGGGCACATTGTAGACTGGTTAGGGATAGTTATCTGTGAGAAATTTCAGAAAGATTGGTGCATGCGTTTTGTGGCAATTAATTTTTTAATAAATACCCAGGAATGCCTATAACTTTGTCATTTTTAAAGTTACACACATGAAACTTTGCCACATTGTAGGAGGTACCTTGGGACCTATGTGTGCTAAATTTCAAAAACGTAGGTGCTTGCCTTGTATGGCAATTAATTTTAGAAAAATGGGTAGTAGTGGGGTAAATACAGTTACGCCTCCCATTTTTTTATTTTTTAAGATACAAACAGGAAACATGGGCACATTACAGGGAACACTTCACTTGATAGGTGTGTAAAATTTCCGAAAGCTGGGTCCAGGCATGTGGTGGCAATTAATTTTTGAAACAATGAGGAAAGAAACGCCTATAACTTTTTTATTTTAAAAGTTAGAAGTCTGAACATTGCTCACTTTGTAGATGGGTTAGGGGTAGATATGTGTCAGAAATTTCAGAATGATAGGTCCAGGCATTTGATGGCTATGGAATTTTTAGATTAAATGTTTCAAAAAATGTTCCACAGAGGCCAGGTCTTCCTTTCCTCCCCCTCCCGCTTCCCGCGAAGAAAAGGAAACACTGTCTCGTCTCGATCCCTTTGATCCTTGCTAGTATCCATTACAGGGCTCGTGTCTGCTTTCCTACTTTCACTTTTTTACTCAAGCAGACACGAGCCCTGTAATGGATACTAGCAAGGATCAAAGGGATCGAGACGAGACAGTGTTTCCTTTTCTTCGCGGGAAGCGGGAGGGGAAGACCTGGCCTCTGTAGAAATTTTTTTGAAACATGTAATTTAAAAATTCCATAGCCATCAAATGCCTGGACCTATCATTCTGAAATTTCTGACACATATCTACCCCTAACCCATCTACAAAGTGAGCAATGTTCAGACTTCTAACTTTTAAAATAAAAAAGTTATAGGCGTTTCTTTCCTCATTGTTTCAAAAATTAATTGCCACCACATGCCTGGACCCAGCTGTCTGAAATTTTACACACCTATCAAGTGAAGTGTTCCCTGTAATGTGCCCATGTTTCCTGTTTGTATCTTAAAAAATAAAAAAATGGGAGGCGTAACTGTATTTACCCCACTACTACCCATTTTTCTAAAATTAATTGCCATACAAGGCAAGCACCTACGTTTTTGAAATTTCACACACATAGGTCCCAAGGTACCACCTACAATGTGGCAAAGTTTCATGTGTGTAACTTTACAAATGACAAAGTTATAGGCATTCCTGGGTATTTATTAAAAAATTAATTGCCACACAAGGCAAGCACCTACGTTTCCGAAATTTCATACACATGGGTCCCAAGGTACCACCTACAATGTGGCAAAGTTTCATGTGTGTAACTTTAAAAATGACAAAGTTATAGGTGTTTCTTTCCTCATTGTTTCAAAAATTAATTGCCACACAAGGAAAGCTCCAATGTTTCTGAAATTTCACTCACATATCAAGGCAAGTGGTACCTGTAATGTGCCCAAGTTTCCTGTTTGTATCTTAAAAAATAAAAAAATGGGAGGCGTAACTGTATTTACCCCACTACTACCTATTTTTCTAAAATTAATTGCCACACAAGGCAAGCACCTATGTTTCTGAAATTTCACACACATAGGTCCCAAGGTACCTCCTACAATGTGGCAAAGTTTCATGTTTGTAACTTTAAAAATGACAAAGTTATAAGCATTCCTGGGTATTTATTAAAAAATTAATTGCCACAAAACGCATGCACCAATCTTTCTGAAATTTCTCACAGATAACTATCCCTAACCAGTCTACAATGTCCCCAAGTTTCATCCTTCTATCTTTAAAAATGAAAAAGTTATAGGCGTTTTTGTAAAACAATACTTGGCTATGGGAAAAAGCATTCAAAATGGCGTCCGATCCGGATCGGACATCTGGTCCGATCCGATCCGACCAGCCTCCGATCCGATCCGATCCGATCCGACCCCCCAGGTCCGATTCCGATCCGCTATCCGATCCGATCCGGGGGGTCAGTGCACATCCCTAATATCAATCATTATAGCCATGGCACACAGAACATGCAGCCATGCTGGAGGTATCTATTCTACAAATTTAAATGGGATTAACATCACGTTCTCTGCCCAAAATGCTCTGGGAAATGTAGTTCTTTTGGGAGACTATGAGTTTCTAATAGAAAGATCTTAGTACCATAAGGGAGTTTGTTCCCGCACTTGACACACTTTCAACAATGCGCCTTCAGTGCCATACGCGGCCCTCTCAACGTACAAGTCTGGGGGGAAAATCAATTTTATATATAAACAAGAATACAAGAAGAAGAAAACTACAAAATAAGAAACAACTCCAGCTAACAATCTTTCAACAAAAAAAGCTCTCAGAACAGCGGAAGATTTCTATGAGGCACCTAGTAAAGCGGTCGAAAGGAACTGAAGGGAATGAGCAGGAACCCCTACTGGGCATGCGCAGTGAGATGGTGGGGAGCAGTTCCCACCAAAATGACTTCAGTTTTGGAAGGTTCCCAAATCGAGGCTCCGCGCAGGCACAGATCCCACATGTGTGATGCACAGGAACCACGAAGAAGAATTCTTAGTACCATAAGCAAATTACAATACCTTGGATTCTTTAGGGATACAGAAGCTATGGCAGAAAAAATTCATATAAAACCAACATTTGTTGTGTAGATTTATCAACAATTAACAATGAAGGTCCTATCTTAAAACAAACTCAACTTAAACCTATTTTGCTTTATCGTGTAGATATATCAAGACATTATACTCAAGAAGCACCCACAATATTGGACTGGGAACCAACAAGCAGTCAGGAAAAAGAATGACCCTCCTATAGCAATGTTTTCTATCTCCTTAGAGAAGCCCACCATGAACCATAATTCTAGAGGATCAAGTAGAATACTGCAACAGAATGTTGCAGCATGGAGTGATTCTGGTCAGGTTTCTAGTCACTCCATTCTATTCCTTTATTCACCATTGGTGATTACTTCTTCCTCTCCATCAGTCAGTATTTGTGCCTACTGAGCATGCTCAATCTTCATTTCAGTTGTTTTGTTGGTAGAATACACGTTGTTTTACTATATTTGTTGATGTGGTTGTGGACACATTTGTGCCCAATTCCAACTACATTAAACTTTTGGATTTCTCCATTGCTTTCTAAGGGGAATTATCACCTCCATCCCCGAGGATATTTTAAAATGGTTTCTGTTTCAACAAGGAACTGACCTATCCAAGCAATGAGGTGGGGTTCTTTCTTCCCTATATCTATGCCCTTTTTTGTTCTCTCTTTTCAGCCAGTTCATTCTACTCCACCTACCACCCCATTGTCATTTCCCCCCTCACACTCAATAAATCCCATGGGTCATCCAGTGGGGGGCTCACCTCCTTAGGACATTTGTCTTAAAGATAGTTTACATATCTACAAACCACAGGGTTACTCCAAGTCTGCTCATACAAGCATAGAAAGACTCAAATCTGTATCAGAAGGAATAATGTAAGCCAAATGTACCCTACGTATTCTATGAGTAGCCATGATTAGAATTTTTATTTTGGAGGTCAGAACTGATTTTTGCCATATCCTGAGCCTCAAGCTCCTCAAAAGAACAATTAGTTTTGGGGAAAATTCCATGTCAAAAAAAAACCTAGAAGCAGTTTTCATACTGATTAACAACAACAAAAACAACTACAATAGATATCAGAAGCAACCTGGCAGATTAACTGCCTCCCTGTAGGTGATAGATTTATAGGTAATTGGCACTCGAAAAATCTTTACATATGTGTATCAGAGTATTAATGGCTTTCTTTATCGCAGAGAAAAAGAAACCCAGAACAAATCAGGCAATGCCTTCTTATTGGACCAATTAGTCTTAAATACTGGAAGTGTGCTTTCAAACTACGTATTTTGCATTTGACTTGGCTGTTCAGTGTAAAAATAATCCATTAAAATAGGTTTTACATGGCTTCGTTGGATGCATATTTAAAACAAAGGTGAAGGAGATAAGCAAAATGGTGTATCTAATAGTTTGAATTAAGGATGGATGAATCTGTCAATTTCAATTTCTCCCAGTTTCTCATTTTTCCAATCTTAAATTCGGTTCATCCCAAACTTTGGGATTATTTTTTTAACACTCACATGGAAATCCATACACATTTTTGTGCGGTTCTCCTAATCCATACATTTTATATACAATTTTGCCTGATATATATGTTTTCCCAAGCAATTTTCCAATTACAAATCATTTTTACTTTATTTTCATTAACATACACATTTTTGTATACATTATTTGATTGGAGTGCTCCATTGCAAAATTGAGAGAAGTGTGAATTTCAAAGGCTAACTCCTCAGATAAATTTGGATTGAAATGTACATGGAACAAATTTCTTCCCGATCCCTAGTTCGATTGCAAGTGGGAATTATGAGAGGCTAAGTATTTAGATGATAGTTACTGTATGTGCATACTATAAGCATACAGCACAGGAAAACTGATACTCTGAAATTCCCAAACAAAACATTAACATAGATAAAATACTTCATATGAATCCAAAGTACTTGTGAATCAATCTTGCCAAAAAAGTAATTATTAAATAAGATGATGGCAGATTACTTTCATGGCAATATCTCACCTTTTCGTGGTAATTTTCCACTGCACAATTATTTTTATACATTTAAAATTACGCTGAACTCATTCTACTGTCTTTATTCCATATAATTCTACTCAAGCCATATGTTTCTGACTATATAGAAAACCACTGCTTTATGGAATTGCTGAATAGCTATGTTTGTTTAATCAAATATTTTTATACTGTGTTTTCCAAGTAACCGTAAGCATAACATTTTTCATATTCCATAACTAATTACAGATCACTGAACAACACTAGGACTTCCTTACAACCGCAAATATTTTTATATGGAGTATTAAAACCACAGTCAGATAATGTAGTTGTTCCTTTATAAAGGAAATGGGGAAAAATAAATCTTACAATTAAAAGACGATGACCATTGAAATGAAAAAATTCTTCAGATGCAAGAGTTGTAAAAGCAGATTTTGGCCTAACATCCCCAAATTGCGACCTTTGGAATAATTCTGACAACTGTAACTAAAACATGTTTTGTCCAACTCGAAGAATTTGCTACGTGAGCTTTATAAGTGTTTAAGGTAACACAGACTGTTTAGGCAGGCAATCAGAAATTATTATTTTTTCCCCTAGAATGCTGTTGATATTATTTGTACAATATATGTTTCATTGTTGTTTTACAGTATATTTATCATTTTTGTAGTGCTATTTTATTGCTGTATTAGTCACCTTAAGTTTCCCGTTTGAATGGAAACATAGGGTATAAATATTTTAAAATAAATAAGAAGTCTGGCACATAAATGCAGTATTACGAGCCATGATGCATTGCCAGCACTTCTGGGACTTTACTACAATGTCGGTGTTAGGTAATGGACTAGCTTCACACCGATATGTTCCACACTTGATGACTGCTAGTGGTGTCTGCAACATCAAGGGATGACTGACAAGTGGAGCATATGTAGGTGAGCCATCGCAGATGTAACACTCTAAGCTTTCATATCACCTAACATCACTGCACGAGTCCCTCAGTTTCCAAGGATCAACTTCGGGCTCACCCAGGAGCCTGTGAATGAATTTGTGACTAGAAGCTTTCCAGTAACTGTAAGCTTGGTTCCAACAGCTTTTTGGGCCAGATCTACCCCAAGCAAGATATAGCACTATGAAAGCGCCATATAGAAGGCAGGAGCCACACTAAGCAGGATATAGCACTATGAAAGCGGCATGAAAGTGGTATGTGGTATGTGCCAATTATCATTATTTTTTATTACATTTATATACCGCCCCATAGCCGAAGCTGTCTGGGCGGTTTACAAAAATTTTAACTTTGGACATTAAAAATCGATATACAAAATTTTAAACCATAAAAATCAGACAACATATAAAAACCAGTGTACATTTAAAACAACTGTGTGAACTCTCAGCCAGGCCTAAATATAGTTCCAGGGTCAATTAAAAACTCAATACATGCTGTTAAAGGTTAAATGCCTGGACGAAAAGGAAAGTCTTGACCTGGCGCCGAAAAGTTAACAATGTTGGCACCAGGCGAGCCTCTATGGGGCCCAAGAGTTGTCAGTGCACTTTAATACTGCTATAAAGCAGTAGTGTGGCTCCTGCCTTTTATATGCCGCTTTCATAGCGCTATATCCTGCTTGGTGTAGATTGGGCCTTGGTTACAACACCTGCTACAACCAGTAACAGAAAGCCATTTATAGGCACTCACTCACTAACACTGTAACCTGCACAGCCTCCAATACCTCTCTTCTTGCACTTTGCCTTCACTTCAGTTTCTTAGTTACTCTGTAGTCTTAAAGAATCCAGAGGATTCTTTGCCAGAGGATGCAAATAGCTGGGCTCTGATGACACAGAGAGGTGGCTTCTAAATCACCTGGAGGCTTCTCACCGGCCACATGGCCTTGTGGCCTTTGAGTGAACAAAGGTGTTGAGTAATCAAGTGATGATAAATCACGGGAGCTGTGCGTACACCGTCAAATAGTGTGGAAATGAATGCAGGGCTTGTAGTACCTACTGCTCTCGTTGGCCGTGTTTTGAGTGAAATGTGAAGGCAGGGGGACTACATGCGTACACACCAAGATACGTAGGCTTTGTATGTGCAATCTCCGTGTCCTGCAAAAAAATGAAAGGCACAGATTGTGCTTTCACAACTTATGCACATAGGCCACTAAGTGCAAGTTCCAACTAACATGTGGAGATCTGGGTAGATCCTTCAGGCTCAACAGGAGGAGTCCCTCCTCTGGATGCCTGGCCCCCCAATTATGGAATGATCTCTCCGACGAGGCCTGCCTGGTGCCAACATTGTTATCTTTTTGGTGCCAGGTTAAGACTTTTCTCTTCTCCCAGGCATTTAACATTTAACAGCATGTACTGAGTTTTTAATTGACCCCAGAACTATATTTATTTAGGCCTGGCTGAAAGTTCACACAGCTGTTTGTGTGAACTCTGTACACAAACCAATGTACACTGGTTTTTATATGTTGTCTATTTTTTATGCTTTTATGGTTTAAAATTTTGTGTAGCGATTTTTAATGTCCAAAGTTTTAATTTTTGTAAAAGCCCAGACAGCTTCGGTTATGGGGTGGTATATAAATGTAACAAATATTTTTTTAAAAAAAATCCTTTTTCCTTCCTCCATCCAACCCTTTCTACAAGGGATGGATGAACCTGTCAATTTCAGTTTCTCATTTTTCCAACCTGATGCTCGGTTTGTCCCACACTTCGACGATTTATCCAGTTTGAGTTTATCCCAAATGGTGAGGGTTCATATGAAAATCCATAAGCAACGTTTCAGTACATTTCTCCTAATAACACACATTTTACCATGTAGTTTTACAAAATAAGCACATTCTTTTTTGTTGGCAAAGTTCGTAACATACTATATTTTGACATTATTTCTTGTACTATACACATTTTTCTATGCATTTCTTGATTGAAGAACTCCATTGCAAAATTTGGAGAAGCACGAATTTCAAAGGGTAACTGAGTTTTGGTAGCACTGTGGTTCAAAAGTGTGAAATTAGGTAAAAATACAATCTGAACACATTTCTCACCCATCTCTCATTTCTACACAATTTGACCATCTACCTAGAATGGTGCTGTACATTTGAATCACCCCCCCCCCAAAAAAAAACCTGGAGCTCCGTATTTCCCCCATGTCTTCATGATGGAAGAATGTGAACATTCATTTTTTCTGCTCTTTTCTTTTTCTTTGCATTTATAATACTTCATTTTTAAGCACTATCAAGACAACAGGCGGCATCCATCCCTCCTTGAACTGAAGGTTCCTCATCCCTAAGTAGTCTCTGATTAATGCTAGACGGCAGGAGGTGAGAGAGATCTTTTCACATGATATTAAAGGGTAGATATAAATATAAGAAAGCAAGCAACACTTAAAAACATAACGCATAAACCCTGCCCTTAATAATTACCACCTACGTGTCAGTTTTCGGCTTTAAAGCCTTTACATTTAAACATCAGCTCTCAAAGCAACCCTGTGAAATGAACTAATTAACACCATCACCCAGATGAGAAACTGAGGCATGAGGAGAGACAGAATGAAGGACACGCTGCACGTCAAAGGCTTTTTCGGAAAGAAAACAGCCTTGTGTTACAATGTTACTGAGAGTTGGCCCTCGGTAGAAGGTTAGGGGAGCAACGAGAAAGGTCAAAGAAGGGCATTCAGGTAGCTTGGCTACATTTGCATAGATGTTGTTGAACTGTGCAAAGATGTTTGTGCGGTGTGTGTCTTTTGTTGCTGTTTTTATTAACTACTTACTTAATGACCAATTTTTACTAACATGGAAATAGCTTTTCATAACAAGGTGGTGTTTTTCCTCACTGGATGTCTTCAAGCACAGCGTGGACAGCCCCTCTATTGGGGAAATTGGAGCTATGGTTTTCCTGTATCGACAAGGGCTTGGATCAGGGATGCCCAACCTCAGGCCCGGGAGCCAAATCTGGTCCACCTGGGGTCAAATTCCCCAGATGGCCACTCCCTTGTCCCTGACCATGCCCCTCCCCCAACAACTGATTGATGCTTTCACAACTTTTGTGCCTGTTTTTCCCCCATTCTAAAAGGCTGAAATACCTCTCCTAAATCTAAAGCGTTTTAAGGTAGGAATAAAGGTATTTATTTTGCATTTATGAAAGTAAATAAGGACAGATATTATGGCACCTTGGTTTCCATGTATTTCCTGTGTGTAAGCCCTTCAAACTTCTTATCAAATTTCAATCAAGTACAGCTGCCATATAGATTCTGATATATATATATATATATATATATATATATACAGAAACACACACACATTTGTTGTCGTGCATGGATATCCATGGTACACTAAGAAATTATAACCATTAAGTTTATTTAGTTAGTGAAATTTCATGTTGCATTGTTGTCTATGATCTTTTTTGTTGCCTCTATTTTTAAAATTTATTTCAAAATATAATTCCATCAGTATGTGTCACTTTGTTTGATCACTTCGAGTGATTGATTTTCTGGGTTTTTAAAAATTGGATTAGTGTGTTATTGCTTCACCTTGGGATTATTTTACTACTGTTTACATTACTATTTTGCCCTAACTTGAAATTTTAATGCTATCGCCTGGGCTCTTTCCCCACCTGGTATTCTTATATTGTCCTTATGTGGCAAATTTTAGGCCATCTATTCAAGGAATTGTGATGTAATATGGCTGCACCATAAAATCTAAAGCTACCAACCGAATGCCACCCACCTTGACAATCTTAGGTGGACGTTCTGTGATATCCCAAGAGAAGAATGCATGGTTTGCTGGTCTAAAAGTTCACTGCGTGGTATCTCTGTTTTTTGAAGTGGTAAAGATGTGCTTCATGAGCTGTCAGCATAAAGCACAAAACATAATATTGTCAAACAAAAAGCTGTCCTTCTATAAAAACAGAAAATCATATAAACTATGGATGTACAAGAATTTCATTCCTGTTTGCAAATCATGTCCCATTTGCAACCCAGAACATGAGCAGGAATGCAATTCTTAGAGAAATAATAATAATTGCAATTTCTCAAACTTGTGTTCAGGTTCAAAAGTGTGCAGTTGCGTGAATCCCTTTTAAAAAATCACATTTTTTACTTTTAGTGTATGGAGAGAGAAAAGTACATTTTTGGTTGCGAAATGTGCATTTTTTTAAGCATTTTTCCCAATTGGGAATAATCCTGCACTTTTAAAAATGTGCATTTCTCCAATTGGAAAAAGAAGAGGGCACTCTTGCTCGGGAATGCAAAGAGGGCAAACCGAGTTCCAAAGAAGAATTAAGAGAACTTCAACAATCTTGAACACTGAATGTTTTCCCATCTCTAACATAAGCATAAGCCCAATATTGTCTGCCATTTTGTGAGTTTGCTCTTCCATAACTTTGAAAGTTTTTGAGCCTGCTTGCTTGAAGCAAACCTAAAGAGTTTTATGGTGTGGAAACATTGGCCTCATCTACAACAAGCAGGATATTGCACTATGAAAGTGGCATGAAAGTGGTGTATAAAAGGCAGGAGCCACCGTACTGCTTTATAGCGGTCTTGAAGTGTACTGACAACTGTTGGGGCCCATTGACAAATACCATATCCTGCTTTCTTGCTGCAATATCCTGCTTGGTGTGGCTCCTGGCTTTTATATACTGCTTTCCTACCGCTTTCATAGTGCAATATCCTGCTTGGTGTTAATGAGGCCACAGAATGCAAATTGGAATCCTGATAATTAACTCTCATTTAGAAAAAAAAGAAGCTGCATTCCAGTCAGAACCTGCTGGAGGGGAAAAAGAAAAACACTCCAGGCAGACCAGGTAAGAGACAGTACTTTTCAGGTAAAAGAGATTTTGCTCTATTTCTTTTTCTTTCTTTCTTTTTTACGTTTTAATTATTTTATTAACATACTGTGTAAAAGCTGTCACACTGCATCAGACCTTCGTAATCTCTGATATTTCAAACTTTTTAGATAAATGAAAACTCAATGAATTTCACCCGTGACAACTTGTGATCCCAGGATTCAAACTTGAGAGATGACACATAAAAGAGTTTCATCTACATCACACCTTTATATGCCAGGTAGCAATGAACTATATTAAACTTGTCCCGTCTTTCTGCTTGTGTGCATCTCAGATCCCCTCTTCATGTCCCACCATCCACCTTCAAAGTTTGATTTATCCAATCGACAGAATCCGGTAGTAAAATATTTCTTGGAGAGCACCATTATAGGTATCAGATGAGGAGATCACTTCTTTGAATTAATTTTTCCGGGACAGGGGGATTTTCCCTTTGTGCAGAAAACTAGCATGTGCAAAAAACTAGCGTATTCCTCTTTTCAACATACTGCTTTTCCATCTGCTGGAAATTGCTGGTCGGCATATGCAAATTTTATGCAAATATGTGTCCTCCCTTTTCTCCTCTTTTTTGGTTATACATAAATGATGAACACCCTATCCACTGCAATCTATCTGAACTGATAACAATCCACCAAAAACGCCACCATTTGATACTGCCAAATGTTTAAACTGGTATTGATTGATTGATTGATTGATTCTTTCAAAAATATTCTACTCCACCTTTCCATTAAAAGGGAATTCTCAAAGCAGCTTACAAAATATACTAAAATATCACAATAAATGCAATAGAAATATAGATTACTAACATATAAACAAGAGAATTGCAGGAAAGTATAGCATCTAATCCAGGAATTGCACTTAGTTATCTATATGCCAGTTGGATGTTTACAGAATTAAAAGATAGATGTTAAAAAGCTACTGCTGAATAGAACTTGAATATATGAATTGTACACTCTCAACCACATTATGTCATTGTTTGTTTGTTTTGTTTTGTTTTTGTTGCTACGGAATACTTATATACTCAAATCCATCAATTACAAACAGATTTATTCTTCATATTAAAATAAAACAACAACAAATCAGCTACGTGCAAGTTACCTAAACTGGCTTCAATCCTATACAGACCTAGTGAGAATTAAGTCTCATTAAATTCAATGGATCTTAATCCCAGGTAAATGAGCATAAGATTACAGTCTCAAATATCTTAATATTGCTGTGAATCTCTCCCGAATACATCCTAAGTATGAAAGAGGTGTATTGCTCAAGTCCAAATAGAAACTGTGTGGGTTTGGACCCCTTACATTATTTGTCTTGACTTCCACGTTCTCTCCAAGAAAGCTACTGAGAAACCTCATTATATTTCTATAGTACCCAATCATCAAAGTTTTCTGGATGGTTCACAACAAAAAAAGATATTATATAGATATAGATATAGATATAGATAATATTCTTTAGCATACAAAAATATCAATAGTTTAAAACAATAAAACTACCAGGACACTTTTTAAAAAAAACTAACCATAAAAGGGCCCATCACATGCTGTCAACTGCCTGGGAGTAGAGGGAAATCTTTACCTGGCTACAAAAAGATGATAATCTTGACACCAGGTTGACTTCACTAGGGAGAGCATTCCAGCATTGAGGGGCCAGCACCAAAAAGGTCCTCTTCCTTGTTGACATCCTCAGAACCTCCCTCAGAGGAGGCTCTGTGGTGGTGGGCTCAGATGTTGATCATAGTGTATGGGTAAAATTATACTGGAAGAGGCACTCCATCAAATAATAATAATAATAATAATAATAATAATAATAATAATACATCCACACCAACATCCAGAAAGCAGTCATAATTAAAACATGCTCAATCATCAGGAAATTCCAGAATCAATAAAAGACAGCATGACTTGGCAAAACCCGTCATGTCCATCCCGAAAAACTGCCATGAGTGAGAAAGAGATACAATAAAAATAATAATTTATTTCTTACCTGCCTCTCCCTTTAGATCGAGGTGGGGAATAACATTAGTAGAATGATACAACATAAATCAAATGCACAAAACAGATTAAAATAGCATATAAAACCATTACAATATTAAAATAATAATCAGGACTTCTTAAAATTCTTAGGTTTAAAATTCATCTGGATAGATACCATGGTTCCAAGCCCTGTAAGTGTTGGTCTACTATACACATATACAAGCAGTGTACAGATCATAAGAGCAGAGAGCCTATGTGTATACAACTTGTATGCACATATACGTTGTGCAGACCTAACCAACATATGGAGATTAGAAGTGTGGCCAGCAGGAGTGATCACCCTCCACACATCCATTATCCATGATAATGGATACCTAGGGATATCATGAGAAAGAAGCTAGGCATCAACAAATGGCAAATTCCCTTTAAGCTTTCCTCTTAACCTTTGGAGATGTGGTCGTGGCTGGCTTCAGATTTTTGATGTCCATTCAAATTAGAACATGAGTGGGGTCCTTTAAGGAAGACTGGAAGAGGTGGGGCATGTAAACAGAGTCCCCAGATTTGTCTTCCCAATGACCTGTGTAATTAAGCCAAGCTACATTCCAAGCTACATTTTACCTTCCAAATGCCCATGGTGCAATTAGGAATGGGTGTGAATTTCATTTCAGGTCAGTTTTGACAAGAATTTACCAACATTTTCAAAGTTCTCAACTTTTGAGATAAAAAGAACTTGAGATTTAAAAATAAATAAAGAAAACTGGAACAAACTAAAAGTGAAAGATTTATCCACCCAGGCCAGGGCTTAGCACTTAAAAGTCTGACTTAATGCTGAAATAAGGTTGATACATCTTTTTTTTCCTAATAGGCATCTCATCTTTAACAGCTACATGGCAGGGAGGTTCTCCCCATGCTGGGAATAACTGTACCTACTGAATTTGGCTGGTGAGATCAGTGTGAATTTCGTTTCAGCTTGGTTTCAATAAGAGTTTACCAAAATTCACAAAGTTCTTCATCTTTGGTGGAGAAAGAATGTGGGACTTTAAAATGTGAATGCTGGAGAAAACAAAATAAACAGATTCACCTATCCCTGGGTGCAACTACTAGGTTCCTTCTCTATTTTCCATAATAAGTGGTATATAAATATTTGTTTCAACCCAAATGTTAAAATAGTACTGCCACATACTGTACGTACATACATACACACACAACACATTACTGTTTTCCAAAAATCCTGGGCTAACCAAACAAGATCGCACCTTTGTATTAAATTTGCATTAATCCAGACTGAGTCCATATTCATGATAATTAGATTCTCCAAATCATCCACAGGTATGTACTGAAAGTGTATAAAGTAAACCTCACACACATCATCATGAAGAGATCAGGATGAGCAAAGCCTAGTTAAGATGGAGAAGAAGCAAAGACCAATGGCGTGCCTTCATTAGAAAGCTTTGTCCAGTTTCCTCACACCTTCAACATCTCCCCATGATGCCACCTTCATTAGCTAGCCATGGGTATGGCTGTGGTGCAGGTAACTCTTTATTCAAAAAGTCAAGAGTACCACCCAAGAGTCAAGTCAAGAGTACCACCCAAGTCCCAATGGTGAAAGATAGAGCAAAGCAAATCTCCTGCCCTCTAGAGGCCTAGAAAGAAATGGGAAAAACAGAAAAAATACTATATAGTAATAAAATGGACATATGTTAAACTCCCCTGCAGGAATGGCCCTTCTTTCTTTTACCCTGGGCTAAAAGAATCCATATCATGTATTAAATGTTAAAGAACTATGATGGCATAATAATAATAATAATAATAATATCCTAAGACAGCTTTATAATGGGAGCTCCTGACAATCCTCAGATACTTTTTAAAAAATGAGGAAAAAAACTAAGGGGGGGAATGGTTAAGAGTATCCTCATGTCGTGCAATTTTTGAGTTTAGTTCAGTGTCAAATTAAAAAGAGCCTCTCTTTTATTTTGTTATCATTCCTAATAGCTTATTCATCTTTTTCTGGGTTTGTCATTAATATTTCCATGTCTGCCTTTATCTCATTTTTAATCTCATTTACATACATACAAGCACCAAAAGACAATCATGATAACAATAATACACAGTGCAGTATAGCTGAAAATGTGACTTGGAACTTCAAGGCTCAACTTGTAATTGATACCCTGTCTTTGCTTATTTTCATTTCAACTAAAAGCAAACACACACACACACACACACACACACACAAAACCCATCATCTTTTTATTTTCTTTTTTTAAATGAAAACCCACTCCAGGAAAAATCCTTCTTCCAAAAATAACATCTACAGATACAGAGATCTAAAAGGAAAATAGTTTGAGGAAACCTACATTTGCTCAACATTCTCTTCTTCAGTACAAATATATCTTTTATTTTATTTTATTTTATTTAAAACTAGTTTCAGACTGCTTTTTATACATGCATAACAAAAGAAATAATACTAAGTAAAAAATATATATTTTAAAAAGTAATTACAAAGAAGACCAGCAACACAAAAATACAAATAAGAAAAGACCAACAAGAACAAAGAAAGAAGCCTCCAGAGCTTTCCTGAAGATCTCAAAATAGGAGCCTGACAAATCCCTCACAGAAACTCATTCGAGAGGTGTAGGCCCACTACCAAAAAGTCCCTGTCCCTTGTATTCATTGACCTAACCATCCTTAGCAACAGAAGAGATGGGCTTCTATTGATGGGCTCAGAGTGTGAGCAGACTGGTAGAGGTGAAGGTGGTCCTTCAAATAACTTGCTCTCAAAATCTAAGGCCTTGAAGGTTAAAAACAGCCATTTTGAATGGTCTCTGAAATGCACCCACCACAAGTCCAGCTGGCACAGGATCTGAGTCATTGGAGCCAACCACCCAGCCCCAAACAATATCCGAGTGACAGTATTCTAGACCGTACTGAAGCACAGGATATTTGAAATGCAACTAGGAACCTGCCATGTATCAAGTCAAATCATCGGTCCATCTAGCTTGGTATTGTCAATAGTATTTGACAACAGCTCTCCAGGTTTTCAGACAGGGAGCCTTTCCCAATCCTGCCTGGAGATGCAGAGACATGGGCTGCCTCTACAAGAGAGGTTTAAAGTAGGGATGTGCACTGGATCGGACCCGATCCACGATCCGAGTCCGGTCCAGTGGGAAATCGGATAAATTATCCGATTTCCGATCCCGCAGCTGGATCGGCCGATCCAATCCGAACCGGTCCGAAAAAGCTCCGAACCGGTTCGGCGGATCGGCGGATCGGCGGGCGCCCACTGGCGCCCACCGCCGCTTCCATTGGCGGGCGCCAGCAGGCGCCCGCCGATGAAAGTGGACAGCGGGGGGGGGAGGAGGGGGGCACTTACCTTCTCGGCCCGGTGGCTCCCGTCCGGCGCCGGCGCCTACTACTACTAGCAGGCTCCGTGGCCTGCTCTAGGGTGGCGCGCCGGGTGATGTCATCACCCGGCGCGCTACTCTAGAGCAGGCCGCGGAGCCTGCTGGTAGTAGTAGGCGCCGGCGCCGGCCGGGAGCCACCGGGCCGGGAAGGTAAGGAGGGGGTGCGTGGAGGGGAGGAGGGGGCGCGCGGAGGGGGGAGGGGGGAGGGGGGCCCTTACCTTTCCGGCCCGGCGGCTCCCGTCCGGCGCCGGCGCCTACTACTCCCAGCAGGCTCCGCGGCCTGCTCTAGGATGGCGCGCCGGGTGATGTCATCACCTGGCGCGCTACTCTAGAGCAGGCCGCGGAGCCTGCTGGAAGTAGTAGGCGCCGGCGCCGGACGGGAGCCGCCGGGCCGGAAAGGTAAGGAGGGGGTGCGTGGAGGGGAGGAGGGGGCGCGCGGAGGGGGGAGGGGGGAGGGGGGCCCTTACCTGCCCGGCCCGGCGGCTCCCATCCGGCACCGGCGCCTACTACTACCAGCAGGCTCCGCGGCCTGCTCCAGGGTGGCGCGCCGGGTGATGTCATCACCCGGCGCGCTACTCGAGAGTAGGCCGCGGAGCCCGCTGGTAGTAGCCGCCGGCGCCGGACGGGCCGAGAAGGTAAGCAGTGGCGGGGAAGGGGGCTTACCCCCCCCCCCCGGAGCCGTCCGCTTCTATCCGCTGGCGCCCGCGGGCGCCAGCAGATGGAAGCGGGCGGCCCCAGGGGGGGTAGGGAGCGCGGGGGAGGGGGTTTACCTGCTGGGGCCGTCCACAGCGGACGGCCCCGGGGGGGGAGGGAGTTAGGCCCCCCCTTACCCACCCGCCGCCATTTTTTCCTCATAGACTTGCATTGCAATGCAAGTCTATGGGGAAAAAAATGGCGGCCGATCCAAAAATGTACGATTTTTGGGTCGGGATCGGACTCGATCCGGTCCGGGGGGCCTCCGATTTTGTCCGAACCGGTCCGGGACAAAATTGGAGGTCCCGATCCGGGTCCCGATCCGATCCGGGGGGTCCGTGCACACCCCTAGTTTAAAGCTCTTTGAAGGCACTTAAAAAAATTTACCTCTACAAGGAGGGAGCGCAAATCGGGTGTAGAGGCGCGCTATCCCTCTGATTGTGCTCATTATCGAATGCGCGTTAAATAGCGAGTTTTATTTTGCAGTGGGATGTGAAGCCGGCGCCCTGCCTCCCGAGTAGTGCTGCTGCTGCTGCTGCTGCTGCTGGCTCCCCCGCTCGGCTCCTGGCTCCGCTCCTACCGGGCTCCCGCTGACCTCTCGCTCCGTCTTCCAGCTCCCTTTTCCCTTTTTCTTGCCCTGTTCCCCCCCCTGTGCGCCCTGCCTCCCGAGTGCTGCTGCTGCTGCTGATGGCTCCCCCGCTCGGCTCCTGGCTCCGCTCCTACCGGGCTCCGTCTTCCAGCTCCCTTTTCCCTTTTTCTTGCCCTGTTTCCCCCCCCCTTGCTCCGTTTCATTCAATTGCCCCGTCAGTTCCTTCGCTCTCCAGCATAAGGACTCGCAGGGACCTGCCTTAAAGAGACAGGCACCCGGCCGGCCGCCCTACCTCCCCCCTCCCCTCTCCCTGCCTGCCTCTCGTGCAGAGGTATTAGGCGTAAAAGCGCTTCAGCGATGAAGCGCATAATCACTTAACCAGGCGCAAAAGCGAAGCCTTGTGGAGGGGACCTGAATCTGGGACCTCCTGCATACGAAGTATTGCACTCTACCATTCAGCTTCTCACATAGGGACATACGGATTTTGTAAAATCCATACCACCTGTGTTTCGCAGATTGTCAGGTGCTTTTCGTTCCATCACTCGCTCATTGACAGAACTGGGTTTCTCCAATTTCCAAATTGGTGCAAATTCATATCGGTGTGAATTTGCATTTGCGAAAATGTACACACGCAAAAATGTGCAACCCCCACCAATGTGCAAATCCCACCACAACTGTGCATTTTCATGAGTTAATCCAAACAGGAAATGTGTATTTTGAGACTATATATATACTTTCCTGCAATTAAATTTGCAGAAAATTCTGGAAAGAAAAAAAAAATGGTCCGTAAATTTGCAGATTCCATAAGACTTGGGAAAATCCAGTCCGTTGTGGGATCTGCAGGTTGGGTTAATAGAAAGCTAAACTCCATTGCAGATTTCTCTGACTTTCCTATTCCCACGTTACTCTTCTGAGAACACAACTAGCAAGATTTGCTAATTTTAAGAGAACTTGCATTTGAAGTATCAGCACTGAAGGGCAAAAAAAAAATGAAAACTTAACATAAAATATAAAAGGGTCAGGTTTGAGCAATTTAAATTTTCATTCATTTCAATAGCAGACAACTTACAGAACCATTTGATGTAGGTGCCACTATGTTCAATGGTGCTTGCTCCCGGGTAAGAGCATATAGGATTATGGCCTTAAGGCCATGTGTATTTCTCCCTCTGGAAGGAACAGGGAGTTAAAAGTGCTTATTTTTTACTAGATCATGTCTTCAATGTTCTTATTATCTTTTCTTTAGAAATGCAAGGAGACATGTCCCTTAGAAAGAATGTATAAAAGCACTGATTTCGTTGAAAATTATCTCCATATGATAAGAATTTCTGCCATGTACTAATCCTATAGTCTAAACACTGGCTGATAGAACTGCACTTTCAGTTTACAGTGATAAGGTGTGATATGTGTCTACTGCCAATACAATCATTATAAACTTTTATTATTACATGTGGTATTTGTGATATGGCTGGCAGCTGATTATCAAGATACCACATAGGATACAGCAACCAAGCTACATGGCAGTTTACTGAATTCCACTGCAAACTAGCCATTTTCATCCTTGCAGAATGTATAAACACAAGTTCTACACTCCCTGTATCAACATTTCAAAAACAACCATTAATTTGGTTTCCAACAGTTAAATAAGATTTTGATTTATTGAATAAAGTACTCTTGCAAGATAAAAGAAAATATATATATTTATATCACATTTTAGGAGATATTTATCCCGCTGCCCATAACAGATTAATTTTGTGCTAAATGGAAGGGAAGAAATTCTTTGACTGGGTGGAGCCCAACTGACCTCTATGGGAATACATGAGTATAAGTGGTTGCTAATGGGCCCTGACGGTAAGGAACACAATGTTAAAATGAGATCTGAGTAATCAAGACTGCACAACACTATCGTTATATCTATGGTTTTGTTAGTCATCATTCCTTCCATTTGATCAGGATACACAATACGTTCAGCATTTAAAATGTATTATTAAAAGTGTCTGTGAGTCTGGGTTACCATCTTCATTAGCTCTTAATACAAACTAAGCTAATAAACACCAACAAAAATGTTGATTGGCTCATTCTAGAAGTGAGCATCCCACTGCTATTGCAGACAGTCATTGTATGATTAGCCAAGTGCAGAGAAATCAGTTCTAGATTTTGCAACCATCTAATAATACCTCTCCATGTGGTTTATTGTTTATATTGCAAAAAACATTTATGGAAGCCCCCTTATTCAGCCAAACTGAAGGTAATTGTATAACACAATTATACCAACCTGGTGCCCTCCAGATGTTTTAGTTTACAACTCCCAGCTTTCCTGACCATTGCCCATGATGGCTGAGGCTGATGGAAACTGGGATCCAAAACATCCAGAGGGGACCATGTCGGGGAAGGTTGGTGTAATACAGAGAAGTACGGTATAATCCAAAGAATTACTTTGTGAAGATCAATGAGATTATAATGGATTATAACTGGCTAGGTTTACCAGATCAAAGTCAGGTGGCAATGCTTACTATCCTGGGTATCCACAAAAGGAACTCATAACATGATTTGGGCAACCCAGAGAGAAAGCAATTCTATATGCCATGAATGGGATGGGGATCTCATCCTATGGAGATACCATTTCTTATAGCCTCTCCATAAAGAATGCAGCCCCATCTCCTAGAATCATTGATTTCACTGTCAGTTACTTCCAAGAAAGTGTTCTTATGTGCAAACTAAATCACATTTCTTAAAAGCAAAGGGAACTAATTCAAAGTTTTCCTAGTTTTGCTTCTCCAGAAGACAACACATGGGGATTTAGGAGCATTCTGCATTGGAAAGAAGGAGGATATACGTTTTCAGGAGCACTATAACCATTACTTGCACCCAACGCTGAATAGCTTTCATGACAAGTTTCAAGTACCAAATGGGATGATGAGCAATAACATAAAAGCTGTAATGAAGGATACGAACATGTATTTCTTGTACGTAGTGCCTTTAATTTTTGAGAAACAAAAAGACTTCTAAGTTACATATATGCTGCAAATTTTGGAAAGAAATGATTAAGAATTGATAGGTAATTGCCCTACAACCAGCTCTGAACCATCCAATTGATAGAATTTAGCCACATTCGTAACCAGCATTTATCATCTCTGCTAATTTCAGTCTTGCTGTAACACCAGGGCCCTCTGAAATTGAGAGTCCAACAGCACAACTAATATTTAATTTAAAGAGAGGTGACCCTAGAAATCCAATGGCTCATGGTAGCCACGGTTAGAATTCCTCCAAGTTTCTTCTATACATATTACTTGGAGCCAACATGTTATCATTCCCTATTACCCAAAGTTGCACACAGCTAAACACTGCCTTCATCTTCTGTGGCTAACCACCAGGTCTCCATGCCACATGATATTAGGTGGGTGGTGATCAGAGAAAGGGCACAGTACTGTTTTCATAGAATGCCCTGCCCAGCAAAGTTTGTTTAGCTCCAACTTTGTTGCCAGGCCTTCAGACAGAACTGGAGTATTGATAGGCCTTATTTGTTCTACTGAATGTTCATGTTGATTTTTTATACTGCCGTTCTTCCTGTTAATTGTAATTTTAATATGGATGTTTTTACTATTGTGTCGAACGCCAACCTGATGAATTTGCTGAAGAGCAGCCAAAAGCTCTTTCAATCAATCCATAAACACAGACATTACCCATAGTACCTCAGGAGCAAATCCAACATTTTCTGCCCATGCGCTTAGGGAGGATGTTGCAATTATGTTCCATCCTAGTGTTGTGAATCCCTATTGAAAGGCATGTTGATAGAATAGCACATAGTCACACGATCAGCCCTAACTCTGTGAATAAAAGGCACATTAGCTGGAGCAGGTTGGGTGCGACCGCAGGGCAGAAGTAATCACACCACACCACTGTAGGCGTGAAAAATCAGGAAGGGGCCACAGCTCAGTGGTAGAGCACTTGCTTTGCAGTCAGAAGGACCCAGGTTCAATCCCTGGCTTCTCCAGGTAGCGCTAGGAAACACTCCTGCCTGAGAGCTGGTGCTAGTCAGTGTTGACAATACTGGGCTAGATGGTGCAAGAGTCTGGCTCAGTATAAGTCATCTCTCTATGTTCCTAACAGTCTGCCCTTCTGTGGAAACAAATATGCCCAGTCAAGTGATGTGTGATGTATTCCTTATTTGAACACGAAAAAAAAAAAAGACTTAGGTTCTTTCATCATAAATAACACAAGGTTCCAAAAGGACGACTTTGGTTTGCAATTGATTTTAACACGACGAATTGCTTAATCACGAAGACCAGATTGAGGATTTGAGTCACACAAGCTAAGGCTACGCACAGTGGAGATCACGAATGTGCTGTAAAAGTACAAGAATGTGCTTCCCCCCCCCTCACACAGATGACTCTATGCCTTCCCTCCTGCTTTATACCATCTCGATATGAAATGCAGCCACACACAGAGGTTTCAAAATTAGTAGCTTGCTTTTTTTTATATCTAAAATATATAAGCACAGATTAAGGATGCTACCGCTGTCCTAGCCCCATGAAATACACTAATTGACAGGAATAATTTTATTGCAAGGCCAGGATAGAAATAAAGGATTTGCATGGTATGCTACATAAATGAGATATGTCACTGTTTGTTTTTGTTTTAAAAAGAGCTCTCATATATTATTGCTTTATTTTATTTACACTTGTATATACCACTCCACATCTAAATAGATTCCGGAAAGGTGGGAAAAAATATATAAAAGGAATAAAACACCATATTAAAAGTTTGTTTGGGAGAAGAACTGAAACCAATTCAAAAACCCTATAAAAAACTATGGCTGTGCAATCAAGGAAAGCTTGAAATAAATATGTCTTTAATGACACAATGTTGCTGACTTCCTGGCTTCCAGAAGCAGAGGGTTCTGCAGAAAGGAAGCCACCACTCTGAAGGCTCTGCTCCAGGTGGACTTCAATTGGACCACTGGTCCATGTGGGACCACCAGGAGCATCCCATTGGATGGGACTCAGTCCAATGACTTAGCTGAAGTTCTGGAGGATTCAAATAAGGCTCAATACACCCTTGTTTCTTTGTCCCCTAACTAAGTATTCAAGAAGCATGACAGTAAGAAAGGAATGGGAGGGCCTCCCCATTCACGTTTGACTTGCAAGGCACACAGATGGAGGGTGGTGTGGGGATATGGGTAGGGTGTCCAGATGGCCCGGGGTTTCCCGGTCCTAACCGGGAAACTTAGGCCGATCCGGGCCAACCGGGGGCCGGCGGGGGAAAACCGGGGTGGCGGGGGGTCACGTGGCGGTGGCAGTGAGCGGCGACGAGCGGCAGTAGACCTGGTGGCGGTGGCAGCGGAGGAGCCCGGAAAGCGGCCGCCCCAGCAGGTAAGTGCCCCCCCTCGCGCCTCACGCTCCTTACCTGCAGGGGCGTCCTCTTCCCTCCAGAGCGCGAGGTGTGAGGGGGGCACTTACCTGCTGGGGCGGCCGCTTCTCGGGCTCCTCCACCACCGCCGCCGGGTCCACCGCCGCTGGGTCCTCCACCACTGCCGGGTCCTTCGCCGCTGCTGCCAGAGGCCGCGCCGAAGAGGCGGGAGAGGGCCGATTACATCACTTCCGGATCCAGCCCTCTCCTGTCTTCCGTGCGGCCTCTGGCCTCCTTGGGGCTTGTTGAGGCCAGTGGCCGTGTGGAAGAGACGGGAGAGGGCCGGATCTGGAAGTGATGTAATCGGCCCTCTCCCGCCTCTTCCACGCGGCCTCTGGCCTTACGAGCCCAGCAGCGGCGGCGAAGGACCTGGCGGTGGTGGAGGAAGACCCGGCGGCGGCGGGGGACCTGGGGCGGCGGCTGACCCGGCGGGGGCAGCAGCGGAGGACCCGGCGCGGGCGGTGGAGGAAGAGAACCCGGTAGGTCCAGGCTGGTGTTTTTTGGGTGGGGTGGCTTGGTGGGGGGGATGTTTTGAGTGGGGGGGCGGGCGGGGGCGGGATTTTGGTTTCCAAAATCTGGTCACCCTAGATATGGGAGACACACAGAAACCTCCCAGTCCACCATGTTGATAACCACTTTCAATCAGGCACGCACATCTGGTATCCTCAATGTGCATGCACCAACATTATAGGTCTGGAGAGAATTCTCAGAAAGCAGATGAGTTTGGGTTTTATTTGTTTTTTAAATCAACACTCACTGGGAAAGCTCAGAACTAGAGAGCTACCTAGTGGATAACCCAAAACCAAAGATAAAGCTGTGAATGACCCAAAGCCATAACTTTCAGTTTAGAAGAGGAAGAGAAAGATGGACCGTTCCTATAAGTAGTGAAGTATTTGAGAGAGAGAGCAGTTTATTATAATAAATAGTTAAGCAATTGCAGCAATAAGAACATGAAAAAAACCATGCTGGTTCAGAATGAAAGCCTATGTAATCTAGCATTCTGTTCCCACAGTGGCCAATCAGATTTATTTATTCATGTGGTCATGTATTACATTTATATCCCACCTTTCTTCTATCGTGGAACTCAAGGTGGCTACACATGGTCCACAGGTGGTCTCCCCTCCAAGCACTGACTCAGTCCCAGACCTGCTTAGCTTCCGCAAGGTGTCTGTCTGCCTTATGTGCCTTCAAACCTTGTCCTGGAAAGCCCACAAGAGGACATGATTGCAACAGCAATATTCCACTTGTGTTCCCCAAAAATTGGCATTGAGAGGCTTACAACAGGGGCAGGTCAATCTCCATCCTACTTTGGAGCATCCCGAAGGCATAGTAGACTAAGATGACCCCTGGCGTCACTCAACAATACACTAATATATCACCTCCAGTATAGGAGATAGATTAAATACTCAGTCTATCAAACACCCCTATTTTAAAACTTAATAATTATCCATCATATTTCTCATACTTTTTATGTGTCCGAACTCATCCATGATGAGTTTGGACACATAAAAATAAATTTAAAACTATATAAAATATCCAGTTAAACCAATTAAGACAATGAAACCAAGGTGGATGCTAAAACCTCAACTTTCTATCAGCTGGATCCCAATGAAAAATCCCATTTAAAAAAAAATCTGAGATAATTGCTCTAAAACTGGCTGGATTTTGGGCTAAAACAAGCATTCATGGCTGGGGTGAGGTGGTGGGGTGGAAACCCACCGAGAATGTCTCTCTGTGGTCATCACTTGCTGTTCATCTTGTATTTTTAAGAGGGCATTTGGCATCTTAAGACGTATGATGGATATGATGGAAAATGTAGATGCATAGGCTGCAACCCTACACATTTGCCTGAATGAACTCAGAACTTACTCCTGAGTAAACATGCATAGGATTGCCTTCCTAGATTTCATGAGTTTTGAGATTCAGTACTTGAAAATAGTGTATCCAAAGCAGTGAAGGAGGCAATTTGGGAATAGGCATAATCAATTTCCCAGCAGAATCAGGATTTCACCAGAATCATCCATAGCCCAGTGGCAGAGACATGCTTTGCATGCAGGAGGACCCAGGTTCAATCCCCAACATCTCCAGGTGGGACTAGGAAAGAATCCTGCTTGAAACACCAGAGAGTGTTGACAATAAAGAGCAGGATGGACCAGCTCATTCAGTAGGATGCTGCTTCTAGAGGTGTGCATCGGATCGAGTCCGATCCACGATCTGGACCCGATCCGGGGGGAAATTGGATAAAAAAATCTGATTTCCGATCCCCGCATCTGGATCGTCCGATCTGATCCAAACTGGTCCGGAAGGACCCGATCCAGTTCGGATAACATCGGAAGATCGGACCCCCTCGTGCTCCTTACCTGCCGGAGCCATCCACTGCCGTCCGCTGCCACCCACAGGTGGCAGCGGACGGCCCCGGCATGTAAGGAGTGTGAGAAGGAAGGCAGGAGGAGCCCCCCACTTACTTGGCTGGGCGGCCACTTCTCTCTGGTGCTCGGATCTACTGAGAAACAGGCTTCATGGCCTGCCTCTCAGTAGTATGCCAGGTGATGAAACGCTACTGAGAGGCAGGCCGTGAAGCCTGCTTCTCAGTAGATCTGAGCACCAGAGGGAAGCGGCCACCCCAGCAGGTAAGGAGTGCGAGTGGGGGGGAGGGACAGGGAGGGGGGAGTTAGACCCACCACCATGTTTTCCCCATAGACATGCATTGGGGGAAAGCTTTCTTTCCCCCAATGCAAGCCTATGGTGAAAACACCAAAAATGGTGGCCAATCCGAAAATTGGACATCCGATTTTCGGATCAGGATCGGATACAATCTGATTCGAGGGACCTCCGATTTTGTCCAAACCGATCCAGAACAACATCGGAGGTCCTGATCCAGGTCCCGATCCAATCTGGGGGGTCCCTGCACATCCCTAGCTGCTTCCTATGTTTCATTCCAGCCAGGCTTTACTCCTTCAATTGATCTATTATCAATTACTTTATCTACAACTTCCAGCTAGCGCCTCCATGTTGAGAGGTTATTCACCTTGGTTTAGCAGATGCTTGGGAAAAACAAAGAGGAAAGCCTACTTCCATCATGCCCTGCTTCAGAGCTTTCCAGAGGCACACTAGACCGGAAGGACCCTTGGCCTCATCCAGTAAGGCAATTCTTATGCTCCTAAAGTTGGCTTTACAAGAACTGATCCTCTATTAAGGGAGCCTGACCTAAAATTAAACAGGTTTAGATTGGTAAACAAATGGTTAGGTTTTTTTACAAACGGAATTATCAGAAATTAGGGGGTGGAAATGAGAGCTGAAAAATATAAAGCTCATCGCAAACATAGTACCCATAGCTTTTCCCTAATAGGAGTAAACACCAAATTGGGGGAAGTGACTTTTAGCACACACATACAAAAACAATGGCACAGAGGAAAAAGGTTCAGAAGTTCAATCCTCCTGGATTGGTCTTCTGCTTCAAATTGCAGTCTCGTCTAACTTTCTAAAGTTTTTTAAAGTTTTTTTTTTTAAGGAGATTGTGAAACTACACGTAACAAAAGTATCATGAAACTACATGTGCCCTGAGTCGTTTGGATCTTCTCCATATTCCACCCCAAATCAGTGCAGAATGTATCACCATGTGCTTTGCATAAGGCTGGCTCCACACTTACTTCCAGAATCCATTCCCTAACACAGTATTATGTTACCTTGAACTCTGTTGCACATATCTGTGCTTCTGAGTCATGTCTGTGAATTTCAAAGTCTTCCACCGTGATCTAACACTACCTCTTTTTCTTTCTTGCTTTCTTTTTTAATGGACACTTTTCTTTTCTCTTTTTTTAAATGGAACTGAATATTGTTCTAGAACATCACAGTTCCATAATGGACGTCATTTCTTTTGGAAGAAAACAATTCTGCAACACATCATGGAACAGACAGGCCAGTGCTCTCCTACGGCTTTGAAATGTTGATCCTGCTGAGCCACAGTGAAGCAACGTAAACTCCAGTTTTGCCACCGCTCTAGTTTGTAGACATTCCCTTTCTGACATGCCAATTCAATGTGTATAGGCTATTAACTCCTCTGTGGCAGAACAGGGTCTGTACCTAATGAAAAGGTTTGAATAGGAACATATATAACAGTAACTACCAGAGTTCAGCAGCATCTATCATACTTTTTTCTTAGTTCTACAGTATTGCTTTAAAAAGATTAAACTCTTCTTGATCTTCTCAATCCAAAGAATCTCCTACAGCCTTGTGGGATGTGTGGAGAGATGGAGGAATACAGTCACTAAGAGCAGGAAAGGTTCCAGCTTCAAATGAGTTCAGCCACAAGCATGCTAGGTAGCCTTAGGGAAAATATAATTCCAGCCTCAGTCAGCACATCTGCAACAGGAGTGGAATATAGGGCTGGTCCTCCACTGAAGAAGGGTGACTCCCCTGCTCAGGTGGCAGATCAGGAGGGCCCCTGCAAGCACAGCCGCTACCACTGTCTCACCGCCCCCACTTGCCTGCTATGGCTAATGCAACAGCAGAAGAGTGGCCAGCAGGGCTCCATTGAGCATCCTCTCCCAGATCTCTTGTTTTAAGGAATCTCTCCAGAGGTCCTGCAGGCACTTTGGAGAGTGCTTGACAGCTGCACAAAGAGGCTGACATGACTTCCCAGAGAGGCTGACCCGCCCAATCTCTCACTCTGTTGACTCTCCCAAAGAGATTGAGATTCTCTGGAGAGGCTGCTCACCCAATCTCTTGCTCTGGAAGAGTCTCAGGGTAAGGGATTGGGTGGACAGCCTCTCCAGAGAGCTCCAAATGACACACTTCAAAGGGTCCTTCCTCAAAGCAAAGGCATTGTGGGTGAGATGTCCCTGGAAACTGCCTGAAGGATAACCTCAAAGGCTGCCCACCCAATCTTTCATGGGGGGGGGGGGGGGTGCATGGTTGCGGCAGCAGTGGGAGGAGCAGCAGTGCATATCCCCCCAACTTAGGCAGAGGGATATCTTGCACCACCACTGATACAATACTGACAACTTGCAGGGTAGTTATAGAAGGACACCCAAACTAACATATGTGAAGCAATCTGGACAAATGAGATGCATTATATAAAGAGAAAGAGAAATTTCCTGAGCTATGACAGTAGAGGCAATTTTGGAGTAGCCGACAGCCGTGCTTGCACCTCCAAGATTTTGCCATCATCTCAGCTTCCACTGATGCAATGGCCGTTGGCAGTGGTGGCCATGACTTTGTGCCAAAAGCAACCAATCCACACTGTTAGCTGTACCCTGGCCAGAGTGTTTTAAATACGAAATCATACCTAAACAGTATCATGTAGCTGAAATGCTCCACAAGCTGGGTATAAGAGAAGCCATAATCGTTGAGGATCATTTCACATTAAGTCAACACATTTGGCTCTACACTAGGCTGGTCAGAAAAGAGACTCCTTGAAAAGGTTTCACACAAGAAGGTTTCACACAAACACACACACACACACACACACACACACACACCTGTATTAATAAAATCATAACATGACACAACTGAAAGGGATTGTTGTTGTTGTGAGGATAAAATGGAGAGGAGGAGGATTATGGACACCGCTTTGGGTTCCTTGGAGGAAAAAAGGCAGGATAAAAATGTAGTAAGTAAAAAAAAAATAAGTAAAAAAAAATCTCAGGGATCACTCTTCTAGGGCCTACTGCAATCTATAGCATTTCTATTGAAAATTATGATTTTTAAAAAAATTGAAATCTGTTGGCTGACATTTATTTATTTATTTAAGTCATCATAAGGCAGCTTTTGTACTCTAAAAATTGAAAAAAAAATCTGATGGCACTCGATAATTGTTATGTTTCGGATACTTCGCAAGGGAAGGGGAAGAAGTTACATCACTGGAACTAACACAACAGACACAGATAACTTGCACTTCCTGTTAAGCCAGAGATGGGCAGAAGATAGTTTGGGATCTACTGGTACATCTCTGGGTAATCTGGAGTACATTAGCAAAGATTTCTTACTCGTAATTGTTTAACAATGGCAAGAACAAAATGACGCCCCCATCACACCCCATATTGAAATGAAGACAACTTGGGGGAACCAGGAGTGGGTTTTTGTGTGGAAGGATTGTGAGTTCTGTTCAGCTCTGATTCTCAGAATGAATTTCTCAGCATATCGTTCTTTCGATCTATTTGTGTCTTCTAAAACAGGTTCCGGTTGGCAGGTCTTGGAGTTCTAAAACAAAGTAGATACCCCAAGTGACAAATTTGCCTACTCCTATATTATGTCAGTCCAACACAATGTTTAGAAAACAACAGACCTCTTTGAGTACTGTCACCCCATTCTAAGAGATTGCCATTTATTGTCTGAGTTTATTCACTGACCTAATGAATTTGCTTATAAGTGAAAATGGTAATCCTGAAGCCCAAAAAACATACTTTGATTATAGCCAATGCACAAGGATCACATCAGAGGAGGCATTCCCTTCTACGTGAGACAGAATGGAGAAGGCCTCTTCTGGGGCCTCCTGCAACCTACAGTTTTTGCAAGCATTTGTAGTAAAAGTTATGATTTAAAAAGAAAATCAAACTCTGCTGATTTTTAAAATTTATATAAATCATTGTAAAGCGGTTTTTTAGGATACAAAACATTATTTTCGAGTACAAAGCCCTGATTAATCAGGGGCACCTTTTTAGACAGTCAAAAGGTTTGTAAGGAAGTCATATCATTGATGCATTGATTGACAGTGAAATCTTATGCCTGTGTACTGGGAAGCAAGTTCCATGGAGTTCAACAGGGCATACTCCCAGGTAAGTGTGTATAAGATGGTGGCTTAAAT
This sequence comes from Anniella stebbinsi, assembly GCA_029215795.1. Taxonomy (NCBI): domain Eukaryota; kingdom Metazoa; phylum Chordata; class Lepidosauria; order Squamata; family Anniellidae; genus Anniella; species Anniella stebbinsi. Next base: position 16,608,199 of record JARDYH010000007.1, read on the forward strand.
GTTGCAGTCTACTCAAATTCAAGTTTTTTCCTAAGTGTCTCACCTGGCGGAGATGCTTTAGAAGAAATGTGTATGATTAAAAATTGATGGTAAAGGGGGAACAGAGAAAAAATGAAAGGGTGAGGTCAGGGGGAGACACGATTATGCATCACAGGTCTGGAATATTCCCAAAGGCCAAGAAATCCAGCCTCTTAACTTCGAGCAGAATTCTCCAGACATTAGCCTTTCTAATTCAGACTACAGACCATGAGAAACAGGGAGTAGAATGGTCAAACAGGTAATGTCAAAAAAATCCCTGTATAGAGCTAGGAATATTGGGAGTTGAACATATCTGGAGCCCCAGGTTGGGGAAGGCTGCCCTACAATGTGGTGTGAAATTTCCAAAGTTTATTAGGCTCAGATTTACCCCTTTTCATCTTCCATCATATTCTACAAATCATTTTTAATTCAAGAACTCAATTAACCTTTCTGTTTTAAGGTTTTAAGGAAGATCTAACGACCCTTCCTTCCTTCCTGCCTTTGGGATGGACAAATCTGTCAATTTCCTAAGGGATGGGCAAATCAGTCAATTTCCTTAGGGATAGACGAATCAGTCAATTTTGGTTGCTCTCAATTTTCCAAGCTTAAATTCAGTTTGCCCCAACTTTTGAGATTTTTTTTTAAAGTTTGCATGAAAACTTGTATGCATTTTTGTGAGCATTTTTTCCTAACACCTGCATTTCTGCATGCAATTTTGCCTAATGTACAAAATGTTTGGCAAGCAATATTCCTAACGTAATGCATTTTTCAACATTATTTTCTCTAATATACATGATTTTGTGTGCATTTTTCTCCAACACTGACAGTTTTGTAGGCTTTTTTGGGGGGGCGGGGTTGGGGGAGTAGCTTCTAAGTAGAAGGGCTTTTGGTGATGACCCCTGAATTTGGAGCTCCTTACAAGTTCCCCTGGCACCAAAGCTGATAACTTTTCTCTAGGACTAGTCCTACATACTACTTCTTTACAGTGGTATTGAAGTGCACTGATGACTGTTAGGGCACAATCCACATTCCATGTACCACTTTCATAGTGTTATATCTTGCTTTTTATTCCACGTTCATAATGATTTGACACAAGGTGTAGATCTGGTCTAGATGACAGCCAATGGGGGCTTGTAATGGCTTTTAGTTGGCTCCTGAGGAACCGTGGCTAGGAACTGTTGCTATAGCAGTTGTATAACTCCTTTTAATTGCCATTTCGACCATTTGTGGCCAGCCACCTCGAAAAATACTTTACTGGAAAGGTGGAGTAGGAAAAACAATTGCAAATCAATACATGACCAACAAACCTGTAAGGTTGCCCTGTATTATTGTGCCTATTTTGCAGCCAGAGAAGGCTGAGCGATAGTGGTTTGTTTTAGTGACAGCCAGTGTGGTGTAGTGGTTACAGTGTTGGACTGAGACTCAGGAAACCTGGGTTCTAGTCCTCACTCGGCCATGAAGTTGCCTGGGTGATTTTAACCTAGCCACTGACTCTAAACCTAACCTACCTCACAGGGCTGTTGTGAAGACTAAATGGGAAGGAGAACCACCATGTAAGCCACCTTGGTTTCCTTGGAGGAGAAAAGCTAGGATAGCAATATAATAATCATTTTTTTAAAAAAAGAGCCCACTGAGTTACTAGGTGAGAGATGACCTGGGTATCAACACTCTTCATTCGTGCACTCTCTCTTTCCCTCTCTCCCAAGCACTCTGCCAGCAGACAAGACCTGCTTTGCTTACCTTTTTGAGAGCTAACATAACCCAGATAACTGCTAGTGGGAAAGAGGGGAGGGAGAGCAGCTAAATGTGACAGGGCCTTGAAAAGAGGAGCCAGAACTTCAGAGTTTCACGAAAGCTCCAGGAGACCCCCTTCCCAGGCTGACGCGCCCCACATGTATCCACTCGCTGCTAGTGAAGATAGTAAGGCTGAAAGAATCCAAGTGCAAGAGCAGGGAAGATATGTGACAGAAAGTTAGAAGTCCATGTCAAGCCTTTCAGGCAAACAATAAATATTACTTCTGCTCATAATCAGACTTTTCTCCGGCATCGTCTTTGAATGTTGAACCTTTTTCAATTAATTAAAAACTATGCGCTGTAGAGTGCATATTTTATCAGCCCTCAGCTGCTTAAGTGTCGAGAAAAGACCAGGCAGTTTTTCTTTCTCTTTTTCTTCCTTCCTTTCTCTCTCTCTCTCTCCCTTTTTCCAGGCAACCCAGAGCAAGTACTTGCAAGGGTCATATCTTTTTAATTATCTTTTCTCTCTTTGATTAATTATTCCGTCTGACAATAGCGTGTTTCTAATGCTATTCACCTGCCTTTGATGATTGACAACTTTTCTGTCTGATTCAAAGCAAACAGCTGCTGCCATGATTGCCTAGCAACCAGGATGTGATGGATGAGCCCCAAAGATGGATGGCTGCAATAAATCATGTCTCCAGCTATAAAACTGGAGGAAAAAAAACAGAAGAGAGGGATAAGAATAAAAGCGAACAAAACACACACACACACACGTACACAACACACAACAAAACAAGGTTTCTTCCCATGAGTGCACTCAGCTCCTTACCAATTACACCTGAAATGGACTTGGTGTCTATTAATAGCAAAGTTTTCTAATCAGGCAGAAGGCGATGATGCCGTTTGTATCAAGGTGTGTTTACAATTGTTCCAGCAAATTGGTGTTTGTTCCTTCAATTACCAGCTATGCAAGAGAAAGGACATTAAAAGTTGTTCACCTTCTTCCCTGCAAGATGTCGTAGGAAACAATGCCATTCTTGGGCTTTGAACGAAAGGTTCACATATCCCTGAGACTTAAGCAGGATGTCTGAAAAGTGTGGCAGAACAAACACACGCCTTTGAAAGTGCTTTGGCCCTCACTTTGGGAATCTTCTCCCAGCTTCAGTTCACAAGTGATGATTCTTCCACTTTTAAACATCACTCATCGAGTGCCTGGCAGCTAGTCACAGGTGCAAACCCATCACTGGAGAAGTAACTCCACCTTTTGGCATTACCTACCTCCATCCCTCTCCCCCAACCAGACAGTTCATCTCCTACACAAGGCAAGCATTCTTGTCAGAGATTCCTTGGCCCTTTCACTTTTTCAATTAAAATATTCATGCGTGTTGGTGTGCACACAAAGGCTGGTTTCGCACGACACATTAGGCAATGGAGGGGGGAAGCAACCGTCAGTTGTGTTGCTTATTGTGTTGTGTGGAGGGTTACACACCACACACACACAACTGACGATATGCTATTCCACCCAATTAAGCAATGGAGAGAAACAATGGGCTTGCACGTTGTTTAGCCCGAAGCCCATTGTTTAAAGTGTTGTCCGAAACCAACCCCCCACTCTCAGTGGACTATTCCATTTGGTCATAGAGTTCTGCCGGCTGGAGCGGCCGAAAACCCTTGGCTGCTCTGATACAGTCGGCTGAACTTGTGGTGCATGCTGGGATACGGCTGGAGGACGGAGGGAGGGGGGAGGGAGGAGACGTGGCAGCCAAGATGGACACCGGAACTTTCAGCCGCTCAATGGACGGCAGAGCAACGTGTTGTGTGGGGAGCACCGCCTACCTAACGCACGGCCAGTATGCCATTTCCCCCTCCGTTGCCTAATATGTCGTGTGAAACCAGCCCGTCTTTCAAACCACCACCAAATTTAAAACATGCTGGTTTATTAGAAACATGGAGGTAAGTGAAGTAGGAGAAGGTCATGGGACTACAGAGGAGGAAATTTCCTGTTACTTGATTATGTACAGGAAGAAAGAGAAGGGACCATTTGCTGACGGACGGACGGACGGACGGACGGACAGAGAAAGAAAGAAAGAAAGAAAGAAAGAAAGAAAGAAAGAAAGAAAGACCACAGGCACATTGTGCCATGCATGCTGCTGCTGTGCTGAAACTTCCCTTCAATTCCCTCGTGAAAGGGGCTTCTGATTTTACATCTCATTGTCGGGGCACTTCGGAATTTCTTTTGCCGGATGTTTTTGAGCTTACCTTATTACTGAGGGGTAGCTTTGCTTCTCCTTCTTCTTTCTACTAGCCATCTCTTCATTGCTCTGCAGCTGCCCCAGCTGCCCATGCTTTTCCTGATCTGAAAAAGCCCCACAGGAGGAGTAACCTCAAGACATCTTTCCCTCAGCTTGAACTAAAAGCTCAGGAAGCCAGGGAAGTGTCGGACTGCCAGAGAGATTAACATGATTATTCAATAGAGTGAAATGCCGCTGACTATATTTCTAAGCAAATCTCTAAGAGCCGATTCTACTATGAAGCACAAACCACTCACACAGACCCCTTGGCCACCTTGTAAGTAAGTAAAGAACCACAGCCCTCACTCCTTCAAAGGGTTCTATAGTATGAAAACAAAACTACGTTGTGGCACCTTAAAGGTTGACAGTGTTTTATTGCTAGAAACAGGATGGAAAAGTTAGTTACATGCAGAAATGGAATGTTTGCAATCTTAGGGTGACCACATTTGGGAAACCAAAAAAGAGGACCCTCAGTGGGGTGGGGGGTGGGAAAGTGGCTTTCCAGGGCCTCTGGAAAGCATGTCATTCACCCCCACTGCTTTAAAGGACCCAATTGGAGCGGAGGAGGGGAAAGTGTGTCATTCCCGCCCTCCACTGCTCCAATCGGGTCCTTTTCTATAATGTCCAGGAATGACATACTTTGCCCTGTAAGGTCCTGATTGGAGCAGTGGGAGGGAAATAACCCACCTCCAGAAAGCTCGTCATTCCCTCCAACCACGCTAATGTGGCCTTAAAGGGGAAAGCTTGTCTTTCCAGGACATTATAGAAAATTACAGAAAATCCCCCCTGACACCCAGGATAGAACAAAAACCAGGACAAATCCGGGGAAATCCTGACAGTTGGTCACCCTATGCAATCTAACCTGCTATAGCTGACTTCTACATCTTGCTACTATCCATTCCTGCATCTGATGAAGTGAGTTTAGCCCACATAAGAACATAAGAAGAGCCCTGCTGGATCAGACCAAGGGTCCATCTAGTCCAGCACTATGTTCACACAACATAGGAACCCACAAGCAGGACACGGGAGCAACAGCGCCCTCCCACCCATGTTCCCCAGCAACTGATGTATATAGGCATACTGCCTCTGATGCTGGAGGTAGCACATAGCCATCAGGGCTAGAAGCTATTGACAGCCTTCTCATCCAGGAATTTATCCAACTGCATATTAAAGCCATGCAAATTGGTGGCCATCACTACATCTTGTGGTCGTGAATTCCATAGTTTAGCTATGCACTGTGTGAAGAAGTACTTTTATTTATTTTTTTATTTATTTTATTTTTATACTTATATCCCGCCTTTTTTTCTCAAGGGAACCCAAGGCAGCATACATAACCTTCCTCCTCTCCATTTGTCCTCACAACAACAACCCTGTGAGGTAAGTTGGGCTGAGAGTCTGTGACTGGCCCAAAGTCACCCAGTGGGTTTCCATGGCAGAGTGGGGACTAGAACCTGGATCTCCAGACTCCCAGTCCAACACTTTAGCCGCTACACCAATCAGCTTCATGGGATGACCGGGGTTCTAGTATTCTGAGAGAGGGAGAAAAATATCTCCCTATCCCCATTCTCCACGCCATGCCTAATTGTGTACACCTCTATCATGTCTCCTCTTACCCTCCTTTTTTTCCAAGCTGAACAATCCCAGCTGCTGTAACCTTTTCCTCATAGGGAGTCCACCAAAGTTCATGCTTTAGTAATAAAACACTGTTAGTCTTTAAGGTGCCACAGACTCTTTTTGTTTTCACACCTCACTCAACACAATTTCACTGGGTTTTTTTTTTCTTTTCCATTGATTTAAAACAAAACATTTCTTTTTCTATCAGATTGAATAAGATTGGTCAAAAAACACTGAAGAAATTTTCAGCACAGCACTATAACTAGGCAATGGTTTGTTCTGCTGAACTCTGTATGTGTGTATGAGAATATCCTCTGGAAAGTAAAGCTTGTGCCAGGAGACCTTGACAGCTTCTGCTGTTGCTACCATGTTCCCGTTTCCTCTGCTAAACCTGCAGCGCTCCCCCCTCCCCCTTCAAAAACAAACCAGGACTATTGCAGTGGAATCTGTTGTTAAGGAAATAAAAACACAATGGCACAATTTTCAAACTTTTAAAATATAATGCCTCTTAATTTAGGATGACCATATGAAAAGGAGGACAGGGCTCCTGTATCTTTACCAAGGGAATTTCAGCAGGTGTCATTTGTATGCATGCAACACTTGGGGAAATCCCCTCTTCATCACAACAGTTAAAGCTACAGGAGCCCTGCCCTCTTTTGTATTTGGTCACTCTAGTATAGCTAGTACAGCTCTAACTGTTGGGATGAAGAGGGAACTTTACCAGGTGCTGCATGCATATAAATAACCACTTCTGAAATCCTCTTTTCTCCACAACTGTTAAAGATACAGGAGCCCTGTCCTCCTTTTCATATGGTCACCCTACTTAATAGTGACTACAAAGATACTCCCATACAGGGATGAGAGGTTAAAATGTATATATATATATATATATAAAAACAGCTGTCCCCATATGTGTACAACTCTATGGGAAAAAGAAAAGAAAAATAGGTAGGCAGAGGACTAACAAGGCATTTCGCTTGGAACACTTCTGTTCACAGGCAGGTTGAAACATGACTGTAAATCTAGACTTCCTGCATGGCCACCAATTGATTTAAAAGCCCAATACAAACACCTTGAAACTTCTGTCTTTCACACTTGCATACAGTGATGTTCTACTGTCTGTGGTTGTAAATATATTGCAAAGTTTATTGTTTGTGATATGAATTTGTTTATATCTTTAAAAAGGGTTAAGAACAATAACAGGCAAAGTAAAGTAAATAACTAGGCCAAAACGTACTTACTGTTTGTGGTTTAATGTTGTATTTTTCTCTTGCTTTTAAAATTTTAACTGTTGTGATTTTTGTGTTTTATATTGTTGCTGTTCCCCTCCTCGATCCGAAGGGAGAGGCGGGCTACAAATTATTATTATTATTATTATTATTATTATTATTATTATTATTATTATTGGTCTTGGTAAGCATAGAGTGATTGGCTGGTTGTGGGGGAGTGCCTGGATTGGCTGGCTGTGTGCCTGAATGGAAGGTAGGTGTTGATTGGCTGGTTGGTTGGAGTTCCTGGATTAGTTGGCTGTGTAAGAGTGGGAGGAGCTAGAGAGCGAGTGGAGTGTATATATGTGTCTGAGAGAGCTGACAGGGTTGATTGGTGGAGATTTGAGAGTATTGAGAGAGAGAGCGCCTATCTACACTACTGCTTTAAAACGGTTTAAAATGGTTTATAACAGTAGTGACAACTGTTGAGGCTCAGGACACACTCCATATACAGTTTTCAAAACGTTTTCAAAGTGTTGTATCCTGCTTGGTGTAGATAAACTCATAGATTCTGAAGCAGGATTATTAGATGAGAAGAGTGTTTGATTGAGAGACTGAGATAAGATTTTAGAGCATAGATTAAATAAGGAACCGTTTGTTAAAGTATAAGAGTTCTGACTGAAACCAATAAGCATTGAAACCTTGTAACCGATGCACAATTGAACTGTAGTGACCATTAAGCTTGTTGACACACAATTTCTTATTAATAAATTCTTGTGAATTCCATCTTCTGGTGTGGTCTGTGGGTGTACCTGAGAAGGTACTGGTGGCAGCGGAACAAAGAAGCTACCTGGAGAACAGGTTGCTGAGCTGTGATGCTGTGGTGCCTAAATAGTAAAGGCGAGACAGGGCCAGCAGCAGCAAGTGGTCGAGGATAACCTCACACATACCAACAGCAGAAGAGAGGATAAAAAAGAACCCTAAGTGGCATGTGTGAAATAGGAGTAAGGCCTACCTAGATCTGGCCACAGATTGACCAGAGTTTTAAAAAGGCAGATCACTGCCAAATCCATTTAAAGAACGGGATGGAGGTGAGCCCTTTTAAGAAAAGGGGGCAGGGAACCATTGGAGCAGGTGATTTGGGAGAAAAACTGATGTGTGAAGAAAGGATTCCTCACTCCTCCGCTGCCACATCCTCACTCATCTGTTCATCATGACCATTGTTCTATCACAGAGATTGTGACATCATCATGTCTAGTTAGACCAGGGGTGAGCATCGTGTGGTTTGTGGGCAGACCCCCAACCTTTTTTCCAGCCCTTGTCTCCATACCCTTGAAAGCTGCAAAGGATGGCTTGCCACCAAATTTCAACAGCACGGTGGTAAAAAAGCTGTGCCTTTTTCCCCATGTATTATTCCATTTTGTGCACCCTGTTTTCATGTATAATTGCACTCCAGCGAGGCTTCTGGGAGAGCGATTATGAATTAAAACAAGTAATGTGCTTCCTGTGCACCTTGTTTTAAAGTGAAAATATGGGTTTGCCATCCATTGAATTGCTGCCAAATTTCGGCAACAATTCAGCTGCAATTTCAGCAGCAGGGGTGTGCAGACCGTGGTGACTTCAGTGGGTGGGAAATTGGCCCACAGTTTCTCTGAACTTGCCCATCCCTGAGTTAAGTCAACCCTGTATCTGGTGGGTCGGGTCTCAGCAAGATTGTCCCAAATACTTGATGAGAAACAACCAGAAACCTGTAGGATTAATAAAACCTGCTAACAATATTTGTTGGACTTCTGATGTGAATTTTGCATTGGCTTCAATATATCATGTAAGAGTAAATGCCCAAAATGCAATTGATGTTGACAATCTGCGTGAAAGTCTGAAAACCAATAAACATAGTCATCTATATATAATTGCAACATATTTATATGTCTGAATGGTTTGGAAAGTAAATACGTTTCAAGCACTATATCTGGGATTATCCACATTCATGTGTGAATGTCAATATTCAGCAAATTTCACTCATTCACTGTCACATATATATGACTAATAAATACAAAACTTAATTTGGCTAACATAGATATTTTCCTTGATGTTGCTTATAATCTAGCTATCTAAAATCCATTCAAATATGTGAAGGGGGAACTCCATAGCTATTTTCAATTACCTAACCCAGCCTAGCTCAAACAGGTGCCCTTCAGATATTTTTGACTACAGATCCCATCAGCCTGTGCCAGCCTGTGCCAGCCTGTGCCAGCCTGTGCCAGCCTGGCCAATGGTCAAGAATCCTGGGAGTTGTTCTCCGAAACATCTGAAGGGTAACAGGAGGATCTGGTTGCAAAAGTCCTATGACAATGCTGAGATTCCCATCAGTTAGAGCCTATCTACAATATTGCTCTAAAATGGTTTATAACAGTTTTAAGCCAGTTAATAATGGTTTAAAACTGTTATAAACTGGTTTAAAGCAGTAGTGTAGATAGGCTCTTAATAAGCATCCTTTTCTATATGAAACTAGTTGATACGGTATTCCAATCTATCTGTGCTAGAGAAGCTGTTGCTGTTATGAGGCAGGCTTCATGTGTTTTTGGATGGAAATCGGTAAAAATGTCCAATTTTCAGACTTCTCTAGTTGTCGGGTATATTGGAGCAAGCATGAAGCAAAGGTCAACTTTCTATCTCAGGCGGAAGCACTTTAATATTGAAACCATGGTCAGGAAGCGACTCCGTCAATATCATTCATAAGCACTGAATATACACACCATGAGCTTATATATGTGTATGCATACATGCACATACACAGCTGAGTCTCTGCAGTGTTGCAATGCAGAGAGTGTCCTGTTCAAAACACCATTCTATTTCCAGCCCTTTCCAGGTTTTGGAGTGAGGTTCCCTCTCAACAGCAGAATTCTATAGGCACTCAGGACACTTATTGGACTGAATTTTGTTTTTGGGGAGTTTTTGCAGAAGCAAGGTTCTTTAAAAAACAGTTTTTGTCCTTCTGCAAACCTCTGGGTTACCTCTGAGCCCACTGATACCCCCTCTTGCAAGTGGGCACTGTCATTTTAGCTACCTAAGCGTGAGTCCTCTTGGCAGAAGCTCTGTATTTGCATACCGATACATTATACATAACGGGCTTATTTTTCAGTGTGAACCTGTCCATTCCTTCGGAAACTAAATGTATATGTCCCGCGAACCCTCTCTCTGTCAGCCACCCATTGCCCTGAGCTCAGCTTACACTGCCTGTGTGACAAGATGGGGCATCAGATGTACTAGCGTGGACCACGACGTCTGCCTGACACAAGGTGGGACATCAGGACAAAATTTGCACATGCCACAGTATACTCTTTTTGTACAAGGAACATCTCATTCGCTTCTGTTGTAACATCAACTTGCTGAACCAGAAAAAAAAAACTCCTAGGTAAACCTTGTGTTCGTGTCTTCTGTGGAATAAAAGTTAAATCTAGCAAGCAGTGGTTCTCTGTTGGACTCCTTGACTTGCATCCTTTCTTGAATCCTCCAGATCTATATGATCTGGAGGAACACTGGCACAGCGCATGTTGTTTCCACCTAGCTTGTACCGGTGAGACGATGTGGTATTATGGATTCTGTTAATAGATCTGCACAGAATTACTGCGTGGCTCAAAGGATCCTGCCTCAGGGAAGGGAACTGAACAGGCTGACTTTCTAGACATGGAGTCCTTCCAGCCTTGATATTAAATGCTAATTTTTGCCCTACACAGATTCAAGACTCCATCCCTTTAAACCTAAAACGCTTGAAGACTTAGCACTTACTTTTTCTTTCCATCACCCTGCAAAGAAAAAAAAAGGTGGGGGGAGAAAGAGGTCCTTCTCAAAAGTCAACTTTTCTGGGATGCCTTAGGATCATCCCCCCAGTCACTACACTTTATTGTAACTAAGCCAAGTTACATGTAACTTAAATAATCAATTATTCCTCCCTGACATGCCCAAGTCTCCATTTCCCCTTCCCGTACCATTCTTATTCGAGATTTGCATTGGTACCCACATGCCGATTCCGTCACAAGGCATCCACATTGAAAGAAAATGTAATGAAATAAAAAGTCTTCCTGACTCATTTCAGAATGTGTGTTTGGGGCACTTACAAAACAGCAATTCACATGCAGAGGCACTCACACAAGGTAATCCTTGCGTACAGCTGAAAATGCACGGCAGAGGAACACTTGCTTTTTAAAGTGCCCGGCAATCTCAAAATGTCTCAAAATGTGGAAAGCCGAAACAGTTGAGGGAGTGGGGAAGGAAAGGAAGGAATGTTCAGCCTAGGAAGACAGATCTCAACATGATGGCTGTCCACGTAGGAATTTTGCAAGGACTATACCACATGGCTCACGTGAGAAAATGTAAAACAACAGAGCCTACAGATTAAAATCAGAATAGATACTTCTCACTTGCAAAGTTCTGGGAAGACTCAGAACCTGTTATCTAATGCAAGTAGCTCGGTGGAAGGACACATGCTCAAAGTCCCAGGTGCAATTGTTAGCCTATCTGGTTGAAAGCATCAGCTAGCACAGGATGGACAAGACCTTTCCTTGTTTCACACTCTGGAAAGCCAATGCCAGTCAGAACAGACAATAGAGAGCTAGGCAGACAAAATGAGTCTGACTCAGTTTTAAAGCTACTTTCCTTAATTCTTCCAGCTGGTGGGGTGTCCTGACCGATTGGTTCATATATATATAGAGAGAGAGAACAGAGAGAAGTTATAGACTGAATTCAGACGACACAATAAGCAACTGGGGGGGGGACCAATCGTCAGTTGTATTGACTATCGTGTCGTCCGAATGCTGCCATAGTCAACTCAGCGCTGAGCCTAATCCACACCATGATTATTTATTACCATGTTGTGTGGGGAGTACCCCCTAGATGAACAACTGTAAAGTTGATTATTACCCCACCATTGACTATCGTGTCATCCGAATTCAGCCATACTGTAGTTAACGTACACAATTCTGGCAACTACCCTTCTAATCACATATCATGGAACTTCCCTGGTTTTTAAGGACTCACTAATCCAGCAGAGAAAGTTGGGCCGCACAGGAAAAAGCCAACACGCTCCCACGACCAATGCCAAAACCGTAACACTGCTTAAGAACATCCCAAAGGGATCCAAGTTTGTGAGGATAGAAAGCTGGACAGTCTTAAGTGGGATGATCAAGTGACATTTTTAACGCCAAATTTGACAATGTGGAATCATGTCCTCCTTTGGCATTGCGCTCCGGTTCTATTTTCTACGCTACGGCATAGACAACCCAGAGGGTGTTTGCGAAGGATTCCGCTCTTTCTGTAAGACTACACTTCGGCTTCTGGTTTAGGGATGTATGAAACCTTCCCTGAGAAATTTTGCTCATCTTGTTCACACTCCTTTGGCTGCCTTAAAATTCCTCAGGCGTGTTGCGGAGGAACCCCTACGTCGACTGGCAATTGCACTTGATATGAAATTTCACTGGCAACTCTCCATCTCTTCTTTACAGAGCTGTTGTGTTGATGTTGTTTTAATTATTATTATCTGACCCCTTTGTCATGAACTCTCCTTTTTCTTATATACCTACAAATCCCCAAGTCCCTAAAAACAAGAGGAAGGCGCTGTTATAGTGGCTGGTAACAATGTGGGGAAAAGTGTGTTTGGGGAGGGGGGAAAGAGTGAGTACAGCCCATCAATCAAAAACATGCACATCTAGGCCTCCCTCCTGCCTCAGCTCATCCAACTCTCAAGTTACAGCTTTACACAGTAAGTCTAAATAATATTCAAAATGATAAATGACGCCACAAGCTCCATATCCATCATCAATCTTTTTTTAAGGAACATCTATCTTCAATAATGCACGTTTGAATCATGTGAAACTGAGAGCTCCTAGATTCATTTACACAACCCCCAGCTAGCAAGCTGGGGGCACTCTGAATGATACCTGTCAACCTGTCCCCTCTCCCATCCATACATAAGAAAAACTCAAAAGAATGACGGGGCGGGGGGGGGGGGGGGAATCCTACGTCAACGGCGAGATTTAGCAGGGAGCCGCAGAAGCCGGTTTCCTGAAAAGCAAACCCACTTGCTGTTAAGAACTCTCCAAAAATAGCAACACTGGGCTAAGGGGAAATTGACAGCATCGCCAAAAAATAATGCAAAATAATAATAATAATAATAATAATAATAATAATAATAATAGAATCCCTCTGCTTTTCCATCCAGACTCCTCCTCCACAACACACACACACACACACCATTCCCCGCTGTTTGGCAGGCCCCATTTGATAAATGACACCTGTCATTCTGTCATGAAGGAAGGGTGGGTCAGTGATATATGGTTCTGCTGAAAAGGAAATCGACTGTTTGGCACGGCGCAGCTATTCTCCACCAGGATTTCGTTTCTGAACTCTAAAATGAAATCTACGCTGTTTCAAGTTGTTCAGTTAGGGCAAGCTGACAGGAGGCCCAAGGAGTTGGTAGCATTTATCCCCCCTCCCCTCTTCTTATTTCTTTTTCTTTTTATCCTCTCTATGCCCTTCGGAGCTTTTTATTTATTTATTTTTAAAGTAGCAATAAATCTGGTCTACAACTGGAAACTGTCTATTATTATTATTAATAATGATAATAATAATAATAATAATAATAATATAAAATGAGGGAGAGGAAGGTAGGGAGAAGGCATGTCTGTCAAAGTCCTCGATACGTACTAAAAAACATTAAATGTGATTTCTATTTATTATTGGAAAGAGGGAAGGGGCAACGGGGGGGGGGGGGTGGAAACAGAAGCAGAGACCCCCCAAGCTAGCCACACACACAAACACACACACACGCCACAAAAAGGCAAAGCTAAAAATTAGCATGTTTGAAGTAATTGTCCCACAGCTTGACACCGGCATAGTAAATTTTAAAGGGGGAAAAAATGTGTCAGGCAGACGTGAGTTTCTCTCCACCGCCCACCCCCCCATTCATTCCTCCCCCTTCTTTCCTCCCCTCCCCCCTTTCATTAGCTCACTGGCAGGGTGGCACTTCTGAACCTCATTACCGCAAGAGGATTTATGAAGCTGAACCCAATGGCAAAGAAAAGGCATCTGTCAATAATTGTAGGGAGCTGCACTCACAGTTTTGAAATCTCATTAAGTATGCAGTTATCAGGCATAAAGATCAAAAACATTACTCAACTCCGACAGAATCTTATGGAGGAACATTAATTAGCAACAGGCCCACAGTATATATATATATATATATATATATATATATGACTTCCCCCTCACACCTGCCCAACCCACAAACCAAGAGGAAACACTCCCGCCTCCCTTCCGAAAAAAATAATTCCCAGCATCTGAGACTGATCAAGTACATGAAACAAGAGCGAAAGGGAGGGAGCGAAGCGAAAAAAGGGGGAAAAAAATCAGTTGAGACAATCTTGGCGGTGAAAAGAGAAAAGGAAGAAGCTGTCAAAGTTGAGAAGGATGTCAGAGCTGGCCCTGATTACAAGGGCCTATACAGTTCCCAGGCCTTTTTATCATCCCTGCCATCAAAAACAGACTCCGTGTCACAGATGGATGACTGATGGCTGCCAGTCTCCGACGTTTCTCGGCCAAGCGTTTGAGAAGACCCCTGCTGAGATCTGGCCCTCCATGAACAGGGTTGACCTAGCAGGAAAAAGGACTTGTAGGCACACTGCCCGGTCCCAGAGATACTTAAAAAGAAAAAACAAACAGCACCCCCGTTCTGTTCTTTGCTGAGAACAATTCACTAAGAGGGTGGCTTGGATTTTGTTTGTTCAGCTTACAGAAGTTAAAATCTCCATATTGGCCTTTTCTCTTCGACGAAGGGCTCATTGCAATATTGAGAAACAGAAATGGAAAGTAGTGAAGGGGGCGTCTTTTTAAACTCTACACACACACACACACACACACACACAATTTTTGCCTAATTCTCCAGAGAGTTCATATCTGAGGCATACTTTGCACACTTAACCTCTCAGAAAACACCAGGCAGTAAAATATAAATTGAGGAGAAACCTACAAAGTCACAGTTGAGGGTAGATCGTAAAATCAAGTGACCTTTGCAGCGTTAAGCATGGTGTGCAGCTAATTAAGAACGATGGTCTTATTAAATATCTTCTTCCTTTCTTTCTTTTTTCAGAGCCCTGGATCACGTATATCCTGTCTTATTACCTATATTTGTTTCCACTTCCTGCTCATGGACAACTATATTTCCAACGAATAATTCACCGTTACTCATCAAAAAGAGAGGATGGGTAGTCAAAAAGGAGGAATTAATAAGCATCTCCCATCCGTTTTTTGGCCTATGGCTCACTTATTTCTCTAGTTACATGTTGAGGCTTCACTTGTCTTTCCTAGAATTTCTCCCTCCAAGGGAAGGCAAGGATAGTGCCATTTCTGTATATTTTAGAACTGGATTAAAAGGCAATGTACACAATTGCTTCTTATTTCAGTAGATATTCTCATCCCTTATACTGTACCAGCAATGGCTGGAGGGAACTGGCTAAGATCTCCAGTTAAAAGGTTGAAACCTGTCCATGTATGCCAGAATTCACTTGTTGGAATGAAGATGTTTAAAAATAAAAGGTTGTCACATTTGCTAAAGAAAGAAAAATGAAATTTAAATATAAAAGTACCATGGGTTGGTTGGAGGGTGTGTGCGTGTTTAAGGCCTTAACTCCAAAGTGTTACAATGAAGTGTTTATATTTTTTCTCATATGCTTACCATATTACTTTTATTATGTGTAGCATCAAAGTGATTATAGCAATTACATCTAACAGAATTAATTATAGAACATCCCATCATTCCAGGATACATAATGCATTAGAGGTAAAAAGAAAACATCTAGCCTCCGCTAACTAATGTTCGAATCAATTTCCCAAAGCATCAGTGCACAACTAAAGTCTAAATTGTAAGAAGACAGAGCAATGAAAGTTACTAAAAATGCAAACTACAAACATGAGTACAGGTATTTTTTTTAAAAAAGGATGATTCTCTGCTTGATGTTTTTCTAAGAACAAGACAAACATGGCAAAATCTATTGAAGATTTGTAATCATACACAAAACACACATTTTTTTTAAAAAAAAAAAATTAACCAGCCTTCCTATCAAATGTGCTAGTCCATACAGACAAGAGTGTATGGGGGAAAGAATTACAACTCTTTGTGTATGCAAAATAAATTCACTCAAAGCTTCATTAATATTAATTTAAATTCAGAACCCATTTACATTAAATTGTTCATTAAAAATGGCCTGTTTTATGCAACCTGCATTCTACAAAGAACACAGAAGACCCTGAGACAGAGGGCCCAGTTTAATGACGAAAATGAAATACTGAAAGCAAATTAATACCAGTCTCCTCAAATATAGAATGAAACCATTATTTTCTCTGCAGAGATGTGTTACATTGGGCCGGAGTTTGGTCCAACGCCTCGGATGTTATGTTACATCTCTTCAGTACAGGTTTATGCAGCTGCCCTTTTGACCTCTTGATTTGTGCTACTGGCTTGTTAAAAAGCTTTTATTTGAATACCAGCATGGATGAGCAACATACACACACACACACACACAGATAAGTTAACTCCCTGCATAACAAAAAATATGTTTAAACTATATTATTCTAGGAGCTGTCAAGCTTAGCTGATCCAAAATGAAGAAGTTGTTTGGTGGTTATAGTCTAGAAATGGAAAGAGGATGTCCCTCCATATCTATGGTAAAATCTGCCAGAATTACAAATGTGGGGAACTTACCTGTATTCTAAAGACTTCGTTGTATATGAAGAAGGGGGAGGGCTGTGATTAATTAGGACGAGCCCTGATGATATGAAATAATAAATTATTCTTCGAGTTCATTATTTCAGTGAAGCTTTCCCCCACCCCTTGGTAAAGAAGCTAATGAGTTGGTATAAATACTGGTGAGTATCTGGGACCCCTTTGATGAAATCCCTGTATTTCTCTGTCCTCCTTAAATGCATACTAGTCTTTTCAGCTGATAGATTTCTACATCTCCAATGAACTTAAAACATCTTTCATTGGCAAAAATGTGGCCAGCTAAGAATACCCTGGCACATTTTTATTCTTTTTCTAGATAATTGTTGTAACAACTTTACTAGCAATACAGCACTGTGCTATGCTTCACCATGTTATACACACACACAAACACAAACAGCACTCTGTTCCTAAAGAATACCTTTTCATTCTTATTTTTTACTTTGTTCTTCATTCAGAAACGATGAAACGAAAAGGTAAACCTCAGCAAAGGAGTCTGTCCCTCCTGCTGCATGTAACCAAAAGATACACACGCAAAAAGCAAGCAACACATCCCCTGTTTAGTGGGATTTTTTGAAAATTAATTTAATGACTCTGCAAACGCTGGAAACTAGAATTAATCTGTCTGGATAAAAAAGGGCTTACAGACATTTAAATGCATGTATCGGGACATTTTATCAACCTAACATAAAATTGTCATCTTATCTTATTATATGACTATTTTATGCATGTGTCAAAGAATTTAAAAATGAATGCCTGTCTATTCAGTCTAATTACAACTGCATATTATCTGTCTGGATGTACCAGTCCATATCATTGTTATTAAATACAATATACTGTATTCACCTTTCAAGGTTTTATTTTTTAAAAAAAAAAAAACCTTGATATACAGCAATTTGAGGGGGGTGCAATTAAAGGAACGAATTCAGACTTCAATACCTGAAGTGGGTGCTTCTGTACACGATACTCAATTATTTTGCAAATAATGTAAAATTACTCTGTTGCTTTACAGCCCACTATTCCTGGCACAGATACGCCTCCGTTGCACTATCATGCCGAACCATTTTTGGTTTTGAGGATTGTGGGGATGGTTTGTTTAAAAGGGAATTGCAGTAATATTAAGAATTTGGAGTAACAGTCTGATTTATAAAATAAATCACTGTAGCTAGCTTGTCTTTAAAAATGGTCAGGACATTGGGTTAAAAATGTGGATAACTGCACAGCTTTGAGGCGATGCTTGCCAGGTTTATATAAAAAGCTGCAGGACTCACTCACTCTCTCTTCTGAAATGGCAAATACATTTATTTTTATTCACACTTTTACAGCTCCATATGCATATGTGTATATATATATATATATATATATAGTTTACCCTTCACAATTTCCTTTGCACTTTGCTCTGAAGATTATCTCGATCCCTTTCTCCCTCTCCTTTAATACATTCTCACTGATCCTGAAAACAGCCTTCACAAAAAGGAACCAAAAATAATCTTCCTAACACCCCCCCCAGCTAGACTGCATTTCCCATAACCCTGCAGCAGTCACAATTCATTCTAATCACTTTACAAAACAATCTTTACTATAAAAAAAGGGAAAATGTAGACTTGTGAGCCAATTTAAGAAATAACTGCTGATACATCAGTTATTGACTATTTCACTCCAGCTCATCATAGCGCTCAAGGCAAAACAGAGAACAAAATGACAACATCAACCGCACGCAATAAACTGTGGCCCAGGAGAGCACTGAAGGGCTAATTGACAGCTGTCAAGCTAATGGGAGCGGTGGCAGCTGATTCTAGAAAATTCTCTTTTCCAAGGAGCTATTCAGCAGAATCAGGAGTTTTTTTTAAAAAAACATTTATGTTCTACTCTCTCTTCCCTCCTCCTTTACTCCCCCCTCCCCATTGTTCTTCATACTTTCCAGAGAAGGTGGGGAGCAAAGGACAACCGTAACTAATCATTTTGTCAGCTTGCTGCTGAGAAGAATCTCTACCCAACAGGGGGAGAAAAATGTGGCAGGTTTGGATGCAAGGAAAAGTACCAGAGGCTGAAGCTGCAAGTACCTTTGAAGGTAGTTTACTTCACTGCAGCGTGGAACTGTAGATGCACAGCTACTTGTGGAGTACAAAGCCAGGTGTGAGCTGAACCCTTGTTTTCAAAGGCTTCGTTCAAGTTCCGGAACGCATATTCCCAAATCTTGGATTTCACCTGAAAAACTGCATTGTATCACTCAACCAGGCTCTCTGCACTGCACATTTCATACCAGTAACCAACACATACCCATACACCTGGGGCTGTAAGAACTTGCTAATACCACTGTGATCTGCAATAACCAAAGAAAGAAGCAGAACATCCGTCCATTTCTATTCGTACTTTTTTCCTGCTGACTTAAGCCCTTTTCAGAAACAAAAGTCACTTTAAGGATTTTCATAAAACGACATATCCTGGTTGTGGAAGGAAGGCCTGTTTGGCAAAATTAATAGCACAATCCACACGTCGCAGAAGTCAAGGTCAAGATGACAACATTCCCATTAGTGTTAATTATTCCAAATCACACCTGAAGACTTTGTAAAGCTTTGAACTTGCTTTTACTTTCTAGGCCTCACATCAGATTTCATTATTTGAAGGGGTGGCGGTGACCTGCTTAGGATGTACATCTTTTACTTCCAGCATAATCCCACCAAAGTCACGGGGACAACATCAAAGTGAGTGGCATCTTTCAATAGTGGTTTCAGAAGACCTTTATCATGTCCACTCTTTTCTTTATGACTAGAAGCATACAGTGTGACTATTTTGTCCCCCCCCTCCACACACACACCTGAAATAGGAATGAGAATCACATTTTCTCAATCCTTAAAGGGAGAGAGCGATTAAAAAAAAAAAAGTAAGCAATACGCAAAATCTTGTAATTTCAAGCACGATAATCATGGATTGCTTGAACCAGAATGCTCTCTATTAATGTACAATCTCCTCATTTTCCAAAACAGAAAGGAACGCTGCGCCTCTCCCCACCCCTGCACACCCCATCTCCTTAACTTCACACCCCATCTCCTTAACTTCAATGACAAGGACTGAAAAACCTGCTATCCAAACAAACCTTCAGGGTTTTTTGTTTTTAAGAAAAGAAAAAGGGAAAACAGGAAAAGAACACCTCTTCCAGCTCCTCCTTATCCACAAATCTGCCCATGCTACTCAATCCAAGTCCTAAAGTCAACAAACAGACACCATCATTTTTTACAGATTCTTGATTCTTCAGGACAGATTTAGTCTTCTCCCTTGTGGTGTTAACACTTGGGCTAGACATGAAGAATTTGCGCACCTGTCTCTAATGCCTGCTACAAGCTCTCTAGGCTGCTGAGAGTTCTTTGTTGTTGTTATTCTACTCCAGACCATTACGAGGGCCTTAATTCCTATGACATGATTATCCAGGTACCAAAGCCCATTTGTCACCTGCAGCAGAAAATTGAGTTAATGCACAACTAAAGGCAACCAGGACTGTGTAATATCAACTTGATTACATCAAACTAGCTCCAAACCTAATTCCGCTGGATGACACTGCGTGGAGCTTGTCATTTCTAATCATTAAAGCTGTCAGGAATCCATCAGGTTTACAGCTAATTAGGTGAACACTAATGAAGCTGGCAAAACAACTTTTCTTTTTTTATGGCTGAGCGGACCTTTCAGTTTGGAGGGGGATTTTTTTTTTCCTAGAGTATTTTCAAGGTTGCAGGAGACTGGATTTCCTGAGTGACAAATCAACGGATGTGTGTGCGTCTTCTCTCTCCAACACATGTATTTTCCCCTCTTTTGCTCTCTCAGTATAAGGCAATAAATTTGTCATCTCTCGAAGTACACCACAACAGCAGTCATGAACCTGTAACTTGCAGCTCTGATGTAAAAAAAAAAACATGTTTTGTTCTGTTTTTACATTTCTTGCAGATCTAAATGGTTGAAAATAAAATAAAACCCACACTTATTTATCTCACCAGCAATGGAGTTTGATAAATAAGTTCTTCGGTCTTAAATAAGCAGATCCCATTCATTCTGCGCCCCCACCCCCTATATCCATTAGCCAAAGGCATTTTCATAAAGTAAAGCGAGTATATGAGGAAGAATGAAAGAGCTCACTCTGCCAACTTCTGATTGACCATTAAGCTATTGATAAATGTGCCTGTCAGGAGAGAGACAATTAAATCAAATATGAAACAAAGTCGTTTTGACGGGTCATTTTGATAGAGCAAAGCCATTCTTCCATCTCCTATTAGTCCTACAGTCCTTTTCTTTCCTTTCCTTTTTTTCCCCTTTTTTTTGGGGGGGGGGGGGAGTTAATGAATATTTCTTAACTAACCTGCTACATTATAATCCTTAGCTCTTGTCTTTTCATCCCTAACACCTACAAGCACTGCTTTCTAGATGCTCTGTCGTTTTAAGTGATGCAAAAGCATTTTCAAAAGATGCTGCTATGCTTTGCACTGTAGCCATCCCAACAGACAGCAGAGATTTTATGTCTGCTCCGTCTACCAGGCATTGTACGTGGTTTCGTGCAGATGGCACATAAAAGAGAAACGTATCTCGAAATATAAAGCTCGGCAGAAAACACAGGCCATCCCCACCCAACGAACCAGATCATATGGTCTGGAAACTTTTCTTCCTTTGAAAAGTGCAAGTTCAAAACAAAGTTCAGCCCTGAAGAATAGGCCCTAATTTCTGGAAGATCCTTGCTTTTCTTTGAAATTAAGCATTGGTTTTGATTCGGCCATTCCATTTTTGATAAAGGAATGTTCCCCATCCGGCATGCAAGGATTGGTTCACACTCGACTGACATATCAAAGAAGCCGATGACAGAATGCGTGTGGACATTATCGCACTACAAAGAGAAACTTTTTCCCTAAAACTTTCCAGCTGTCAAATAAAGTGAAAGAATTGCAAAGAAGAAACAACCAGCTTCTCCTATCATCATTTTTAAAAAGGAAGACAATAAGCAGAAACATGATTTGGGAAGAATAGATTAGGGGAATGGATTTAAGACATGTGTCCATCATGCGTGTTATTAATTGCTAGAAAATTCAAACTTGCGAGAGACTGCCTAGCTCATATTTCTGCAGACCAAGACTTTTGATAGAAGACGCTGTTAAGAAGCAAGCCTTCCTTCACAAGCCCTGATATAGTCACTGATTAAACATTGCATGACAACCACTTGGAAATCAAAAGGCATTTCAGAGTGTAGTGCATATGGTTTCTTCCTAGAGATCACAGGAGGGATACTTCATGCTCCCCTTACGTATTCACTGAATGCTTCCCCTCTCCCTTCAGTAGAGCAGAGGAGAGGCTCTCTCCCTCACTTTCCACAGTGCAAGAAGATAACCTCTGATGAAATCTCTCTGTCCACCCCAAGAAGCCAAAGAAAAACCCTGAAAGTTACACTGACAGAGCTCACAGGCCACGTGTGTGAAGTCATATGGAGTCTGGCGTTGCCATGGCAAGTGATTTATTGAGGTTTATTGGGAATGAATAGATCAAAGGCAGCCGGATGACAGGCAATCAATCAGCCATCAAATCAAGGATGGCAACCGGCCAATGAAACTCTGTTCCAGACCATATCCTTCTCCCACCCCTAGCTAAAGATTGCTGCAAAATAAAATGTGTGTGTGTTTGTCTTTTAAGGGAGGGGTGGTAAGGAAAGGAGGAATGTTTGTTTTGCAAACCTGGCCTTTCCATAAAATTGTTTTCAAAAATTGATGAGGAGCTATAACCTTCTTGATGGTAAATAAAGTGACCCAGATATTTATTTATTTTTTTAAAAAAAGATCAAAAGGAAAAAAAAAGTACGTTCGAAACAAACTCTGGGAAGCGTAAGAAATAAATGTAAAGAAATATTCTTGACAGTTCATCTGACACTATCCAGAGCTCCTTTTGCTCTGGTTTCCTGTGCAACTTAGAATCTTATAAATGAACAATCAATAGGATTAAAGGTGCCAAGGAAGTGACCAGCCAGTTTGAAGGTTCTTGGTGACACACCCCCCCCCCGCCCTGCAATGCTACCCCAATGGAAGAGGAGACAGAAAGAAAGTTGGGTGAAGGAATTTTATCTGCAGCACAACAAGATCCAAGTGAAAGGATTGTTCACCCACACACCCACACACACCACCTTCACTGTCATAATAACACAATCCATTATTTGGGGTGAAAAACTGGGGACAGAGAAGAAAACAAACCCTGGTCTCTTCCAAAGAACTACCTTTGTATAAGTCACCCAGATAACGCACAGTTTACACGTACCCCACAGCAGTAGAAGGAAGGGAGCCAAAGGGGTTACCCGCCCCCTCCAAAAAAAAAGGGGAGGGGGAGAAAAGAAAGTAAGGAAAAGAACTAAGAACGACCATCACATCACCAAGTCACCCGTCTCTCCAAACCCCACCCTACTTCCTAAATCTTTGGCATGGGGGAAGAAAGGGGGGGGGGAATCAGGAAGCGGGGTTGTGCCAAAAAAGAGGAAATCTAGATCATATATCCAAACCTGGAGTGGCAGCAACCCGAAGGGGGGGAGAGATAAAGAGAGAGGGAGAGAGAGAGAAGATTCCCCCCCCCCTAAGCATTGCGCCTGGCTAGGCAGTTTCTCGTACCTGCTGCGCGCCGGGGCGCTTGCTGCTTCCTCCGGGGCATGTTGAAGCGCAGCGTCCGCGGGCAGCGCCTGGAGGAGGGCTGGGGGAGGCTGCCGGCTTCGGGCTGGAGGGAGGCAGAGTTGCTTCAGCCCCCTCGATCCGGGCTGAGGAGCCGCTCCAGGCTGGGCTGCAGGGCGAGCTTTGTGTTGTTGTTGCTGCTGCTGCTGCTGCTGCTGCCGCCGCCGCCGCCGCCGCCGCTGCTGGGCATGCACGATGTGGACGACGCCGAGGAGGACGAGGAGGAGGAGGAGGAAGAGAAGGAGGCGGAGGCACGGGAGGAGAGAGAGAGAGGGGAGAGAGCGCGCGTAAAGGACAGCCCCGATCTCGCTGCTGCTGCTGCTGCTGCTGCTGCTGCTGGCACCAGAAGCGCGCACGGGGAGGCGCGCGGGGGGAGCTCAGTTTGACAGATCGCCCCTCAGGAAGGCGGAGGAGAAGCCCCCGGCGAGCAGCGCAGGGCTGGGGCGAGCCCTTCGGAGCAGCCCTCCAGCCCGACCCGGGGGCGGCGGCGGCGGCGGCGGCGCCTCCTCTTCGGGGAGCTCACGGCATAAAGCTCCCGAGCTTGTCTGTCTCGCTCGCTCTCCGTCTCTCCGTCTCTCTGGCCAAAAAGGGGGGTGGGGGGAGCTGGAGGCGTCGCTGCTGCTGCTGCTGCTTCTCGCTGGCTTGGCTCGGGCTGCTTCCTCTGCACTCCGACGGCTTCTCCGCTCGGCTCCGGCGGCAACAGGCAACGCTTGAAGGGGGAGGGAAGGAAAAAAAAAAGAGACGATCGCAGCGTGACTCCCAACTAGTCGCCGGAGAGGAAGAGAGAGAAAGCCGAGTGGGGCGCCCGCCTGCCCGCCCGCCCGTTACCAGCGCCGCCGCCGCCGCCGCCGCCGCCGCTGCTGCCTTAACTCTTTGCGCCTCGCGCGGCAGCCGCCCAGGAGCGCACCAGGGGGCAAAGGAAGAAAGGGGGCGGCAGAGGGGGATGCCCCCCCAAGATCTGAGGCAGGAAAAGAGAGGGGGAGGGGACAAGGGAGGAGGGAGGGAGGATCCCTTCCTCTTCCCCCTCCTCCAGCCAGTCCCAATTTCCCCTCCCCGCTCAATTCAAGCTCTCGTCTGGATGCATCGCCTCGACATCTCGCCCCACAGCCTGCTCAGCGTTGCCCGATGCAGATGATCGGGGGGGGGGGGGGGGAGGCAGACAAGGGTCCCAGATCTCAGGCTACCAGGAAGGAAAGAAGATCCCTCCTCGTTGGTGGGGGCCCTCCCCTGACATCCCTAAACGCAAGCTGAGTGCCTGTATCCCACTCAAGTATCTACCTGGGACCTTGACCCCGCTGAAGTAGCCAAAGGGGATGAAGACCATCTCCTTCATCGACCTCCTCCCCCCTCCCCACCGCTCCTCCCGTAGGTGAGACCCGGACTTTTCCCCAATCTGATCTCGGCTTGGGAGCCGGAAGAGAAAAGGCTCTTAGGCTTCTTCCTTTTGCCTTTCCCGTCTCAAATCTAAAAGACACCCCTGCCCCGCTCTGGCCGCCTCTCCAGGGCTTCACCCTGGACTCTTCCCTATTGCAACACCGGAGATGCGGAAGGGGGGCTTTATTCGGGCCAGGGGAGCAGAACGGGGGGGTTCACATACACACACGCACCCCTCCACGATCCCCCCCCCAAAAAATCCTTCCCGGTTTTTCTTTCTTCTCCACATCTGTCTAACTTTCTAACCCTCCAGTAATAATAATAATAATAATAATAACCCTAGGAAATCCATTTCTAGAGCCATCCAAGGTCTTAAAAGGAAAAGACCACACACAGCCCTGATACACACCTTCCATAACGCTCTCCTGGAAGGTTATGGGGATTCTCTTTCTCATTCCCTTTTGCACATAGAGAGGAATTCCTCGAAAGCGCCCTCTCCCTATACAATCTTTTCCCCCCTTCAGATCGCCCCCCCCCCGATAGCTAGAGGATCCCTCCTTCCAGAGATCTCCTTAGCTACTTCCTTGTCCCCCAAAGCCAAAGAAGCGGGGAGGGAGAAACCCATCACTTTCCCAATAAGGAGGAACCTACCCACCCCCACTACTCCAGCAAAGTAAAGTCTGGGAAGTGCGTGTAAGGCATGCGGAAGGGGGTGGTCGTGGAAAGGGGTGAGCTAGAGTTCGACCGGGCAGACTTGCCTGCCTCCCCATCTAGACTCTGCCGCCGTCGAGGCCTTGACAGCGGACCTGTCAAGCAAAGCAAAGGCGGAAGGACCACGAAAAGAGAGCTGGCTCGCCCTGCCATCAGGCGTGGATGTTCAGGAGGGGGACATGGCTATCCAGAGACGTCTCCCTTTCGCCTATAAACGATCCTTCCTTTCCCCCCCTCCCTCCGTTTTATTTTCTAAATTAACCTTTGGTTACCCATCGAAGGGCGATTCTGCACTTTGGACCAGGACGACTCCCCCCCCCCCCCCCCCAGGAATAATGCTTGGAACTCCAACGCGCGCCTTCAGAAGGAGGGCTTCACGCAGCAGCAGCAGCGCGCCCGTTCCATCAGGGCTTTACCTCCGAGTCAACATCAGAGGATCGGGGTCTGCACGTGCCACTCTTTCCCCCCCTCCTCCTCCTCTTTTAACACACACACGCACACACCCCGCATTAAAGCAACTCCACCCACGCCCCAGGCGTGCATTAAAATAAAACGCACCTCTCCCATCCCTCAGGCCCTGAGCCCTGAAGCCTCCATCCCGAACTCACACCCCATCACCCACTCCCTTCCCATGGCCTACCAGCGTGGGGTGCCTCCAGACTACTGCGGCTAATATATCCAAGATTTCCGGCGAGGATTTCCCTTTTCTTTTCTGTTTTTTTTCCTCCTCTCCCTTTGCTGCAGAGGAAGTCCACTTTCGAAACGTCTTTC
The DNA here is from genome assembly GCA_029215795.1 of Anniella stebbinsi. Classification (NCBI taxonomy): domain Eukaryota; kingdom Metazoa; phylum Chordata; class Lepidosauria; order Squamata; family Anniellidae; genus Anniella; species Anniella stebbinsi. The sequence continues at coordinate 16,634,375 of JARDYH010000007.1, forward strand.
TCTTTCCTCTTTCTCTCTCTCCCCTTCTTCACGTTTTTGTACTTCTCATCTTTGCAAAAGTCCCCAGGAAACTCTCCCACTGGGGGTTAAAAATAATAATACTTATAATTTTTAAAAAAATGACCACCTAAGCGTGGTCCATTGCAAAAGAACAACGCCTCCTAGTTGGTTGCTTTCTTTTTCTTCCCACACGTATGCATGGTTCCCCCCCCTTTTTTTTTAAGAAGCTCACTTCTTCTCCCCCTCCCTCCCTCGCTCCCCCTTCCCAGTCCAAGTTCATTGGTGGGGAAGAGATCTAGGGGGAGTTAAAATCTCTCTCGACCATCCCTGGTTTTGCCAAAGAGCGTTTGGCGAATCGATGCGCTGCGAGTTTGATTGGGTATCCCTGGCTTGCAATAAGGTACGGGGGAAAGGAAGGCGGGGGGAAACTCTTCACTGTGTTTCAAGTGCTTTATGAACATGGATCAGAAGGTAGAGCCAAGCACCTACTCCACTGCCAATTGCACCCTTCCCTTCCCCCCGCCCCTGTTCCTCTCCCTCTTTTTCTTCTTCTTCTTTGTGTGGCTGAGAGATATTTAATAACCGCTCCAGCAAATCACAGGCGAGCGCCTTTAAGACCCAGATGCTCTACTTAAGAGAAGTACAGCAAACAGCAGTAGTTAATATTTTTTTACTCTCTGTCTTGTGTTGTTGTTTTTAATCATTTGGATTTATTTATTTTTTTAAGGCTGGCAAAAGTGTGTGTGTGGAGGGTGGGAGAGGGAATGATCTCCCTTTTTTATTTTTTTATTTTTTTTATTTTTATGGGAACGTGTTTTAAAGAGCGAGAAGGGAAGAATCTCTAGTCGCTGCCCTTCTTGCAGATCAGGGATCACTCCCAAAAAACTTCACTCGATACAGATGTCCCCGTGTCTTTAGAAAGATCCGGGTTTGGTTTTGGAGGAGGAGAAGGAGGAATGAAATAGCAACCCAGCCACCCCAGTACAGAGGAGAAAAGTAGAGAAGTGAAATGTGGGTGTTTCAGCTGTTATTTGGGGTGATGTTTTCTGCTGAGAGAAAGAGAGAGGGGGGGTTGGGAGGAGAAGGGACAGAGCCGGTTGTGAAGAGGAGACACTTGCACGACCCACCTGTATTTTACAATCCTCGGGAAACTGCAACAGAAAACGAGGGGGGGGGGGAGAATAATTCTATAGAAGCAAAAAAAAAGGGGGGTGATTTAGAGGGTGAGTTGTCTTGTCAGTGATTGTTTCGACTGCCAGATTTTCTCGCTTCCATGTTATTGATATTGTTTTGGCTGTTTTTCTTCGCCCTGATGCAAAATCTGGTTACTGCAAGGCGCGATCGGGGCTACTTAAGACCCCCCCCCCACACACACACACACACACACTCCTCCTGCAATCTTCTCTGTGGCTGCTTGTGTGCGTGTGTGGCTCGTTTGCACGAGAAATAAGCGACTTTCATGCAATCGGGATGTTTTGAGTGTTCTCTCCGCCCCCCCCCCCGCATCTCCTCCTCCCTCCCTCCGCCTCTCTGGCTTTGCATGCCGTTAGATCCGCCCTAACATCTGTCCATCTTTCCATTGGCGCATCCATCAGTGTCACACGGAATGCACACAGCAACGACAACAGAACAGACAGTCTGGGATTCCATACGAATAACTCACATGCTAAGCAACTTAACCAGGACGGAGGAGATGAGTCTCGGCATAAGTCTTTGCAAATGTTAACACCGGGTCTTGAAAGGGGCAGGGGAGGAAATAAGTGGGGTGGGGACAGAGAGAGAGAGAGAGACTTGTCTCGCTTTTCAAACGCACCTATCTCAAGTCTCCTTCCTCCATCCCTTCCTTCTAATCGCTCGTCCCTTTAAAATGAGGGAATTGACCAGCTTAGGAAATTGACCAGAATGAAAATCCTATTTGTCAAAAGCAAAGGGAGGTGGAGAGTGATATTACAGGGAGTCAAGAGTCCAGCAAAACACCGGATGTATTTTCTCTTTTTGTTGTTGTTGTTTTTTTGGGGGGGGCTTTAAATCTTTCGGAGGCAGGGGATGGGGGAGAAAAGAGACTTGTTCACATATAACAGGGAGAGGAGAGTATGAAGTTTTATAAAGCCACAGAATCTGGACATTGATGGGAGAATATTTTCAAGTGAGTTGTGGATATGAAAACCATAGGCAACAACAACAAAACCACACACCTTTCAGGCACTATACTGTAGAATTAAAGGACTACAGCTAATAGCTGTTTCTTTGCCAGGGTCAAGATCAGGAGTGAAATCATTTTAAGCCTTGCCTGTAAATGCGTAGTAAGTCAAAACCTGCAATCCACTTTTTAGAGGGGAAAGTACCTCTGCCTTCCCAAATGGGTTGGTTCTCTCTAGCACCCTTAGCTACGTGAAGCATCCGGGAGGTCCAATTTTCTAAAAGTCCATGAACACCCCACACCCTCCTCTCCACCCCACTCTGTCTGATCCCTCCTTTCTCTAATCCTTTTATTATATGTAATCCACATGATGTCATGTGTAACCTTCCTGCTCTCACGACACAACGGTCCAGACTCGATCGAAGGAAGGAGGCAGGAAAGTTTATACCACAGGAGGGGGGGGGGGGTACAGAGCGAATGAGAGAGAGAGAGAGAGGTAGAGAGAGAGGTTTATCTCTGCTGGGTTTCCAACCCTTTATGCCTGCAATTATTAAATTGGGAATATCTACATTTTAGCAAGGCACATTGAGGGCAAGTTTTTCATCAGGCATACCTAAATGGCTGCAAGATGGCATCATATCTGTATCTATATATCTCACACACAGAGATATTTGTACAGAGAGAGAAAGAGAAATCTGTAAAGAATAATAAAACCCTAATTTCCCTCCCCCCCAATCAGTAATAACATTAATCTTTCTTTCTTTGAAGACATACCTATAATTTAAGACAGTGGAGTGGAGAGAGGAAGCTAGCACAATATTATCTTTATAACTCACTTCCTTGTTCTAATTGATCGGTGGACTGCTATACGAAGTGAATTGTGGAGAGACGTAGGAAAATTTAGGATGGCAACTTTAGATTGTTGTTTGGGGTGTGGAATGCAAAAAGAAGGGTGAACTTGATTTCTCTCATCAGGCATCTGACAATCTAAACTGAAATTGTTTTGAATTAAGGTGTTGCAATTCTAGGGTGGGAAGGGTGGTACAGGTTTTAAGTAGGTTGTATTTTTGTTTGTTTGTTTGTTCTAAATGGAGTGCAGTTTTCAGAGAAAGCTCCTCTTCTGTTAATGCATCATGTCTTGTAGGTTTAAAACACATATCCATAACTGTCTATATATTTGTTTTGCCAAGTTTATTTTGGAAGGTCCTTCGGCCTCCTCTGCTACTAAGTAATCAATAATAATAATAATAATAATACAATAATAATAATTCCTACCAGTCTTTAAGCTCATTAGAACGGTGACTTTTTAAAATAGTAATAGTAATAGTAATCTTTTAAGTGAAATAAGAAGCAAATACTTAGATGAAAGTTCGAAATTGCCACTCATGAGAACAACGGGAAGATCAGGGCATCCATAAAAGTAGTGGGGTGAATTTAACTTCTGCAAATCTCAATTTTTTCTTGAGCTATTCCTTTCCCAACTCAAGGCAACGTGACTGTTATGATCTCTCTTCGCTACTAAATGAAGGACCTACGGAACGTATGTACCCAACTGGACATGTGTATGTAGACATTGGTTTGTTATTGTTCCTGGTTGGCTGCAGACTCTTGTATGAACTTCTGTAGCTGTATCTTTTTCCATTGGTTCCCAGTATCGTTCAGTTTGCTAAAAACAGCAACAAATCAACAAAGTCCTTTGTTTGGGTTTTATTTTATTTTTTTTGTGTTGAATGTGATTAGAATGAATCCAAAGTTCACCACAGGAGTTAATGCTTACTTTGCTTAAAGGGTGGTGTGGAATAGGCCTCTTATAAAACCTAGGGTATGAAACTGACCAATGTCACTGACAGGGATAGATCAACCTACAAAGGCTGATCCTTCAAAGGAGCTGATCCTTCAAAGGGGGGGGGGCGTTTTGGCCTGGGAGGGCCCAGAGAAAGGGAGTGAAGGCAAGAATTCTTTTAAAATACTTGGTGTAGTGGTAATAGTTGGTCTTCCATGGAGGAAGCGGTTCCCTTTACGCTGCCAGTGGGAGCTAATCGCTGCCATCTCACAAATAACGTTTAGGTCTGCATGATTCATTCCTAAAGAGCCTTCCCGTCTCCCTCCATACCTTCAAATACGACAAGGAGGTCCGGCTCAATCTCTTGTGCATGTTTACGAAGGAAGATGTCCCACGGTGTTCAGTTGGGTTTATCCCCAGGTAAGCGTGTATAGGATTTATTCCCAGGTAAGCGTGTGTAGGATTTATTCCTAGGTAAGCGTGTGGAGGATTTATTCCCAGGTAAGTGTGTGTAGCATTTCAGCCTTACTCTTACCGTCCACTGGAGATATATATATATATATATATATATACAAGCAACTTCACACATACTTTCCTTCTCCTGTGCCAGCATTTTCATTTTTCCCTCCCCTCCACCGTCCAGCTTTATTGAAAGCTCAATTCGAATTTTCTCGTAAGGGAGGGAAAAGAAAATCCTGGTTTTTTTTTGTCTTACCTAGGAGTAAATAAAGGAGAAACTGATGCATGTATGAGTTTGAGTGATAGTTGTTTTTTTTAATCGACGGAACTCCCCCCACCCCGCTCAATGACATCCTTCAATTCTATAAAATGCAAACGTATTGGTGAAAATACTTTTTCCGTAATACACCGTTTGGAAGAGAAATCATTGTTCTGGGAGAGAAGAGGGAACTTTTGGGAAAGCTAACTTAACTTTTATGGGGAGGGGGCTTCTTTGGGAAATTGCCGGTGGATTCCTCGTTCCCTTGAATTTAAAGTGGATTCCAAAACGCGCACATAGGCGCGCAACCTTGGTGCCTTCGGGCGAAGAGCCTTTCCTCGAATGTAAATTGTTTTGGTAAGCGAATCTGCACGGCAGCAAAGTTTGCTTTTCTGATTCCAGCAGCTCTGCCCTAACGAACCAGATGTTTTGTCTGTCAATTCCCTAAAGAATGGTTCCAGTTTAGGCAGGGGGGTGGGGAGTAGTAGAGAAAGAGCCCAGAAATTCCGAGATGCAAAGTTTTGAATGCCATTTTTAAAAATTAGAATTTGGAGGGGGGCGTGTGGGAAGTCGTAGACAACCGCAATGCCATTGTTCAGGAGAATTTGAACAATTCTTTAACAACGCTCCTCACCCTAGCCTGTGCTTCCTGGTCTGCCTTTTTATGGTCTTAGTAAAACAATTGGGTTTAAAAAAAAAATCCCCTCCTCATTTAGATTTTGCAAACGGAACCCGAAACCCCTCAAGGGAGAAGCTTCGATTTCCGCCTTTAAAAAATAAAATAAGAATAAGAATAAATACATTTAAAATGGGAAATAGGGCTTGTATTCCATTCCTGTGTCGCGTCTCTTAATTTTTTACCACTCCCCGCTCTCTTGAAAACGAGCCAATACTTAAATCGATCCCAATTCCCTTTATTGCATCCCATCCTGCTGCGCTTCTCCTCTGTAGGTTCTTCTCAAGAGCCAGCCAAGCCATGTGCGGACTGAGCCTTTGTTTTAACACCAAGAGGCCAGGCAGAGAGAACCCCGGCTTTCCCCCTCCCGCTTTCTTGAACGGAGCTCGCGGTCCTGCCCACGCTTCCTCGGAAGCAAGCGCCGTGACGTGGCCCTGAAGTCGACAGCCAAGGCAAAGGAGCATCAGATCAGGGTGGGCAAGCTGGAAAAAGTCTGTGTGCTTGTGTGTCTAGGAGAGAGAGCGAAAAGAGGCTAAGCCTGTCATCAGTTTACCTGAGCCAGGTAGCCTGGCTGTTCCAAATGCGCTCAAGTCCATCAACCACAACTATGCGCTTTTCAGAATAGTTTACCACCCCGAAATGACCAAACAAAAAGTGTTTGGGGGGTGGGGGTAGCACATGTTGCTTTGATCTTTTATCTCCCTGACGAGGGGAGGGGTCGTTAAAATGTGTTCTTCCCGCTTCTCTTTGGACCCCTAGTTTCGGTCAACCCCACCCCATCCAATGGAGAACCCCATCACCTACAGACGTCCAAGGTAATCCAAAACGGATTACAAAATGCCCCGGGCAAATTTTCTACTTGCCTTCTTCTCTGGATGCTACATCGCAAACATCGATACAGCCTCTCTTGTAAGAGAAAAGAAAGCAGCTGAATCCGCAGGCGATGGAGGAGGGAGAAGGCTCCCGTCACCTTTACGTGTGAAGAAAAAGGAAATTTGGGCAGGTGGAAAGTTCCAGGTGTGGGCGATCCAAAACGTGGCACCTGCCCAAATTCTCTTTGCTCTGAACTTTTTTCCCCCGTCGTCCCAGCTGCAGAGAACATCTTCCCCCCCCCCTCCCCAATCCGTCTCCGAAGCCAACCCGACCATTTTAGGAACTCCCTGAAACTGGTATCGCAAGAATCCCGGCTCCTTCTAAGAGCAAACTTGCGCGCGCTCCCTGATTTTGAACCCGGGACGTCCAGCTTTGGCCCGTTCCGTATTCCTGATGCGAAGGATCAGTGCTTCCTTCACTGCAAACCTTACATTTGAAAGCTGTAAAGTTGCAAACACTTCGCGTTCCACCCGCTCGAAAACAGGCTGGGAAGAATAGGGGGGAGGTGGAGGAAAGGTGGGGTGACTCTGTTCAGAAACCATTGGCCATTGCTTGGAAGGAGGGGAGGAAATGCCTCGCAGATCCGCGGTGCTGGGCGAGCGAAAGGGAGGAAAAAGACACGGATCCCGCTACGCCACCGGAGGCGACAGCAGATGCTATTTATATTAAGCCATGAGAGATTAGTCAATTTCACACACCCTTAGGAAGTTTTTGCTAGCAGGCGCCTTTGCATAAATGGGATTGCTCTTTTTTGTTGTTGTTTGGGGTGGTGGTGTCTGGGTGTGCTTTTGTGTGTGTTTAGAAGGACACGCGCAGCAGCAACTATTCTGCGTTAGGACATTCAGATTTCTCGATTCCCTTCTCAAAAAACAAACAAACCCGGAGATCCAGACCCCATAAAGCCTGACTCAATACCTTTCATTTGAAATTGAATGCATAGGAATGATGCCGGCAGGGATAATAATTCACCTTCTGGGTAGTTTATGCCTTTATCAACAACCCCCCCTCCCCCTGTAAAGGTGTGCAGTGTTTAGAAGTTTGTCTTTAAACCAATTACAAAAGGTTTGGGCACCTATGGAGTAAAGTTAATGACAGCACAATCCTATGCATGTCTACTTAGAAGTAAGTCCCACTGAGTTCAATGGGACATACTCCCAGGTAAGTACGTATAGGATTTCAGCCTGATTATTCTCGCTTCTCCAAGGCCACTAGCTTGGTTTGCCATAGGTTATTTACCCTGAGATTAAAATCTTTTTACCACTATCCCTTTCTTTACTAATGCTGGGGTATGGCTTTGCAAGAGAAAAGAGGGTCTATCCCACCCCCCATCCCCCATACACAATAGGAAAGACATTTTTGGAATAGGTTCGTCAGAGCAGCAGAAAGCTGGAAAAGGTTCAAAGGAGTCCAGCTACCACTCTAATACTTCCATGCTCCTTTTGGAACAAGCACAACTGCCAGGAAATTGCAAACATCTTGGGGGTGTTGGTTACTTATTTTGCCTTTAATCAACAGGCAATTCAAAACTATCAGTGAAGGCCAGTGTGGTGTAGTGGTTAGAGTGTTGGACTGGCACTCAGGAGATCTGGATTCTAGTCTCCATTGGACCATGAAGCTCACTTTGGGCCAGTCACTGACTCTCAGCCTAACCTACATCAGGAGGTTGTTTTGAGGATAAAATGGAGAGGAGGAGGACCTTGTAAGTGTCCTTGGGTTTCTTGCAAGAGGAGAAAAGATGGGATATAATTATAATTGATGATGATGATACCACCTGTCCAAAGTCTCTTCCACAACAGAAACAAATTAATATTTATTTATTCATTACATTTTTGATACCTCCCTGTAGCTGAAGATACCTGGACAGTGCACAACAATTAAAACCATAAGATACTAGATGATAAAATACAATATAAAAGTTGAAAAGTTGAAAACTACAGTATAAAAATCAAAATAATCAAACAGTTGGTAGCAGCAGTGCAACCCCCCCCCCAAATTAAAATAGAATACCAGATAACAATGAACTGAAAAAAAAACTAAAATGCCCAGGAGAATAAATATGTCTTTCCCTGGGGTCAAAATGAGCACAAGGTATGTAGGGTACCAGCTAAACTTCTCTGAGAAGCCCATTCCACAGCTTGGGTGCTACAGCAGAAAAGGCCCTCTTCTTAGAAGCCACCCACTTCACTTACTTTTCCAGGGGCTCTTGGAGAAGGACTGCTGAAGCTGATCTTAGAGCCCAGGCAGTTCTATATGGGAGAAGACGATCCTTCAAGTAGCCTGGCCACAATCCACTTAGGTTAGAAGAGCCTGCTCTCTTGGTGGTGACTCCAGAGAATGGCTAACCCCTTTTCTTGCACTACATCACACAGGCACATCCTTTAATCTAGCCTTCCTCAGCCTGGTGTCTTTCAGAAGTTTTGGACTTCAAGTCCCAGCATTCCTGACCATTGGCCATGCTACCTGGGGCTGATGGGAGTTAAAGATGAGGGTGGATTTCAGCAGTACATTTTTTTTTAAAAAAAATGATCTCCATCAAAATTCAAAAATTTCTTCATGAATGGGATGGAAAGAACTTGAGTTGTTGTTTTTAAAAACTGAAAGTGAGAGAAAGTGAAATTGACAGAATCATCCATCCAGACCCAAGGCCTTGAGTGCTTAGCTCCTAAAAGTCTAGGTTTGCAGCCCTGTTTGTTGAACCATGTGACTGGGGCCAAGATCAGATTTCCACCCTATTTTTTTCTCCTTCTGACAGGCTCCATATAAGAACATAAGAAGAGCCATGCCAGATCAGGCCAAGGGTCCATCTCGTCCATCATTCTGTTCACATGCGAACCAATGGCCTGCCCACAGGAAACCTACAAGCAGGACATGATCCACCCGCAACTGGTATACATGGGCATACTGCCTCTGATAGTGGAGCTAGCATATCGCCATCAAGACTAGTATTCATGGATAGCCTTCTCATCCATGGATTTGTCTAAGCCCTTTTAAAAGGTATCAAGTCATCATAATCAGTTGATGCTTTCAGGCCCAACTGAGACATATCTTCAACAGCTATATGCCAGGCAGGTGCGTCCTGCCCCTTTCCATGCTGGGAATAGTTCTACCTGCTGAATTTGGGTGAGCATTTTGTTTGGTTAGAATTTTCCAAAAGAACACATGGCTTTAAAACACACACACACACACGTATGTAGAAGACAGTTTCATCCACCCCTATGTGGAGCTCCACCATTTGACCAATTCCTTGCGTGTTTGTGTGTGTCAAACTATCATTAAGGTACTTGTCCTAGAGTAATCTTTCCTTCTGGTTTATAAACCCATTCCTTCTGTCCCATGGTTGTTTCTGGTCAAATGGGTTTTGATGGTTTTTGCTCACCACAGATGACTGGGTTCACACAACATGCTAACCCATGATGGTTTATTATTTTCCAGGACAACCCATTATGGGTTAGTGTGTTGTTTGTGGGATGTCCCCCTCCATGGTGGGTCATTTCCCCCAAATAAGCCACCCTGAGAACCCACAGTCTGCAGTTAGAGGTATTTTATCTATAGTAGGTCAGGGTGTTGTGTGTTGCACAGCATGGGTTATAGAATTTGCCTACAGAGCTGCCACCACTCTGCTCCTCTCAAATGATCTCTGTCCCTGCCACAAAAGAAGCTGGAATACCTGCCCAGATGGGTGGGAGGACTACAGGAAGAGGGGGTGAAATAAACTAATCTGTGTGCAGCTTGTTTGCCTGATTGTCTGATGGGAGTACAGTAGGTTGTTTACATAACCACCTACCCTGAGTAGCTTGCCACCCACCATGGGTTAGCATGATGTGTGGACCCAGCTGCTGGGGGTGATGCCCCCTTCAGTGCTCTGTCTCCAATTCCACCAATAATAGGAAACATATTTTGTAGATGGTCAGAGACACTCTAGCATTATGTCACCCATTCATCCTCTCATCCTGGGTGCTTCTTGACTAAAAATAATAATACCGCTAATCTTTTACCCAAAATGGATGAGTTCGGATTGTAAACCCAACATTTTAACCTGTAGCTAATGAATGAATCAAATCAATGGCTATTAGTGCTTTCAAAGTTTAATTGAAGGAGCATCCCAGCTACCTTATTCCAGAGCATCACTTACAGCGGCTGTCATTCACTTCAGCTGATCACCATGCCATATGAATTAAAACGGGCTCACTTGATTCATAAGAAATTACAAATGTCTCAGTTGGGCCTGAAAGCATTAATTGATTAATCAGAATGATGATTTGATGAGTTAATTAACTGCAAATTAAATCAGGCTTTCATAGAAATTCTATATGGGTGTGTGTGTGTGTGTGTGTGTGTGTGTGTGTGTAAGGGGGGACATTGCCAATTAATGGGAATGACTGAATAAAACGAAAAGCTTATTCTGCATAAAAATCCAACTCCTGACTACCAAATTGGGTTTAGACAAATGGGATTTTAGGTAAGACAAACCAAAAGAACTGACCTCCTAAGAGATCCCAAGTGCCTGGATTTAAGAATGTTTAGGGGGTGTACACTAGTTAAAGAGGTTACACTTCCTATGATGAATTCTGGAAATGGTATAGGCCTTTCAAGGAGTTTTTTGGACTCAGAACAATCAACAGTTTCTGATTTGGGGTTAACCATGTCAAACTAGGTTGCCATTTTTCTTCTTCTTCCAGGACTCCTGAGCGTTTAATACCCATGTGACATGCAAAATATCACCAAATGAAATATTTCCCAGAGTGGAAACACAGCAATGGATTTCCATATATTGTGTCAGCATTAAAAATTACTAAGCGCTATGCTGACGTCTTGAGGAGTTTGACAGTATCTTCTCTGGACCACATTGCTCTGATGCTTTAATATCTTTGCATGCATTTATGAAGCCTATCCCATTGTAATTTTAGGAAAGTATTTTTCAGGTAGCAGTAAGGCTTGGGGTGTATGTGTTAAGAACTGGTTCTGGTTCAGATAGCCATAACATCCTGGCCTACAAGAAGAGCTGGTTCTGATCTATATGAGATCCCCCACTTCCTCCTCTCAGATCAGGAAGTCATTGTTCACATGCTACTGGAAGGCACCATTGCACAATGATGTCATATATAGGTGGCCATTTCAAAGAACATGGATCATCAGTAGCTCTTAGGCCTGGTCGACACATGCAACAGATTTTGATGATAAAGTCCTGATCTGATAGAATGGGTTCCAATGGGGGCAGCTGCTTATTGGGGTGGTGGGGCAGAGGGAAGGGCAGAGGGCAGATGCTCAAGCTTCTCCTGAGATCATTGGAGGTGGTCAGGAGAAGATCATTCGTGGCACTCAGCAGCTGCACGTCATGCATTGGAGCAAATGGACCTGGTTGTGGGGGGATTTCTCTGCCACAAATGGGTGGGGGAGAGGCAGAGGGTCACCGCCTCATTTGCACCAAAGATAGAGCCACCTCTAGATTGTACCTCTTTCAGATTGCAGGTGGGACAATTGATCTGAATGCTCCTGTATATCAACAACAACAGCCTTCTGCTAGTAGAAACTATTGGACCTGGTTCAAATTTTTCACCCTGCACATGGCACTAACAAACACCTGTGGGTTGAGTTGGTCCTGTGCACTCTGACACTTCTATTCTACCATCTTATTTCAATGTATGCATGGATCAGGCCGTAGTGGGTCGCTATTTTAAAGTTTTCAGTACAGTGATTGATGTGTCCATGTGTCCTGCTTTACAGAAGACAGTCCTCTATTTGAAGGCCTCTCAGAGGACAGTCCTCTATTTGAAGGTATGTTCGGCTTAAAGGGTTGTCCAGCCCAAATCTGATTAAGATAACGAACCATAAGAAGGGAGGATTGGGCTCTTGAATTTCTGCTTAAATTAGAAGCATGTCCAAATTTGTCTCTATAGGTATAAATTAGCATAAGCAAATTTTATGTAAATCTCTTATCCTCTTTTGTCCTCTCGTTTGGTGATGTGTCTATGGCCATGCTGGGTTAAGTATTGGGAAAGGTGCAGCTAGTCATATTTCATATTCAATGCTGGGGTGAGTGTGGAAGGAGACACTTTCCTATCACAGGTCTGAGTCACAAGGCTTTGAAACAATCACAGCTCAGAATAAAGAAGCTGATATTCTCTGTAATACTAATAAAAAAATGTGCATTGCTCCCTCCTAATGTGAGGCAGATGAAATGTGCATCCTGACCTATTATCCCAGGCCACTTTGCATTATTGCCACACATGTAATAATGCTCCGGCAGTAGCTGTATTCATTGGATCAATAAATAGGATGCATTTATTTATCACACTGTCTCCTACCCTTTCTCCAAAAGAGCTCAGGGCAGAATGCAGAGAAGAACCAGTCCCTCACCCTACTTTTTTATTTTATAGCAATTCCTTTCATATATTTTTTTTAAGCTTGCAGCAATTGTGAGAGAAAGATTAGGCTTAGAAATAGTGCTTTTGCCTACAGTCACATACTGAGCTCCATGATGGATAAGTAGGGATTTGAACCCAGGTCCCCCTGGCCCAACAGCACTGCACTGGCCTTGGCTGGGGAGGGGGAGCAGTTTGATGACTCTTCTTAGAGATGTTTTGGAAGGAAGCTGATTGTGTTTAAATGGATGCTATTCAGATTGAGAGGGCCCTTAATTTCAATAGATCTTGATCATGGGGTTCCAGAAGCTTCTGCTTGGCCAATGTGGGGACAGGGTGCTAGACAAGATGGACCTTCGGTCTGATCCTACAGGAGCTGTTACATTTGTTTTTATCGCTACAAGATGTGGTGATGGCAACCAATTTGGATGGCTTTAAAAGGGGTGTGGATACATTCCTGGAGGGGAAGGCTATCAATGGCTGCTAGTCCAGATGATTCTGTGCTGCCTCCAGTATCAGATATGCACCACTTGCTGGGAAACATGGGTGGGAGGGTGCTGTTGCACCATGTCCCGGTTGTTGGATTTTGGCCAACAGCTGGTTGACTACAGAGTGCTGGACTAGATGGACCCTTGCTCTGATCCAGTAGGGCTCTTCCTATGTTCTTAAGTTGTTATTCCAGAGGGGTATCTCCATCAGTCCCTTACATGGAATTCCAAAAAGGGTCTTGGGCACTTTCGTAAAGTTGAACAGATTTATTATGGCAAAAGCTCTTGTAGACTTTAATGATGAAGTGGGCTTTAGTTTATGAAAGCTTATGCCACAAAATAGATAGATGACAATTTCACTCTGTTCAAAATTCAAAATGTCTTCTTAAACAGAATGGAAAGAACACAGTATTTAAAAAAGAAAGAATGTAGGAGAAATCAAAATTGACAGATTTGTCTATCCAAGGCCAGGGGGTTCGGGTGCTTAGCTCTTTAAAAATCTGTATCCAAATCTCTGTGAATTCAACCATGATGGTGGTGAATTAGTAGACTGACCATATGAAAAGGAGGACAGGGCTCATGTAACTTTAACAGTTGTACAGAAAAGGGAATTTCAGCCAGTGTCATTTGTATGCAATTAGTCCCTGGTGCAACTCCCTCTTCATCACAACAGTTAAAGTTGCAGGGGCCCTGCCTTCTTTTGTATTTGGTTACTCTAGTATAGTGCCTGCAACTTTAACTGTTGTGATGAAGAGGGAATTTCATCAGGAACTAATTGCATACAAATGGCACTGGCTGAAATTCCCTTTTCTCTACAACTGTTACAGGAGCCCTGTCCTCCTTTTCATATGGTCAGCCTAGAATTAGGATAGCCACCTCTCTCTTTTTTCTGTTTGGCTCCTCTTTTTTAGCAGCTACATGATAAGCAGGTACAACATGGCCCACTCCATACCAGGAACAGCTGTACCTAATAGTGAGCGTTTCCTTTTTGCTGGTTTGTTTTTACCGAAATGTAAAACTTGAGTTTAAAAAAAAATGGGGGGAGGGGGAGAAAGCAAAAATGACAGATTTATCCAACCCTAGTAATAGGCTTTTCTCTTTTTAACTTCTGATTATTATTTAGACACACACTTACACACTCATTCATAAGATATAGATTGAATTGTTCCACCCGTCCTTTGAGTAGCACAGCAAGTGACATTTGTCCTCACATGTATAGGGACAGTTGAAGGATCAGAGCAGCAAACCCCAGAACTTGGGGGAGAAAGCATTTCTCTACATATTTTGTTTGTGCTCATTAGGGTGATAAAAGCAGGACAGCCGGTTTCATTTTCCCTGTTAGTTGTGACTACTGTTTGTGCCATCCAGGTCAAGCGCAATGTGGAAAGTAAGAAAAATCTGACACTACCATTGATTTGCTCTCCTTGTACTCATGTCATGCCTGTACACTAGAGACAAAGAAATGTGACTTAAGATTGCAATTAACCAGCTTTGGGGCAGGTGCCTCTCGTTGGCTATTTATTCTTTTCCAGCTTCATGTCGTCCTGAAAGCAACACTCATTCATAACATTCATTCATGGCTCTCTCTTTTTATTATTAGTCAGGGTTTTTTTGGAAGCTTCACGTGTATAAATTGCACATGACTCTCCTTATTCACTTTTGTAAAAAGCTAGGGATATATGAATTTAAATGTCTCATAGTTTCTTAGAAGTTTTGGCCAGAGTCTTGGAAGAATGGCACCCATCTCCCCCATCCCATCTCCCTCCCCCATTTTTTTTTAAACTATTAGCTTCCTTTCAAACATTCTTTAACCTTTAATGTTTTGTAACTTGATGAAAAGAAAAGGTCATTTTGCTCAGAAAGGATGCATCTGTTCTATAACGGTTCAGAAAGCTGCAGAGTTTCAACTTCACTCTGGTCTTTTATTTTATTTTTTAAATACTTCCTAATATGAGCTCCCCAGCCCACATATATGCACATGTGCTGTAATCGTCAAATCAAGCTCCGTTCCAGGTGCTCTCATTTAGGCATATTTCTCAATGGGTGGTAAATCTGTATCTGGGCTATCCCACTCTAGAATACATTCAAAGTATTCCTGGTAAATCATAGTTCCTATTCTTACTTTTTGAATAAGGTGTTGCTTTGAAAACAAACAAACCTGAATTGCTAGCGTTGATTTTTTTAGGATTCATCACCCTCCCCTAGAGATGTACAGATTTCGTTAAATCCCATCTGTCTGTGTTTCATGGATTGTCAGGCAGGTTTTTGTTCCATTGTCTGCTCTTTGACAGAATTTGGTGGTTGGTTGGGGGGTTGGAGATGTAAGAGAATTTTATTCCTGTTTGCTAATGTGCCCTTGTGCTAATGCAAGCTTGCACAAATGCCACCCTCTCTCCCAAATGTAAAAAACCCAAACCCAGCAATCTGCAAATCCATGGAATCCACATGATTCAGAAAAATCCAATCCACTGTGAAATCCATAGATCAGATTCATAGAAATCTGAACTCAATTGAATCCATTTCTCTGACATCTTTCCCCTCCCCTTGTGGTCCTGTAATCCCTCTGAGTAAGGAATAGATACATCCTGAATCTAGCACCCATCCTTGTGCAGGAACAGTAAAGCACCAGGCAATGCACAACTTTGCCCTTTCAATCACCCTGCAGCTACTGAGCTATACGGTGAACTGTTGATAATTCATTGTAAGGAAATTGTGGTGTGATTTAACCAAAACAAACTTCCTGGTTTTAAAATTGGTGGAAGAAAGGCCATTGCAGATACAGCATAGGCTGCTTCTACAAGAGGCATTTAAAGCTCTTTTAAGGCGCATTAAAAATTTTACCTTTACAAGAACAGAGCGCAAATTGGGCGTAGAGGCGCATTTTCTCTCCGATTATGCGCATTATCGAATGTGCGTTAAATGGCAAGTTTTATTTTGCTCTGGCTGTTAAAGCGCATTTTGACTATATGAACAAGCGATTCTCCGCATTAACTACTTGTAAAGTGCATTTGAAACAACCGGTAAGGTCACCAGCTGAGTGCTCAATTACCTCCTGCATACAAGCATTTACGATAAAGCGCTTCCGAGAAGATGCGCATAATCGGAGGAACAGGCGTCAAACGGAATCCATCTAGAGGGGGACATAGAGAAGGTTAAGTTGAGGCTTCTGCAATGGGTGTGGAACTGTGTGCCTGCGCAGCAAGCATCAGGCACTAATTTTTGCATTAAGAGTGACAAGCACATCTCTATTTTCATTTGCAGAACGCTGGAGAGGGATATTTCAGATTGCAGGTGGTGGCTCACATGATTGAATGTTCCTCTGCACAAACACCCACCAAAATATCCATGCACATAGTAGACTAGATGTCAGGAAGAGTGGTTATAGCCTAGTCTTCATCCTTGCATGCTATCTTTCTATATGGAGAGGAACTTATGAGCATTCAGTCTTCTCAACTCTGAGTAACCTATCAGGGCACTGCCTCGAAAACAGCCTTGTTTCTTTTTAATGCATTTACTCCATTGTTGCATGGGTGTTATACTGAATTATAGAGTGGGATGGGGACTTGGAGGTCATCTTGTCCAACTGCCTACTCAATGCAGTGCATGATGCAGTTACAACATCCTTGACAGATGGCAGATCCTCAACAGATCCATCTTCTGCTTAGATTCTTCCAATGAAGGGATGGGTGAGATCACCATTTGGTATATTTTGTTGAGAAGAATTTAGCAAAGTTTGCAAATTTCTTCACAGATGGAATGGAAAGATCTAAACATTTGAATGTGGGGAAAAGTGAAATCAACAGATCTGTCTATTCCGCAGTGGTCTGTTGAGCTGTCAAATAGCTCTTACTCTTAGAAAGTGCCTCATAATGTTTAGCTGAAATCTGCTTCCCTGCCATTTCCACCAGTTGCTTGTAGTCCTGCATGATACTCCTTCACATTATGGAGACTGTTATAACCTCTCCACTTAATCTTTTCTTTTCCAAGCTAAACCTGCTCTTTCAACCATTCCCAGATCTTTCAAACAACCTTCTGAACCAACAAAGAACAAGTCTTCTCCATCTTCTACATGATATTCCTTCATATTATGGAGACTGTTATCATCTCTCCCTTTAATCTTCTCTTCTCCAAACTAAGCCCAGCTCTCTCAACCATTACTCATAGGATGGGGCTTCCAGACCCCTCACCGTCCCATCCACCTTCCTCTGTACACAATCCAATTTGTAAATGTTCTCCTTAAAATGTGGCACTCAGAACTTTATGCTGTACCACCGTTGCCATCTGACCAGCACAGAATAGAGTAGGACTGGTATGTCTCATGATCTGGACACTATACTTCTGTTAATGCAGTCGGCCAGGCCACATCTACAGGAAATGACACTATGGTATATGGAATGTGGATTGTGCCCCAACAGTTATCAATGTCGCTATAAAGCAGTAGTGTAGATCTAGCCTAAGACAGAAGTGGCCAGAAAATGTTTACACATGCCCAATGTTTCTATGTAATTTCAGGTGGAAAATAGTTACCATAATGATGCTAATAACTCCTCCCCCTCCATCCAATGCAGACATTTTTTTTAAATGGGAGGTATATGCTGATTCCCATGCACAAAGAAAACTACACAATGTCATTCAGTCCTTTGATTATAAGGATGCTCCTCTGAGGTGTAGATTTTGATTCCAGATAGGTGCATGCATACATATACACAAATATATGTATACACACAAACATCACTCAGTATCTTACACAAAATGCAGTTGATGTGACTCCAAGGAAAGCAGCTACAATAGCAGAAATCAGAAAAGGAGACTTAAATTGATACAATTAATCCCTTGGAAATACAGCAAGAGTATGTTTCCGTATTCTTACACAGTTCAAACATCCAGAGAATATGCTTAATTAAAATTTGGTTATACATTTTTAAAAGATAACAAAAAATGAAAGAAATGGGCTAATTATATTGCTCAGCATTTTGCTATGGTTTTTTTAAAAAAAATAACACAGTTTTCCACCTTGGGCCAATCCCAGGAGATGCAGTTCCTCATTTATAAGACTGTCCCTGATTGGATTTTAACAAGGGGATATCTTATAAAAGGAAAAATATATTTTGAAAGAGGTTCCTTGCAAGGATAAATGGCATGCTGGATATATCACTATGTAGGATGCATGTATACCAAAGATGCAAATCTTTACCCTCTAATAATTTCCCGTCTTGTTTTTAATCGGCAGCAAGAGCCCTCTGCCTTTAGCACAACCCCATCATTTCCCCAACTATCATAAACAGACAATTTTGAAAAATTGTTTTATTTAATGAACTGAAAGGTTGAGTCTTTTTTTTTCCTTTTGCGCATTAACTCCCGCTAATATATGATGGTACATATTAATGGTCGTTAATGGGCTAAATGCTCTTTTTCATAGAACGCCCATAGGAGACAGCATGAGGGGGAAAATATCCGAGATAATTTCACTGAAAAATGGTTGCTGTGTTCTCCCCTCAGGGCACAGAGCTATGAAGGTAAGAGGTTGTCTATGTTGGGAACATGTCGGTGGGGGGAAAGATTTGGGAGCTGAGAGGGGAAGACGGGACACTTTTCAAAAACTGCAGGTTTGGGAAAACCCCGGCTCTGCAGGGAAAGCAAACTAAAGTCCCATTGCTTTTGAGGTATCCCTAGAGAAGGCTTGTCTTTCTGCTGTGACACCTCAACATCCTCCTCCTCTTCCTCCATGTTTTTCGTCAGCACTGGGATTCTCCTCAGCTTCTCACTGAAGAAGGATGTAGTGGGGGGGGGAGAGAGAGAGAGAGTTCTGCTTGGCAACAGCAGTGCATTTCACCCTCACCTCTACTCAGTGTGCTTAGAGGGAAATATGGAGTAGAACAGGGCACTTTAGCCTTTAAAAGCTTTATCAGGGGGAATGTAGCTCAGTGGTAGAGCATGTGCTTTGCATACAGAAGGTTCCAGGTTTGATCCCTGACATCTCCAGGTAAGGCTGGAAAAAAAACCTGCCTGAAACCCTGGAGAGCTGCTGCCAGTCAGTGTTGACAATACCGGGATGGATGGACCAAGGTTCTGACTCAGAATTAGCCATCTTCCTATATCCTTAAGGTTCTGTAAACCCAACCTGCTGCAGGGGACCCATTTTGTATTTGTACTTTTTAAAACAAACAAACAAACAAACACTCTATATGTCTAGATATGGGTGAGGATTTTTTTTGTTTCAAGGTGGTTTATATGTACCAAACTGTTCAAATTTCTTCATAACCAGGATGGAAAGAATTTGAGATTTTCTTTCCTCCTTTTTAAAGAATGTGGGAGAAACCAGAAATGACAAAGTGGTGTGGGGCTTTGAGAGCTTAACTCTTAAGAGTTTGAATTCCTCTCCATTCAGCCTCCCCTTCCCACCCTCACAGGCTATTTTTAACAGCTATTTGCCAGGAAGGTACAATATGGTCTTCTCCATGTACCTATGGGCTGTGCCCAGTGCAGAAGGGTGAGGATTACGTTTTTAAAAAAACATGTATGAAAACTTACAAACCTCTTCACATTCGAGATTGGAAGAATTTCAAAAACTTGAACGTAGGAGCAAGGAACACCTGCACATTCCTTCCTTCATATATATGCCTTTTTTCCGTGGTTCTCTCATTTCCCCCCCCCCCTTCTCCTTATCTTCCTCCATTTCCTCAACTTTCTGCTTAAGCGGACATATCTCTTTTTGTTGACACAAAATGTTGAAAGAAAAGACAAAGGAATATGGTGGTCTGCTAGGGAAACTCAAGTTAGGTTGATCCATGAACCAAGTTTGGGTCCTGGCCAAACTGAAATCCAATGTTGTAAAGGATGTGGCTATTTCACTGTCTCACCTCTCCCATGTTAATATTTTGCTAGTCATTGTGAGGCTCTGGTCCAAAGGTATGATAAATCCACCTCAGGTTTTGCTTTAAGGGGAATCTGATTGCCAGTCTAGCTGCTGTGTGAAACCATCATGACAAAGTTTGGCCAGTCTTAAAATTATGTACACTTATCTTGAAATTCTTACAGAGCTGGCAGCTCAAACTGATATTATTCAGAATGAGGCATTTTGCTGCCTCAGGTAGACAGAACATAGTACCTCCCTATGCATATACCAAAGCACAAGGTACCCACTCAAAAGCCTCCCAAATTATTTTGGCACCTGAGGTAAAAAAATAATTTTAAAAAATCCCACAAGTGCCTTTCACTCTCTCTGGCAAAATACAACAATAATAAATTACCTCACTATTTGCTACCCTTTCATGGGTCTGAGGTTGCCCCTTCAACTCTACCTATTCCTGAAAGGGCCAGCCCTGAGCAAGGTTGGCTGGGAAATGAAGGACTTTTTCTCTCTTAACGTGCATAGGAAGCCCATTCACATGTTATAATAATTGCATTGTAGCTTCTTGATAACAAGACCACTTGGATATCATATCATTTCATGAGGGAATTTTCTTATGGGGCTGGAAGCAGCTCCCTATACAGCAGTCTGAATAATGACAGACAAACCGGGACAACATTAACTCTATTCTTTCTTCCCACCTTCTCCCTTTCACTTTTCTTTTTTTACAGGAAAGCTTTTAGTCATGTGGGTCACATAGAATGGCACGTACACAGTTCTGTTTTTAAATGGCTACCAAGCCACAATTGTGAGACATTAACTTAGCCTTAAGAACAAAGGAGCAGAAATATCTCAGCACTTATTTTTATTTTATTAAGTGATTGGAAAATTGCCTACTCCTTCATGGCCACAAGAGAGGCCCAAATGTCAATCCCAAGAATAGGGTGTCCATATGGAAAGGAGGACAGGGCTCCTGTATCTGTAACAGTTGTATCTTGTCAAGAGGGCAGGGCCTGCAGCTGTGATGAAGAGGGAATTTCATCAGGTGCTGCATGCATACAAATGGCACCTGCTGAAATTCCCTCTTCTATTCAACTGTTAAAGATTCAGGAGCCCTGTCCTCCTTTTCATATGGTCACCCTGCCTGTGAACAATGGATGTCTTATAACTTAAATGTGTGAGAATTAAATGAAAATCTGACAAATTCCATTTAGTTTGTCAATATTCTCTTCAATTTCCTCTCAAGATTCCTATAGATGTTTTGCCTGAGCAGGACCTCATAAATTGGCCTATTTTTTTAAAAAAAGTTTTTTTTTAGCTGACATTTTCTGGCTTCTTCACAAATCCAGGCCTTTCAAAGTTGTAGCATTTGTGGATTGGATTTTCATGCTTCTTACCTGTATCCATTCGGTGTTCGGTATACATAGTAAAGGGGCACAGGAACAGTAAACAGCCTTTTACTTGAAAGCGATTTCCCTTTCCATTATCCCTCCTAAGCAAGTGAATAAATAACCCTTCCTTTATAGATGTAGATGCCTTGCCAAAGAACAGACTGGCAGTTTGGTTTCGTACAGCAAAAAGAGGATAACATCCTTGAGTGCAGCTGATAAGAGCAACAATTTACAAAGCACAGGATTTGTTATGCAGTGAAAAGCTTTATTGCCATGACTCCGGTGTTACATCCACAACACAGAAGGGTTAATCACTGGATCAGTGTGCAGCTGGTGGGTGCTCCCCGGGGAATCTCGCAATAGACTCCTCTGTGTAGAACGAGGTCATGCGCTATCTTCAGGTCAGCAGGTCATGTGATAAAGGGACTCTGAAACTTCCAACTCCTCAGAGACACAGGTGCCAATCCCATTTCGTGGTCTGCTTGCTGTCGAGCTCTCCTTGTGGTTTTTAGCTGTCTCCTTCACAATGCATGCGTAGCCCCATGGCGTATAATTGGAAAGAAGGCTTTTCAGAGTTGTAGGTCAGACTCACGTTTTCTGAACTGGCAGTGGTGGGCTGAGTTACTGGGAGAGCTGTTCCTGAAGCTTTCATAGACACTCTTATGTCTCTCTCCATTATTTTCTGCTCCCTGCTTTTAAAGGGCCTATATTTGCCTTTCTCCAACCTGGTGCCCTACAGCCCCAACCATCATAGCCAATGACCAGAGATGATGGGGTTTTTTTTAGTTCAAAACACCAGAAGGACATCAGGTTGGAGAAGGCTGGCCTATGTTAGAGAGCCTATCCACATTGCCCTTAAAATGACTTATATTCTGTTTAAAAACGTGTTTTTTTAAATCGTTTTATTACGTGGTAGGACACACTGAGCAGTATTTATGTTTCATAGTGACTGCTTCCTCCGTCCTCAGTGTTCACTGGTGTATTACAGGGTTAATTTCTTGACTCTTCTTCTTTTGGTTTTGTTTTGCAGGCTGCTTGACCCACCCACTTCTGTCTCCATAACTCAAGCAGCCTGCAAAACAAAAACTGAAGAAAAAGAGTCAAGGAATTAACCCTGTAATACACCAGTGAACACTTTGAAGACAGAGGAAACAGTCATTATGAAATATAAGTACTGCTCAGTGTGTCCTACCACATAATGAAACGACTTAAAAAACCACGTTTTTAGAATATAAGTCGTTTTAAAGGCAATGTGGATAGGCTGACCATATGAAAAGGAGGACAGGGCTCATGTAACTTTAACAGTTGTAGAGAAAAGGGAATTTCAGCCGGTGTCATTTGTATGCAATTAGTCCCTGGTGAAATTCCCTCTTCATCACAACAGTTAAAGTTGCAGGGGCCCTGCCTTCTTTTGTATCTGGTCACTCTAGTATAGCTCCTGCAACTTTAACTGTTGTGATGAAGAGGGAATTTCACCAGGGACTAATTGCATACAAATGACACTGGCTGAAATTCCCTTTTCTCTACAACTGTTAAAGATACAGGAGTCCTGTCCTCCTTTTCATATGGTCAGCCTAGCTCAGAGTTTAGAGCTTCAACAGTTTCAAGTGCACCTCATTTGATCTAAAGTCACAGGGCATATATTCCCACCAAAATATTCACCCTTCCTTTCTTCTCTTTCTTTCTCTTTCCATTTTCTTTCCTTATGAATATGCTTTTTTCTTAAAAGCATTTCTATCCTACCCTCCTGCCTTAATAGGAGGAACTCAAGGAAATAAGATTTTAAAAAAAGAATCAAACCCAGAAATCAATAAAATACACAAACTTTGAAAACGCAGCCAATCATATAAATGATAGCAAGGGGACATGAAAGAAGTCAAGAAACAAACAGCAAATATCAAGCAAGAAACAAAAGCAGGTCTTCCATCTTGGTCTTCAGGGAGGGAGCCACATGGTCCTCCCAGGGAAAGCATAACAAAGCTTAAGTAGAGTAACAAGGAAGGACTATTTTGTAATCCCATCAAGCAAGCTTCAGCTATCAGCAGGATATGCTATAGGGCCTCTCCAGATGACCACAGAGATGTTCATTAGTAGAAGGCAGTCCATTCGATAACTTGGTTCTAAATCATTTTGGGCCAGTCCAGCACAATTAGTTTTCTGCCTCTGGTGAAGGACAAGATCTCCATCTCTATTCCATGTGCAGAAGTCACCCAGACTGATAATTCAATTTTACTTCAGCAATGGTGATGGGACAGCATCCTCTGCTGCACTTGAGGGCAGCAGGCTAGCTTGGGGATGCAGGGCAAGTTGTGTGGCATATTGAGCTCTGTTCCCCAACACATCACCACCAATGCTCACAGTACATACCTATGTCAGAGGTATGGAGTGAAGAACCATGGGCCAAAATCTGCCTGCCTGGAGTCCCAATCTGGGTTTTCTCCCAACCCCCAGTTGTCTGGTGGTGTCCCAGCTTTTGTGCAGACCTCCCCTCACTCAAAATGCCTCTCCTAAGGCTTAGTTACTGGCAGTATGAGCTTTAAGCTATAATATGCTGGTATTGTGGCCCCACCCCTTTTGCCTATGGCCCCTCCCACCACTGGAAAGTTCCCCAAGATGGAACAAAATCCAAAATCCAAAATTCTGTTTGTGGGCTGAAAGAGCCCCAACACCCCCATGTGATAGGCTAAAATGCCCATCAACTGCAGGAAGCAGAAAACAATGACCCTGTTCAGACAGCATACTAAGCCATGGTGGTTAAGGATATTGAGCTAAGCATTATAGCATAGCATGTTGTGTTAACCATGTCTTAGCATGTCGTGTGAACCATTCCTAACCATGGCAGCTACATAACCACAGTGGGAGGGTGCTATTGCACCATGTCCTGCTTTGTTGGTCCCTGGCTGACAGCTGGTTGGCCACTGGGTGAACAGAGTTCTGGACTAGATGGACCCTTGTTCTGATCCAGCATGGCACTTCTTATGTTCTTAAACTTGCTCACTAACCATTTGCTGCAAATGGGTTAGCAGATTAACCATGGCTTAGTGTATTGTCCGAACAGGGCCAATGAGGGAAAGGAAAGAAGAGTAGGGAAAAGAGCAAAGTAGATGAGTGATGGTGAAGGACAGAAAAGAACAATGGAATGATGAAGAAAGATGCATGTATGCGTGGAAGTGTTGAAAAATAGTTTCCGTGTCCAAAGTGGCACCCTAATCTGAATTTTTTTTAGTGTAATTCATCTGGTTATGATACAGGAGGATAAATGTTCCCAAGAAGACTCCAACTGATGCCAAAGATATTTTGGACAGACACATCCCAACCTGAATGAAGTATTCTACTTCAGGATGATTTTTATCATGATTTTCCCATCATGAATCACATCTACCCTTGCTTGAAATGTGCAAGAGGAGGGGAGATCCTGAGCTATAAAGTCAATGTACCCAGCATCATGTGACTGAAGGGCTGGGTTTGTTAGAAACATCCAATAGGAATCCTGAATTTCTCAAGAGAACAGGCACAGGGCATAAACCATCAAGCCCCACTGCTTAGCAACTTGAATGGTGCTTTTGCAGAACATTAAAATGACCCCTGCAGAATCACACCAGCGTTCTTTCTTGCTAGGCCAACATTCTGTTTTGTGACAGCATCCAAACTGATATTTTCTGAGTAGCCCCAAAATGGCCCTACCTCACTGCTGGGCTGCAGTGACTGGTATTCAATGGTATACTGCTTAAGAACCTGGGGTTCCATTTAGCCATGGCTTATTCCATCAATGGGCAACCTCCAACCTGTGGACCTAATCTGGCTCATGCAGGTTGCCCAACTGGCTTGCAGAGGCTTCAGCTCCATCTGTGAGCTCCTCCCCCTCCCTATACCAATTAGTAGACTACTTGTCTTCCTCTATGCATTTTGTAATACCATACCCCAAGCCAACTAGAGTTGGAGCCATCAACACATCCAATGATAGGGGACCTCAGCCATTAGTTATACATTGGGTATAGCACTCTCTTGTCTGCCTTTTTGTGTTTTGTTCCACAAGCATCACTCAGAAAGAGTTAGGTAATTGGGATTTGATCCGATAGATAGATAGATAGATATAGATGATAGATAGATAGATGATAGATAGATAGAGATTGACCCAGTGACATAATAAGGGGGAGAATATCAAAACATCAAATAAGCAACCCTTTAATCCTGAAATGCACGTTCCATCTTCAAAATGGAAAGCACCATCAATAAAATGACATTCACTTTAGGAGTAAACTGCTCCAACTGATCTCCTACAATCCAAATCCCACAAGTGAAAGCTGTGAGTTTATTGGGAAGGTTTCTCTTCCTATTAATCATTTCTTTTCCAGGCATATTTCTAGTTCTTGTTGTTTTAAAAATATATCATACCCATGTCAAAACATGTATATGGGGCAAACTTCACCAATAGTTTTAATGATCTTTTAAAATATACATAAAAAATCAACACATGATGGTCCGGCAAAATAAATAAATAAATAAATAAGTTTCTGTACTGGAAGGTGGGTCCGGTTCAGGGGGCAGGAACTGTCCATTTCTTGTTCTCACAGCTACCCCTCTACAAGAATGGGGCCCTCCCCACAAGCTTCAAATCACTGGGGAGAAGGTAATTTAAGCTATACTTGATGTAACCTATACATCACTGTCTTCTCGGCCAGCTTTAAAATTAAACTCTGATGTACAAAGTTAAACAAAAATGAGATAAAAATTGGCAGGGGTTGAAGAGGGTCAAAGTAGTCAAAACAGAAGGTAGACTATTGCTTCTTTTGATTTATGTTATTCTGCACACTAGGAAAAAAATAAAATTATAAGTCTCACTGAGACTTTTTACGCTGAAAATAATGCATTCCTAATTTGCTTTCTATAGACTACCAGGCCTTTGATGTGGAAGATGAAGAAATAAAATAATGATGATAATGATGATGAAGAAGAAGAAGAAGCAATGAGGTGGTGGGGAAGAGAGAATATAAATTGTAACTGGGTTATTTTTAAAAAATAGTTTGTAAAAAAAGTACTTATGCTTTAACTATCATTTAAATACCTTTAAAAAATATGCCCATAAACATTTACGCTGAGAGATTTGTTTGAATTCCTGGATTTAGGTTATGGAATATTAAAACAGATGTGTGTATTATAGAGAGCCATTATCCAAAGCCACATGATTGTGTCTTCTATCTACACCAGTATCACACAATGCTGATGCCAATACCCTTTACCTGAACTTCAGATTATACAAATATTTCTGACATCTCCCATGGTGATATCCACAGTGATTATGCGGAACATTTGGGACAATACTGAGCTAATAGTTTGATCGGAATTTCTAGCCAAACGTACGTTTCTTTTTTTTTACCATCATGTCCTTTGTAGTTGCTTCACTGCATACTTTCTCTATCCATATACAACAAAGCCATGCTGTGGTAAATTTTGAAGTGACCATGCCCCCAAGGAGAGTCCAAAAAGACAAAGGGAGTGAGTCACAGATGACGTCATTGTCCCTGCTTATCAAATGGTCTTGGGGTTTTGACCCTGAGAGCCATTGCTCCAATACACCACTGCTTCTTGTAAAGAGATGCTATAGGATTGCTTCATATATGCCAGGGCAGGAACCACTGGGGCACTTGCTTGCAACACAAGCACATGAGTGTTGAGCAGCTTTTGGGTGGATAACAATCCCGCCCCTGCCCCCAAAAGAGAGGAATGGTGTTTTGGCATGGTTAAAATCGATGACAAGAGAGGCAAGTCAATGGTGCTGAATCGAACGTTATAATTATCTCTCACATTTATATCCTCAGAGGAGATCATGGTAGTATAAATGGAAGTTATCCTATTTTATCCTCATGACAATTCTGTGACATGAGAGAATGGTTCAATTCTGACGACACGATAGTCAATGGTGGGGTAATAATCAACTTTACAGTTGTTCAACTAGGAGGTACTCCCCACACAACATGGTAATAAATAATCAGCTGTGGTGTGGATTAGGATCAGTGCTGAGTTGACTATGGCAGCATTCGGATGACACAATAGTCAAAACAACTGACGATTGTTTCCCCCACACCAGTTGTTTATTGTGTTGTCCGAATTGAGCCATTGTGTGACCCCAAAGTCACTCAATGATCCCAATGTCCAAACATGGATTCGAATCTAGGTCTCTCCCATGCCAGTTCAACGCTCTAACCACCACATCACATTGGCTCTAATTTATTCTAACAGGAAGCAAATAACGATCCAATATCTTCAAAGGGAATTATTTTAACATCCGTTGCCTGAAATGAAAATATCTTGGAAGAAAAACTATAACCATAAACAGATCAGGGAAGAAGATTTTAACTGGAATTCCATTCTGCAAGAAGAAAGCTTCCAAATCCAATACACATGAATGGCATCATGTATGACTTGCAGCCGAGGAAATTTGACTGTCTAGGGTTACTGACTCATTAAACCAAGCCTGCATGTGCAGATATGTCTGCTCTACATTTACACTTCCTTTTTTTAATATTCTCCACATCATCCAAGGTTTGTTTTCCTTCTGTTTTGCTTTACCGGACATGGGTGGTTCTCCTCCTGTGATTTGATCCTGCTCTTTTTGGAGGGGCAACTTGACTTATCTGGGGTGCAATCCTATGGTTGTTAAGGCAGAAAAAAAGTTACAATTCCCAGAATTCCCTACCCAACATAGCTAGCTGGGGAATGCTGGAAGTTGTAGGACATTTTTCAGTCCAAACGTAGAATCATAGAATAGTAGAGTTGGAAGAGGTCTAGAAGGACCTCTTGAAAGCCTCTAGTGTGGGAGAGCCCACGACCTCCCTAGGTCATTGGTCCCATTGTCGTACTGCTCTAACAGTCAGGAAGTTTTTCCTGATGTCCAGCTGGAATCTGGCTTCCTGTAGCTTGAGCCCATTATTCTGTGTCCTTATGGGATTTCTATCCTACCGTAAAGTCCCCAGGCCAGCATGACTTGAACTAAAACTTGTGATGGTTGCCAGAGGTTAGTTTCTAAAATGCAAATTGCTTGGACTCAAATCTTCCTAGGGCTTTACACCCTAGGATAATAGCTCTTCCCTTGTTCTGTGAGAACAACTTTTTAATGGCGAGTGCTCAGCACTAAATGACTATTTCCCAGGTTTTCTTTAGAAGAAGCCATCACAGTGGTTTTGTCAGAGCTGGGCAGGCTGCAGAAGTTGGAGCCATGGGTCCAGCACAGTAAATACTGCTGTTGCCAAGGCAAAGGCCAGGCTTGAACATGGAGCCTTTATAGCAGGCCAAATCCAGCCCAGCTGACTACCAAATCTTGCCCTCCAGGATTCCCTTGATGACCACACACCCTTCCTTTGGTTCTACCCCCTTTCCTCCACCCACCAATTATTTGCTGGCTTCCTGGCTTTTTCATGTTGTTTCCCCCCATTCTAAAATGTAACTAAGGTTTAGTTACTTGCAGGAAGAAGTTTAACCTAAGATACGATGGTGTTTTGAGTAGTTTGGCTCTTCTCTATCTGCCTTTGGCCCCACTCAGCACTAGAATGCAGCCAGATAGCAGCTGGCCCAAGGTTACCCTATGAGCTTTAGGTAGGCTGACCATCTGAAAAGGAGGACAGGGCTCATGTAACTTTAACAGTTGTAGAGAAAAGGGAATTTCAGCAGGTGTCATTTGTATGCAATTAGTTCCTGGTGAAATTCCCTCTTCATCATAACAGTTAAAGGTGCAGGCACTATACTAGAGTGACCATATACAAAAGAAGGCAGGGCCCTTGCAACTTTAACTGTTGTGATGAAGAGGGAATTTCACCAGGAACTAATTGCATACAAATGACACTGGCTGAAATTCCCTTTTCTCTACAACTGTTAAAGTTACATGAGCCCTGTCCTCCTTTTCAGAAGGTCAGCCTAGGTTGGAGATGGCTGGAATAGTGGCTAGAAAGCTATATCAAGACTGGGTAGGGCCCAGTCCAAATTTGTGCCTTTCGACCAGCCGTTATCTTTTAGCCTAGCCCACCTCACAGGTTTGTTGTGATAGGACTGGCAGGTGGGGGGAGCCATGTATACCACCTTGTGCTGCTTGGGTGAAAATGGGCATATTAATGAGATAAATAAATAAAATCCCTGATGTGTGTATATATAGGCTGACCATATGAAAAGGAGGACAGGGATCTTGTAACTTTAACAGTTGTAGGGGTCTTGCCTTCTTTTGTATATGGTCACTTTAGTATAGTGCCTGCACCTTTAACTGTTGTAATGAAGAGGGAATTTCACTAGGAACTAATTGCATACAAATGGCACCGGCTGAAATTCCCTTTTCTCTACAACTGTTAAAGTTACAGGAGCCCTGTCCTCCTTTTCATATGGTCAGCCTATCTATATACATTCTATTGACAATGGGGCTATTGAAGATCTCAAAAGAAACCATGCAGCTAATTCAATATGCCATCTTCCCCAAGGTGTGTGCCTATGCAAAAAATCCAGATCTATCCCTCAATCCAGGGATTTGAAAGCTGGTTTCTGGAGGTGGAGGAGGGTGGACATGAGTAGGAGCTAGAGCCAAAGGTAATTCTTTGGCATCGTGCCCATTTCCTTAAACTATTATGAGCGGGGGGGAGGGGGGAACCCTTCTGCAAACAAAAAAACGTCAATGAGAAAATGGCCAAACCACTTCAAAGAGGTACAAAAATAACGAGAGGTCTGGAAAATGAAACTTGTCTGAGAAAAGACAGAAGGAACGGAGCTGGTTTAACTCGAAGGAGATGAGAGAGGTTTTATTTACTTCCCACACTCAGAATATGCCTGCCTTTTCTACAAAGAGGTTGATGTGGTGGCGAATGTGAGGGCTACTTCCATTTTACCAAGGCAACGACCCTATGAAGTAGGTTAGATGGAGAATGTGTAAAGGGTCACCCAGTGAACTCCATGGTGAGAGAGGGTTCAACTTACCTCCAACATTCTAACCACTATACCACTATATTTGTTTTTGTTGGTGGAGTTGGGGTGATGGGGGGTGCTTAGTAGAATGCACAATCAATTAGGGAGCGTCCTTGGATAGCCTCACAGAAATAGATGCAAATTCCATCATCTTGTCACTTGGGATGCTGAGAGTGGTAGTCAAATACATGTTCTGTGCATGGTTTATTGGTCTGTTACATAAGTTGAGCCATCACAATCGAATGCCCATCAAGTGGTGAAAATGCCTGTATGAATTATAGTTGGATTGGTAGACTCACTCCTTGTCTTTGGAGGATTGCTAGAAAGACTGGTTGCTTCTGACTGTATATCCAAGGACGTATCCATCTTCACTTGGCAAGTATAGCTTTGAGTAAGGTCCAGGAGGTCCCTTCCAGATCCATATAGGCAACCTGTGACATCTAATCAGCTTCCATTATTGGTTACCTGCCCAAGGGAATTAGAAACAGTGGCATACGATAACTCCTTGTGCAATGACTAGTTCTGTCCAGACATATTTTTAGAGATGATCAAGTATGGGAATAATGCAATGCATGCATTTTTATCTCTGTTGTTACCAACTTCTTAAGTTCCCACCCAAATGTCTCAGTGTTTTAACTCCAACCCTGTCTTGCCAACCCCACCATGCTCCAAATCTGCAATTTGTAATGTTTGTGCATGAGATGCTAATTCAGCTCAGAATTCTAGAACAGTAATCTATTTATTTATTTATTTATTTATTTATTTAAAAAAACAAAAATGGTTCAGTATTGTTTACAAATTATCTAGATCTTTGTTCAGGCAAAGGTACAACTAATCGTAAGGAAACTGAATGTATATGTCAATGGGTTGGAATCCAGAATTAATATACTTATAGTAGACCCATTGAAATCAATGGGATTTAAGTGAGTCATGAATAACTTAATTCCACTGATTTCTATGGGTCTACTCTAAGTACTTGAATTCTGGATCCAACCCTCCGTAAGAAAACCTAGGCTGCATTCCTATGCATATCTTGCTGGGAATATCGGACTTACAAGAGCCCGATATGCACAGAATTGGGCTCTTCAGATATCACTATAGCTACTGTATTGGTCTTCTGTACTAATGACTGAAAATATTTTCCCCCAGAAAAAAATAATAATAATCCCGAAAGCCAGTTACACTTTATTTAATATTCAGGTAAGTGCTATTCACCTGCTGTTAAGCTACAACTTCTACAGTCATTCTTTGAATACTGATAATTATATGAAACAGACTCCCCCTGAGGTTGGTAGCCTAGTCTAAATTCACCTGGAATACAAAGATGGTTAAAATGGTAGTTTATGTGCATGGAAATAGTTAGAGTTTACAGAAGTGACTTGTAAGATGATGTACATGTATTTTCCGGGATAATAAAAATAGACGTGGTATTATTTGCACCATCTCTCATGGTGGGATGCAGTAACCATTGTTGATGCCTTCACAGGTGCACTACATATTTATTTTAGAAGGGCATCTCACTTTGCATCCCCTGTGATCCCCATGATGGTTCCCTCTCTCTCTCTCTCTCTCTCTCTCACACACACACACACACACACCAGCAAAAACAAAGGAGAACAAAACCATAGGGCGGCCATGTGGCCTATTTTACAGAGGACTGGTATGCAGAGGCATGCTGTCTCTGACCCATGTAGACGTCTTGATTAGTTGTCCCCATTGACTAGTCAATAGGGATGGGTGGGAATGTAGCCAATGTGGTGTAGTGGTTATAGTACTGGACTGGGAGTTGGGAAATCCATGAAGCTCACTTGGAGACTTTGGACCATTACTGATTCAGCCTAACTTACCTCACTGGGTTGTTATGACAATAAAATGGAGAGGAGGAGAATCGTGTAAGCCACCTTGAGGTTCCTTGCAAGAGGGAAACAAGGCTTTATATAAGTGTCGTCGTAAGTAGATAATAAACTGTTCAAATGTGGTTTCAGTTCAGTTTTGAGAAGCATTTACCAAAGTCTGCAAAGTTCTCTATATTCAGAACAAAAAGAATGTGAGATTGGGGGGGAAGCAAAAACAACAAAATGAGGAGCATGGGAGAAATGGGCAAATTCATCCATCCAGGCCCAGTGCTTGAGTGCTTAGCTCTTAATAATCCGGCTTTGAATCCCTGTGTATTCAACCACGTTTGTGGTGCTGAATTGACACCACGCTCAGGTACAATTCTGTCTCTTTTATTGAATTTGGCTGATGCAGATGGATGAAAGTTTATTTGCTTTTGATAAGAATTTGCCAAAATTCACTCCAGTTCTTTATATTCGGGAGAGGAAGAATTTGAGATTCGACTGCGGGAGAAAGCAAAATTGAAGTATTTGCCCACACTCCTCCTAGCAATGGAAGCGGGTGGCTCTGATTTCGCTGGAGATGTGTTTCTATTCTGGATTTCAGCCGGAACCAGCCAGAACTCTAAAGGAGCTGTCCATTTTGGGGATAGGACTCAACCCCTTGGATAGCTTCTTTAGAGTTTTGGCTGGTTCTGATTGAAATTCGGAATGGAATCTCAGCCCAACGTAAATCGAAGCCACCAGCTTCCACTGATGAGCCTATTCTCCACAAATCATTGCAATCCCCTTTTAAAGCCATCCATGCAAGCGTCCATCATTTGTTGCAGCATATTCCTAGGATGAGCAGGTGGTCTACTTTACAGAGAACTATCCTTTGTTTGAAGGCATCCCCTACCCAATCACCTGTCCTGTCCAAATCCTGTTTAAACCTAATGCACCATAAGAACTGCTTCCCATCACCAGTTAGCACCAGGACACCAGTTTGAGAAAGCACACCCACACATCACCTCATCACAGTCTTCCCACTGTATGGTGCAGATAGGAACTAAGGAAACTGTCTGATACTGAGTCAGACCATGGGTCCATCTAAGCCCAGTATAGCCGACACTGTCTAGCAGCAGTGGCTCTCCAGGATTTCATAGAATCATTGAATAGTAGAGTTGGAAGGGGCCTATAAGCCCATCGAGTCCAACCCCCTGCTCAATGCAGGAATCCACCTTAAAGCATCCCTGACAGATGACTGTCCAGCTGCCTCTTGAAGGCCTCTAGTGTAGGGGAGCCCACAACCTCTCTAGGTTATTGCTTCCATTGCCATACTGCTCTAACAGTCAGGAAGTTTTTCCTGATGTCTAGCCAGAATCTGGCTTCCTGCAACTTGAGCCCATTATTCCGTGTCCTGCACTCTGGGATGATCGAGAAGAAATCCTGTCCCTCCTCTGTGTGGCAACCTTTCAAGTATTTGAAGAGAGCTATCATGTCTCCCCTCAGTCTTCTCCCCTCCAGGTTAAATGTGCCCAGTTCTTTCAGTCTCTCCTCATAGGGCTTTGCCTCCAGACCCCTAATCATCCTCATTGCCCTTCTCTGAACACTTGTCAGGCAGGAGGTATTCCAGCCCTACCTGGAGACACCAGGAATTGAACCTGGGACCTTCTGCAATCAAAGCTCCCTATTTCTATATAAACTACAATAATTATTTCTAAATTTGCATCTATACATATAAATTAACATATATAAATACTATCCAAATCACTGTCCTTTTTTGTTTGTTTGTTTTTTGCATCTCTTTTTTTGTGGGGGGGCAAAGTACTTCTTCACACCGCATGAAATGAATGTATTTATTTATCACATTTCTATACCGCCCAATGGCCAAATCCATAGGTCTTCTCTACATGAATGACTTGCCGCCTGAAGAAGAGCTTCCTTTTGCCTGTGCAGAACCTCTTACCTGTCAGTTGCATTCAATGATCCCTTGGCGTACTATCAATTAATGGCACGTCACTGATTTGTTACATGTTGTTCTCTGCTGATCTGCTTTTTGTCTGCTCCCTTCTTTTCCCTCTTAATGCCTTGTCCTTGCTCTCCTCTTTCGCCTGATGGGGACCGATCACACCTTACATCTACATGGGAAACAACTGGGGAATTTGCCTCTCCCTCACAACATTATAATTATAAACCTCCTCACCGGCTCATTCCTCCAGTGGATTTGCTCATCGGGATACCCATCAGAAATCCATGCTGTGAGGGCAATTTGATCCTCTCCTTCCTCCCCCTCCCCATTCCACCCAACATGAAAAGCCACAAGAACAAGCCACAGGGTGAGTTAATCCTGGAAAATTGGCACCGGCTCATTGGCGTTAAAAGAATCCTGCGGTTACTGTTGTAGACCTTCGGCAACAAATAGGTGATTCTTGCGTTGTCCTTCTCTTTGCTGGCTATTCACCATTAGCAATAGAACTGTGAATATCATTCCTATAAGCTACGGTGACCATGTGAAAAGGAAGACAGGGCTCCTGTATCTCGAACAGTTGTATTGAAAAGGGGATTTCAACAGGTGTCATTTGTATGCATGCAGCACCTGGTGAAATTCCCTCTTCATCCCAACAGCTAAAGATGCAGGAGCCCTGCCTAGCATGACCAGATACAAAAGAGGGTAAGGCTCCTGCAGCTTTAACTGTTGTGATGAAGAGGGGATTTCACCAGGTGCTGCATGCCTACAAATGACACCTGCTGAAATTCCCTTTTCTGTATAACTGTTAAAGATACAGGAGCCCGGTCTTCCTTTCCACCCTAAGCACCATTAAAGAATATTATATTGATTCTCGCTAATGCTGATGCTCTAGATGGCATGCAGAGCTTTTTCTTCCCAAAATTAAAACTGTTAATTTTGAAAAGACCAAACAAGAAGGGTGAGGCTGAAATATTGCTGGCTGGTTGGTGACTTGCTTTCATTGGTTGGTTTCCTTACATTGCATAGTTTGATGAAGGCATATAAGGCAGCCACCCAAGGGCCCTGAAGCTAAGCATTCTGGGTAGGGTCAATGCCTGGCTGGAAGAACTTCCGGGAACTATTGTGGATTCCATGTTGAGTATTACAGAAGTGAGGCAGGATATATAATCAAGAATAAATAAACGTGCACCTGCCCTAATTGACAGATCCAGCAGGATGCTTGAACGTGTTACTGAATCTGACCCTCTACATGTGCTCACTTGCTAATCAGCACTGACCGCTCCAATCACCAATTGGGAGGCTATGGAGCAAACAGGAGTCTGCATCTAGAGATGTGAAGGCTCAGAAAAAAAACCCAGAAAAAATCTGAAAAAAATGTTTTCCCCCTTTTTTCTTAAAATTTCCATTTTTTCCTGTTTTTTTTGGGGGGGGGAGGAAATGAAAATTTTTGGTAAAAAAGGGAAAAAATAGTTTTTTCCTCAATTTTTCCCGGTTTTTTTTTTGGGGGGGGGGCTTCACAGCTTTATCTGCATCTCCAACCCTGTGAAGTAGGACACGCTACTGACAAAGTTTTCCAGAGATATACTGCCACGACATGCATTTTTAAATAACTCATATATCTTGGAAACATGAGAATCCTGGCTATGAGAACTTCAGGGATCTATTATGTATTCCATATTGAGCATTACAGAAGTGAGGAAGGATATAAATATAATCAATAATAACTAAATTAGCACCCACCGTGATCCAGCAGGATACTCACATGTGCCAGTTTTGTATTCTCTTTTGTTTTTAATTCTGTCCAGCTTTTAACGGTATCTGATTTCAATATCATTTTACTGCTGTTTTCTGACAGAGTGTGTTTTACTCATTTGCTGTTTCATTTTATTCTTTTATTATTTCAAACATGTGTGTTCTGTCGTTTTAAAATGCAATTTGGTGCCTTGGGAGTCTTTGAGAGGTGGACTTTTCTTTCTTGCTTTCGTTTAACAATGCATACTTTAGTCCTTCGATTTCTGGTGTTCAGACAGTGAGTGCCTTTATTTACGCAACTGGCCAACACAGCGCTAACCCACACAAGACAGAGCTATCAGCAGGCCTAGTAGAGTCTGAAGATTTGCAAAAGTACGAAAATGTATTTGTGGTGGGAAACACCAATACAGCCCAATGAAGCCACAGGATGCTGGCTGATTATTTGGGAGTTTAAGGATGGAAAACTAGGCAGAGAGTAAATGGAATGGAGTAGTCTGTTAGCAGGCATGGCTGGCTGAACAGGAGCTCTCCACACTGCAACATTTTGTTGCAGTTCCCACTACTTGCACATACTGGTTACTCAACAGAATGATTATTCCCTGTGAGCCAGGAAAATGCAGGCTGCTTGGCAACTCTGAAAGGAAAGGAAGGGTGGACCAAAAGTATGAAACAAATCATTCATGGATGCTAAGATTTAAACAGAAACCTTAGAAAATGTATGTGTTTAATAGTAGCTGCTGTGTATGAAATATAAACCCTAATCAAACCAAACTTTCCTGGGAATTAACTGTACTATTCTAATTTCTTCTCCTTTTTTTAAAAAAGGGGGGCTCTCCAATTTACTTCCCATGACTAGTTTAGCTTAATTGTCAAACTATCAGATAACTGAACGATGCATTTCCATTAAACTGTCTCGTATTCCTCCCACCCACCCCCTCCACCCTCCTCCTGATTGTTCCTCTGTAATATATCTAAGCAAACATTTGTTCCACTGATCATTTCTGGGCAAAAGACATGAATCACTAGACTGCGAAAAACCACAGAGGCAGCTGTTGATCATTAGGAACAGTCATCTCGTTCAAGCAGCCTGACATCGGAAGGGTTCTTCAGGAAACTGCTTTGGTTTGTAATGCTTTGCAGTGTAATGAAAGTAAAGCGATAGAAGGTTAGGGTATTCCTCCTTAAAATGCATCCATTGTGAGCATAGGCGTGCGCAGCACATTTCATTAGGGTGTGCACCCATTTATTTATTTTTAAGGCAAACATTTATTGAAAAATCAATCATAAAGGACATTATTTTTATTCATTTCTTTATTTATTAAACACTGTAGACACTGATGCCTGACTGCACATTGGGCTTGCCTGACCACGGGAGGGCCGTTGGTGAGGGGTGGGGGAATGAGGAGATGCTCCTCAAGCCCCAGTTTTGGTGGAGCTTTGTGGTGACACTGGCCGGAGGAGGGGCTTATGAGGCAATATAAGCCTACGAGGTCCCTCCTCCTGCCCTGGCCTCTTTGAAATGTGGAATCAGGGAGGCTCCCAGATTCCTTTTCACTCCTGCTGCCGGGAATAATGGTGCACTGTTGGGGCGGCAGCAGCAGAGCAGCCAGAGGACTGTTCTCACTGCATCTGGATCCCCCTCTGGATCCCTATGCAATGCCCTTCTCAATTCAGTGCTTATTGCTTGAGACATTTGGGTGTGCCTGGGCACACCTGGCACACCCCTTGCGCTCACCTATGATTGTGAGGCTCTTTCCCCCCTCCCTCTCTCTCTCTCTGCCATTTAACTTCAGCTGATGTTTTATTACAGGCATTGCATAAATAATTTATTTCTGCCCACATCCAGGCATAAATAAGAAACTTCCCAGGTTAGAAATTTAACCACCCTAGAATGGATCATCAGGGCTTACCTCGAGTCAGTATTCAGCCTTGGAACTTTGTAATGCTGGGGCAAAATCTCTGAACCAAAGGTCAAGTTCTTGCACGGGGTAACCACCACTGGCCACAGCATCCAGCAGAGGGGCTTTTAGGTCAGAGGATGTGACTTCTATGAAAATAGAGGAAGGGTGCAGAACCTCAGACCTGGGGAAAGGTGGCTTTATATTTAGTAAAGGTGGAGAAGGCTAATGTGGCTTTAACTGTTGTGATGAAGAAGGAGTTTCACCAGGTGTCAGTTGCATACAGCACCTGGTGATATTCCCTCTTCATCACAACAGCTAAAGCTGCAAGAGCCCTGCCCTCTTGACCAGATACGGAAAAGGGCAGGGCTCCTGCAGCTTTAATTGTTGCGAAGAAGAGAAAATATCACCAGGTGCTGCATGGAACTGACACCTGGTAAAACTCCTTCTTCATCACAACTGTTGAAGATACAGGATCCCCGTCCTCTTTTCCATTTGTTCATCCTATATTTGGGGCAAATGGGATGGTGACCCTCTGCCTCTCCCACACCCATTTGTGGCAGAGAAATCCCCCTGCCATTTGCTCCAATGCACAGCATGCAGCTGCCGAGTTCCATACATTGTAGGCTGACCATATGAAAAGGCGAACAGAGCTCCTGTAACTTTAACAGTTGTAGAGAAAAGGGAATTTCAGCCGGTGCCATTTGTATACAATTAGTTCCTGGTGAAATTCCCTCTTCATCACAACAGTTAAAGTTGCAGGGGTCCTGCCTTCTTTTGTATATGGTCACTTTAGTATAGTGCCTGCACCTTTAACTGTGGTGATGAAGAGGGAATTTCACTAGGAACTAATTGCATACAAATGGCACCGGCTGAAATTCCCTTTTCTCTACAACTGTTAAAGTTACAGGAGCCCTGACCTCCTTTTCATATGGTCAGCCTACTCCAACCTAATAGCACCAAGATGTTTTGGACTTCAACTCCAATATGCCCCAGCTAGCATAGCCAATGGTTTGGAATGCTGGAAATGAAAACTACTGGGGGATAACAGGTTGGAAAGACCGCAGTGCACCTTGGGAGCTTACTTCATGAATATTTGAGTCACTATGCCCTCTAAAGTTAGAACTCTAAAACACTTCTACCACAATCCCACCTACTCCCTGATAAGCACTATGCTCACCCAGTGAGCTCCCTGGATGAGTGGGAACTTGTACCAGGCTCTTCCCAGTCTTCCCAGTAAGCACTCTTACTGTATGGCACTGTGATCCCATCTTTTCTTCAAGCAGCTGAAGGCAGTTTACATGGTTCTGTTTGCACAACAACTCTCTGACGTAGGTTAGGCCAAAAGATGGTGAACTGTAGCATGTGGGAGGAGAAGTCCCCCCCCCCAAACCAGGCAGACAGACCTTCCATCAGTGGAGTCCTTCCTCTCACAGAACGGTCCATCCCTATATCAAATGTGTGGTTTAAGAGATTATGAGTGCGAGCTTATACTGTATGTGTTTATTCTGAAATCCCAATTAGTTCTGTGGGATTTACTTCTGAGTAAACATGCTTATGACTGCACTGGTTTCTAAAGCTGCTGCCAAATTTCCCTAGAGTAAAATTTGAAGCGAATGGGTGGTGGGGGAGATCCTAACATGAACATGCCTAGAGAAGAAGGTTATCAATGGCTACTAGTCCTGATGAATATGTGCTACCTCCAGGATCAGAGGCAGTAGGCCTTTAAGCACCAGTTGCTGGGGAACATGGGTGGGAGGGTGTTGTTGCACCAAGTCCTGCTTGTGGGTCCCTGGTCAACTGCTAGTTGGCCACTGTGTGAACAGAGTGCTGGACTTGGTCTGATCCAGCATGGCTCTTTTTATGTTCTTATGAAATGCTTGCAGGTATTTTAAGGGAAACCAAAGAAATCCATGTAGGATTACCAGAAGTTCTCAGGAGAAGACATTTGCCCTTTACTGGGTGGCACAGTAGATCAACCTTGAAATACCAACCTTCAATGGCTAAGTAAGCAAATTTAAATTTTGAAAGGGAAAGGTGGTTCGAGCCATTAGATCTCAACTAATTAGCTGCAAAGGCTTTTTGTGGAATATTGCGGGGTGTAATTAAAGAAAGAGAGAGAGGAATGCAGCATGTTGCTATTAATTGTGTAAACTACTTTATGCAACATTCTACATACAAAGTTGTACTGAACCCCCTCCTCTTGACATTCAAAGCAATTCAAAGCTCTTTTTTCATACTCTATTTATTATTATTATTATTATTATTATTTAAATCTTAAAAAAAATGAAAATAAGCACTTGTCAAAAACAATGATCTCTGCTGGAAAATAAATGTTTACTAAAGACTTTCTTTCTCTGTTCTCTTACAGCATTAATAACATTTTCTTTTTCCAAAGTTTTCTTGCATCCTTCAAAGAGATTGATTTCGCTGTGAAGAACAAACATATGCAAATTTAAAGTTGACTGCTGCTAAACTTCCCTCACCCCCTTCCTTTTCTCACCACAAAGAAGCACATCAGATAATTCCACATTGTTAGTCGTGTGTGTGTGTGTTTGTGTGTGTAGCACTCTGCACATCCCACCCTGCCAAGCAATACTCAGAAGTGTACATCCAGGCTGATCCTTTATACTCTTATACTGGACTAGCAAAATACCATTTGTCAAGACAGGTGAGGTAATGATAATACACTCCATGACAGGTGAAAGGAAGGCTTCTCTTGCAAGACGCTTCTCTTGCACTCCATGGGAAGCACTACAACATTATACAGAGCCCACGAATAAATGAAGAACAATCCTACGAATGGCTCAGGAAGGTGAGCTATTTCCAGAAAAAGAAGGATTCCTTATAGCTATACAGGTTCGAGTTATAGTCACCAAGAACGACCAAAAATACATCATAAAAGATAGCAGTATGCAGAAAATGCCATCAGTTCCAAGAAACAATAGTCCACATAACAGGAGGATATAAAATTCTGGAATGGACAATATGGACAGACACAATACAGCTGCAAAAATAATTCACCAACAACTGGCCATCAAATTCAACCTTATCAAACAACCGACACCATACTATGCATACTCACCCTAAACAATCTTGGAAAATGCAGATCATAAAATATAATGGGACAGAACAATTCGTATGGACAAGAATGTAACCGACCAGACATAACATTCATAGTCAAAAAAGAAAAACACACCTACCTCATCGACATAGCAATACCAAATAACAAAAATGTTGTTGAAAAGGAAGAAGAAAAGAGAAATATACACCACTGGCCATGGAAGTCAAAGAACTATGGCAACAGGAAAATGTCACAGTTATTCCGTTAGTCACATCAGTCACCGGCATCACATAAAAAAACTACACAGAAAACCTTCAGAAACTGGGCCTACCAAACATCCACACAAACATCCAGAAAGCAGTCATACTTAAAACATGCTCAATTGTCAGGAAATTCCTGGGATGACTTGGCAAAGCCTGTCATGTCCATCTAGAAAAACCGCCACGAGCGAGAAAGAGATGAAATTAATAATAATAATAATAATAATAATACATTAATCAATTTCCCAATGCTTCAGCATGCCAAAAGTATCTCTCCACCTTACAAGAACTCTGTTTGATGGGAACAGAACTGGAACGAGAGGAACAGAAAAACCTTCCAGGCTGAGACCTGGAGGAGACAGGCATTCATATTTAACCATATTTGGATCCATTCTCTAGCACATGGATGTGCTTAGAGAGGTAGGAAAGTAGGGGAGAAAGACCAATCCCATACATTTTTGTGGTTCCTACATGTCAAGGAACCATTTAGAGGTGGATGATCCATCTCTACTTCTTCCCTTTTTAAAAAGCAGAATTTTGCAACCTATCTTTTAATTACATTAGTTTGAGCCTCTTCATATCTTCACATATCTTCACAGCCTCTTCACTGAGATAAGTATCTCCAAACAGCTGACGTTTCAGAAGTTGATTTAAAAAAACCAGTTGATTAACTAGATGAACTAGCCAATTAGCACATCAATTAATTAACCAATTAAAATTATTACAGCCATCTCAGCAATAATATGATGACAGTATTTAATTAAACTAGCAGCTTCCCTTGACTGAATAGTGCAGACAAATTGTTTACTTTTGGGTGGATGTGCGGGGAACATCTGATATACATAGCCCAAATTGGGGAGTGTACATAGATGAATTAAAACAGTGTATCTTGGCAAGTCATCAGCCCTAGCTGGACAACTTTGTTAAGTAGGGATCTGCTTAAAATTTGAGCTTAATATGTGCATTTTAAAATCTTAATCAATGTCTCCATCTCTTGAAGCCACCAAGAAGTATCATTGTGGACTTTTGTTTTGCTTTGAACACCAATTATTATTGAACATTATCCAATTGGAAAATAAGAGATTTTCTTTTTAGAGCATTTGTACATTACATGCAGAATAAATCCCTGGTGAATCCTGATGACAGTTATCTCGATGCTATGGCTAAATCATATTGATTGTTCAACTGATAGAGATTCATGTACTTAGTGACTTACTTATTTTATATTATTAAAATTGATTGCGGTCTTTGTTTTTGTTTGGGAATTATGATTGAAGATTGGAGGAACTGATCCAGAGGAGCTGCCTGCCCAACCATGCACCCGTCCAATGGTGCCCTCAACATTTCTGATGAGATAATCATCTCCTTGTAGTTCATTGGTGTGAATGCTGGTCAGATGGCCGGTATTTTATTAACCAAAATAGGGTCACAAGTTAAATACATGTTCAGGGTCAGTGAACAAATACAAAGGAGATTAGGGGAACAAAAGATTGTGACCAGAGGGGCAAAGTCCCACTGGGGGTTAATGTAGCAGAAATGTCTTAAAGCATGTAAACAACTCTTTCTTTTGTTGTTTGTCATATGACACCTATTTTCTGTTGCTTGCTGATTTGAGTGGCTACATCCTCTTCAGGAGGATGTCTTGTAATGACCTCTTTGCTCGTGATGCTACTAAAGGGTTCACATTGACAGAGATACACCGACGTTCACACAAACTCACACAAAAATCGGAGTGATGAGAAACTCACACACAGAGGGACTCCAGTTCTCATCAGTCCTGTGTGATTAAATTAATTAACCAGTGAAACCAGCAGGACTTTGTGTTTTTTATGGAGGATTGGCACTGTGATATTGACAACAGAATGTGTGAGAAACAGCTCTTTGTGGGTCAGGGAAGTATCTAATCCAGGATTTTTTTTTCTTTGGTTGTGGCTACAACTGGATGCTTTAAAGCTGAATGCCTCTGTTTTGCCACATATAAAACTCAGTTGAACATCTTCTAATGTAGCTAAGACTAGGGATGTGGATCGTATTGTTAAAATGTCTGATAACGATACGATATGCTCTTTATCGTGCATACGATTAACTATAACGATACGATACAACTTCCTACTATAATCATCGGTGACAATATTTTTCAGCCCTATTATATCAGATTATCGGACTGCCATATAAATAAACCTATAACACCTGTATTTTCAAAGTTAGAGGCTTGAAACTTGGTCAGAGGGCTTATAGGGTATGCCTAAGTATGTGTATAAAATATGAGATCGATCCCTCCAACCCTCGACTTTATATGAATTTATTAAAGATCGTTTAAGTTCTCAGAATGACAGCTTGCCATGTGCATTCATTCAGACCTATCAAAAAGTTACAGGAACTTTAATAAATTTATATAAAATTGAGGGTTGGAGGGATCGATCTCAAATTTCATACACATGTCTAGCACATGTTGCTACATATATGTGCCAAATTTCAGATCAATCCCTCCACCCCTGTATTTTATATGAATTTTTGAAAGATCGTGCAACTTTTGACCAGTCAGAACTTAAACGTTCTTTAATACATTCATATAAAATCGAGGGTTGGAGGGATCGATCTCAAGTTTCATACACAAACATAGACAAACCCCATAAGGATTGTGACCAAGCTTCAAGCCTATAACTTTGAAAATACAGAAGTTATAGGCATT
The DNA here is from genome assembly GCA_029215795.1 of Anniella stebbinsi. Classification (NCBI taxonomy): domain Eukaryota; kingdom Metazoa; phylum Chordata; class Lepidosauria; order Squamata; family Anniellidae; genus Anniella; species Anniella stebbinsi. Next base: position 16,678,048 of record JARDYH010000007.1, read on the forward strand.
TTTTTCTAAAACAAAAATAAAAATCAGCTCTATAGGGCACAATGGGGCTGCAAATTAAATATCGTATTTCTGATAATTATCGTGAAGATGATTTGGTTCACCTACGATATTATCGGAGATGATACGTTTTTGGTCCGAAATTATGATAACGATAAAATACGGTATTTTCGGGCATGCACATCCCTAGCTAAGACACAATCTTCTCAAATTTAGACATCATGTGTTGTAAGTTACCATGAGATGAACTTACTTAGGAGAAGGGAGATAGTAAAAGGTGCAATCCCCAGCCAGTTTAGACAGAAAATGTCCTAAAACTCCCAGCATTCCCCAGTCAGCCATGCTGCCATGGGACTGCTGGGAGTTGTAAGACTTTTGCTGTCTACACTGGCTGGGGAATGCTGGGAGTTGTAGGATGTACGCTGTTTAAACATGCATAGGATTGCACCCAAGATGTGTTTTCTGAAACAGGAAGAAGATTTCCCAGAATAAATCTATATTATGTTGTGATTAAAGTATATGGTGATGTTTCTAGCCCACTGCAGGCATTCAAAGCACAGGTAAGCTCTACACGCAAGGAGTGGGAGTGGGGTTGAGCATGCTACCTCCACCCCCCACCCCTCCGTGTTGCATCCTCATTGCCCTCCATGCGTAAAGGCCAATTGCCTGCAGGGAAGAGCCTTCTTTATCCATGAAGTTTTCCTGCATGATTTAGAACCCCAATTTCCCAGGGTTCTAACTCATGCAGAGAGCATCTGCCTGATAGTGTCAACTCAACCCACCATTGATTCCTGCCATGCGTCCCCTCGTAAAGATATTGCAAATATGAAATCCCATGCAGGGCTCAGCAGCTAGGGTGGCCAGCATCTGAATTACCCACAGTGTCATGGATCAACAACTCTGGGAGCATTGTTGGGAATTAAAATGGCAGGTAGACTCTGCCACTCTGCGTGGGTTGGAGCACTTCTGGTGCCCACTGTCATGCATGGTGTGGAGAATGTGGATAGGGGGGCATTTTTCTCCCTCTCTTATAATACTAGAACCCAATGGGGTCATCCCATGAAGATGATTGGTGGGAGATTCAGGACAGATAGAAGGAAATACTTCTCCACCCAGCACATTGTTAAACTATGGAATTCACTACCACAAGATGCAGAAATGGCCACCAATATGGATAGCTTTAAAAGGGGGCTAATTCTTGGACGAGAAGGCTATCAATGGCTACTAGTCCTGATGGCTATATGCTACTCTGGTGTCACAGGCAGTCTGCCTATGTACTCCAGTTGCTGGGAAACATGGGCAGGAGGGTGCTGTTGCACTCATGTCCTGCTTGTGAGTTTCCCACAGGCAGCTGCTTGGCCACTGTGTGAACAGAGTGGTTGAACAGATAGACCTTTGGTCTGATCCAGCATGGCTCTTCTTATGTTCACAATGGCCACCATATGCTATGGCCACCACCAAATAAGCCCATTAGGCTCCACCATAGGCATTTTGCCCAAGGCCTCATGTCTGGAACTGACCCAGCATACGCCCTCCAGCCAAAAAAAGGGGGGACCAGATCTACACCAAGCAAAATATAACACCTTGAAAATCCATTGAAAACAGTATATGGAGTGTCATGGGCCCCAACAATTGTCAGTCAACTTTAATACCATTATAAAGCAGTAGCGTAGATCCTGCCCATGTCTCAGAGGGTTTTCAGATGGGTGGAAATCATATTTCCTTACCGTTGTTCTTGCTTCCTGCCTCTTTTTTGCAATAGGGACAAGCCAAATCACACAGGGAAGAAATCAGGGACCACGTGGCCCATTCAGTATAGTGGGACAGCACCCTCTAGTGGGCATTTTATAGCAAAACGTTTCCTGCACCTGGCAGGAAATAGAGATAAATAATGCTATAGCCTAGAAAAGTCGCATTTACTGAGGATTATTGACAAAAACAAATAGCAGAAAGAGTGGGAGATGAGTGGGAGAGGCACAGAAGGAACACATCATCACCCCCAAAAACCTGCATACATCCGTAAGTAGCCAGTCATGAGTGTGCTATAAATCGCTCATGTGAAGAAGCTCTCAGAGAGTTTTTCTATACTGGGAAAACAATAGAGTGAATGAGGGGAAGAATAATGCCTTGAAGGCTCTGTTCACATGATCTAGGCTCGTACATACAGAACCTCTGGGCAACTTGCAGATGCACAGACCCAATCAACCTTTGGACTGCAGGCATGATCCTGATCCCCTCTTTCATGCATTGATTTTACTCCTACTTTGAATGTCTGAATGGGTCTATGTTTTAAGTTCCCATTACACCATTCCTATAGCTGCAGCAGCCATAGTTGATATGTCAATGAAAAGAAAGAGAAGGCTGCTTTCCTAAGAAAGGAGGCCTATGTCACCTTAAAGCAATGTGACAAAGTTCAGTTTCAGATTTGGAAGTTCTTTAGCAAAGTACTGAGAGCCATTCATTCCTCAAGACAAGGGGATGTAAGGGAGAATCGGCATAAAGCCATCTTGTCCCCAAATCTGGCGTTAAAACCCATTTATATAATGTGGGGTCCTTCTCAGAAGGACCTTGAGTCATACAGCATACAAGGACGTGGTTGTTGTTGTTTTGCAAAATGCAAAACCTCAAGATCAGCCTTCCGGAATTTCCTGCCATCAAACCGCTCCGTCTTGCAAATGCATCGATGGATTTGCTAAATGGAAACCTGACTCACATCCCATCTTATCACAACGTCACAAAAGCCATAAATTTACAAATCAGTTTCAAGGCAGAAGACATGACAGCAAACTATCAGTACACAAAAACTACATTAAATATCAGTCTTCATTTGTCCTTACCATGTCAACGTACCTCTCCAGTTCAAAACTACTCACTGCCGTGCACAGCTTGAAATGGCCTAAGATCCATTTTAGAGTGGACTTGAAATATAAATGACAGTTCGCACTACACATGAACATAGACAACTGTATAAAATATTTAAATAAAGACAGAAAAGAACAGAAGAAACCAACAGAGCCTTTGGCAGACCTAGCCGTGGGGAATATAGCAGCTTGAGATTCATTGCAAATTTCATCTTTAATGTTATTTTTAGTTCAATATTTTGTAGCACTCTGAAGTAAATCCTTGTGTGCTGTTTCCCATCCTGAATGTTCTCTCTCTTCTCCCCCCACCCCGCCCCGATACCTTATAGTTTTTACAAAAACCTAATATATTTTCAATAAAATTAATTTGTGAACTGTTTTTGTTATAGGTTAGCATCTTTCTGTTATTCTGTACAACTCAATAAAAAAAAAACCATTGTGCATTGTACTTAAAGAAAAGAGAAAAAAAGTGTTTGCCATTGATCTCAATAGTTGAATAAATAGAAGCAGATCCCTAGTCGAAATCCTGATTCCTTGCTAGTTTTGCTCTCAAATCAATTCTTCTTTACATTCCTATTCAAGTTCATGCCTTCTGTATTTGATCTTAGATTCTTCTTCTTTTTATTTATTTATTTTAATTCTAAAATGGAAGACCAATAACAAAAGCCCGACACAAAGACAAGATCTGGTTGCAGAAAATTTGGGTTTCATCATCCATTGACTTTTGCATCCTGGAAAGGGAAACACAATTGGGCTACTGGATGGGATGGGAGGCCAAGGAGGAGGACCAATGAGGAGGTTCCACCTTTCATGTGATAACTAGATTTGGAACCAGAAAAAAGAATGACATTAAAGTGACCTGTGAATTCTGTTGGCTATTGATGATAAGGATTTCCCTCCCACCCATTCTGATGACTCACTTGCTTGAAGGTTTAAACCAGGGAAGGGGAATCCATGGCTCTCGAGATGTTGTTGGACTGGTGAGGGATGATGGGAGCTGATGGATGATGGGAATGGAATTGCCACACATTCCCTACCCCTGTTTTAAATCATATTTGCTGCAATTTGATCCATCTGATTCAGTTTTGAGCATAGATTGTGATAGACTTTTTATTTATTAATTCATGTATTACATTTATATCCAGTCTTTTTTTCCTCCTTAAGGAATCCAAGGTGGTGTACACAATCCTCCTCCTCTCCATTTTATCCTCACAACAACAACAAAAACCATACCCCAGGCTGGCCTGACAGTCTCTGACTGGCCCAAAGTCACCCAGTGGGCTTCCATGGCTGAGTGGGGACTAGAACCCAGATCTCTCAAGTTCCAGTCCAACACTCTAGCCATCACACACACTATGGCTAACTCTATATTCTATGACCCACATTTTGAGGGTGGGATTTTCTGGACCTATGCCACCTAAATTCTTTTTTGCTCTCGAATGCTTAAAGGGGCACTCTTCTTCTTCTTGACAAAAGGCTTTTATCTACACATACACACACCCTCACGCACACACCCTGAAAGACCGCTCCATCACAATCTGCTCTATATTAAAAGCAAAACGACATTAGCTATATCAATGATTTCCAAAATCCTGGACATCGGGCATCTGAGCCGAAACTGAAATGTTTTCTTAACACCAAGTCATTCATGTTCTGTCGTGGCCAATCTTGGACAGGTGGCAACCAAACTACAGAATGTAAACATGTTTTATTCAAAGTATCCGAAGGAAGAATAGGGCGTTGTGGTAGGCTGTCCACACACTTTCTCTCCTTAATTCCCCCCATCTCCCCCCTGCATTTAACACCTCGTCTTTCTCTGTCTCTTTCAGGCTTTCTCTTTAAATTAATTATGAAGACACTTTAAAAATTACATCAATGGTTGTGCATAAGCCAGAGAGATCGCAAGTAGCAGAATTAATCTGGGGCGCCTTTAATTCATCCTTCTTAGACTTCAGTCATTGTGGATAGGGTTGGTAGAAGAATATGTTTGATGTCAAATATCGGCATTATAACATTTAAAACCAATTTGGAACTAGGCTCTGAAAGAATAACTTTTAAACATTTGAAATCTGCCTATAATGGGGATTCACCTCTCCCCTTTTTGTTCTGTTTTGTTTTATCATCTCCTGTTTTAACATCTTTGCTTTAATTATCATTTAATTTGCTCCAGTTTAATTTGGGATTTTCATTCATTCATGCATGCATGCATTCCATCTATAATGTCTAATAGGTGGTTCGCAACCTGACGAAACACAAGATGAAAACATTAACATACCAAAGCTGAAAACAGTTTGAAACAGCTAAAAACAATTAACAATAAAAGTAACAGGAAAAAAACACATCCAATAATAATAACAATAATAATAATAATAATTTAAAAACTCTCATTTTCAATATTGTTTCCAGTATTTTCATGAATAATATTCTCACTATTTTAAAAAATAAAATAAAAATAAAAGCCAAATACTAAAAAAAAAAAGGTTTGGATGCTAATGTTTTAGTGTTTGTGTTTTAATTGTTGGTGTGTGTGTGTGTGTGTGTGTGTTATTCTATGTTGCAGAAATAACCTCTCTAAGATCTCTGTGGAGGGGCTGGTGGGATATTAAATACACAAACAAACAAGCAACTGATTTAAAACTCTTCCATCTCCAGGAATCACTCAGACTAATATTGCTGATGTCAAGGAACATGTGCAAATGTATTTATTTGTTTATTTTGAAGAATTATAGCCCATATTTCCATCAAATGATACTGGAGGTAGCAAATAGCCATCAGAACTAGTAGCCATGATAGCAGGTATGCTTGAAGGTGGATTCCTGCATTGAGCAGAGGGTTGGACTCGATGGCCTTATAGGCCCTTTCCAACTCTACTATTCTATGATTCTGTGATTTCAGGAATTTGTCCAATCCCCCTTTAAAGTCATCCAAATGGGAGGCCCTCAAGTTGGTGTTAGTGTAGGTAGGGTCTCTCATGCTCCAATTTAACAATGTCCTATAAGAACACAAGAAGAGCCATGCTGTATTAAACCAAAGAAACAAGCCTGGTTCCATTTTGGTTCAAGTGTAGGCTGACCATATAAAAAGGAGGACAGGGCTCATGTAACTTTAACAGTTGTAGAGAAAAGAACATTTCAGCCAGTGTCATTTGTATGCAATTAGTTCCTGGTGAAATTCCCTCTTCATCACAACAGTTAAAGGTGCATGCACTATACTAGAGTGACCATATACAAAAGAAGGCAGGGCTCCTGCACCTTTAACTGTTGTGATGAAGAGGGAATTTCACCAGGAACTAATTGCCTACAAATGACACTGGCTGAAATTCCCTTTTCTCTACCACTGTTAAAGTTACATGAGCCCTGTCCTCCTTTTCCTATGGTCAGCCTATTCAAGTGGAGCCCATCCCTCTTTTAACAGATATCCCATGAATGCCCTCTGAGTATCAGATTGTGGTACAGTAACACAGACCCTGCTTTTGAGTGTTGAAATCCATGTGGACAGGATGGATCTGTGCCCTGAACCAAAAAGGCCATTGTTTCTTTCTCACCTGCAAGAGATGTGTGAAAGCGGTGGGACAAAGTCGCATCAACTGTATTCCGTCATAAACTGTTGCCTTCTCAGCTAAACAGGTTATGGAACTGTGGGATGTTAGCCAGAGAAAGAGGCCATAAAACATAGGAAGTGACACATACAAATAAAATTCACTTTCCTAAAAGCTTTCCCCCTCCCTTACAAAAGCTTGCTTCCACCTCCTTTCATACCCCTCCCACCGGACATCTCCTTCCCTCTTTCCTTCCTCATGCATTTCTAGTACCTCATTTCTGCTCTTCCTGTATCTTTTTTATAACGACCTTATTGCTTCCCACTGTATGAGAGTGGAAAGGGCACAGTTCTATTCATGTAGTCAATGTAATTTTCACATCGGCTTATTTTGATTTCCCTTGCACCAACACTGTTTAATCCTGCTTTGTTTTCACGCTAATCACACATTCAACCTAGACTGACTTTCTTTCTTTCTAGAAAATTAAGGCAAATACAAATCAGTGCATTTCTAGTCTGTGTGACTTTCGTAATCCATTATATCCCATTTTTCCATCCCATTTCTGCAAGTGCTTCTATAAAAACTCTGTACCAACGGTTGTATTTCAATATATATTTTAAATGTAGTATCTCTCAAAATTCACATTTCTAAACTTTTCTCCCTGAAATATGCATTTCGAACAGTGCGATCCTATGCATGCCTTTTCCAACAGAAGTCTCACTGAGTTCAACAGGGCTTACTCCCAGACAAGCGTTTCTAGGACTGCAGCATAACAGTGCAATCCTATTCATCCTTACTCAGAAGTAAATCCGAATGAGTTCAAAGGGGCTTATTTCCAAGTAAGAATGCATAGGATTGCAGTCTAAAGGTTTGTTCCCCCCTGAATATGCATTTTAAAATTCATTGTGATGCATTTTTAAGGCAAGAATTGTATTGTTCTCATCAGGACACAAAATAAATGAATTCCTCACGCATCCCCAAGAAAATATGCAAAATGGTGTACAATGATGATAGCAAAAACAGCAAAGGAAGTGACGTAAAAGCAGTACATCCAGTGAACGCCACTGGCTCTAAAGTTAATGGGTCTGTGAATCTGCTCTGGGTTTCAATTAGAAGTGGTCAGAACTCCAAAGGAGCTATCCAAGGTGTGGAATCATAGCCCCAAATGGGTCCAGCAACTTCAATAGCTTCTTTAGCATTCTGAGCATCATCACACGGGAGGTTTAATGCACATTTGCCGTGACTTTGATCCACTTTTTCAGGGCTGGACTTGCTCAGGACGAGAGAACAGCATGACGGGGACGACGTCATGCCAGTCCAGCGCTGAAAAAGTGGATCAAAGTTGCGGCGGATGTGCCTTAAACCTCCCATGAGATGAATCTCTCTGACTGGTTTTGACTGAAACCCAGAATGGATTCATTTTCCCACTGACATCAGGGCCACCAGCTTCCATGAGTAAATTAGCATATAAATGATGGATGCAGTGGGGGAACAGCCAATGTATACCTGTGTCATTACAGGTATACAAAATAACATAATAATTTTGTTCATTGTTTCAGTTTTCTTGTGGACTGCTTTATAGGAATATAGGAATTGGTCTTCTTCTGAGTCAAACCATCGGTCCACCACCTAGCACAGTACTCTCTACAGAAGCTGTCTCCAACTTGGTGGCTTCCAAATGTTTTGGACATTACTTCCCATGAACTCTAGCTATCATGACATTGGTCAGAAATGCTGGGAGCTGAGGTCCAAAACATCTGGAGGGCATCAGGTTGCCAAAGGCTGGTCTACACAGACAGGCAATGGCTATCTAGGGTTTCAGATAGGGTTTCCTTGCCATTCCAGGAGATGCTAAGGACTGAACTTGGAACCTTGTATATGTGGAGTATATGCTATCTGAAAGTTCCCTCTGAAAGTTCTATCATCATGTAGCAGTACATATGTATGACATAGCAAAAAAAAAAAGACACCATGGAAAGATATCTAGATAAGGAATTCCACAATTTCGGTGCCACTGCTGAAAAAGCCCTGTCTTTGGGGGTATCTACACACGAGTTTTTTGACGTTTTATAAGGGTTATGAAAACTCTTTGGGCCACATGACGCACTCCCTGTAACGTTGTATATCTGAGGTTTTTAAAACTCACTTCAGTTATATACAACGGTTTCACTTTTAATAAATCGTTTTAAGTAAAATAATGTGTCCTTCCTTACCGTTTGAGATTCCTGGGGGCAGTGCTTCCTTTACTGGTGCCCAAATGCTTAGCAGTTGATTGGTGGGGAAGAAAAAGGAAGTGGACCAGTGAACTACAACACCCACAATTCTTAGCCCTATACTCGCTAGGGAATGACAGAGGAACTAAGAAGGAAGTGTGTAACTGAACTACAACCCCCACAATGCCTTGCCCTAAACTCACTAAAAACGAAAGAGAAAAAGACAGGGCAGAACAGCATGTGATCACACACATCGCTTTAAAGACTAAAGACTGTTCTCCTGTAACGTGAGTACTCAGTAATGTGGCCTAAGACGTTTTAGAACGCACCTATTTGGAACGTTTTAAAATACTTTTTAAAACGTTCCAAAGGACTGTGTGGATTCCCCCTTTGTAGTCATCTGCATAATCTCAGAAGAACTTCCCAAAGAAGTTCTTAATTAGCAATGGCAGAAAAGTTCATGCGGGAGTAGATAGTTCTTCCACTAACCAAGTCCTAGGCAGTCTCAGGCTTCAAAGCCTAAGGCTATCTTTTTCAATGGAGCCCAGAGGTCTTTTAACAGTGGCATAGAGGGTTGCCACTTATGCTGAGTCGCCAGAAAAAGAGGAAACATATCACCAGAAAAGAGGACACATGTCTGCACATTTAGAAATAATGATTGGAATAGGAATACAAGGCACCTCATCATAGCAGAAGGACTGGTTAGATGACAAGGGAGAGGCTATAGCTCAGTGGTAGATCAAGTGGTTTGCATGGAGACTGTCCCATATTCCATCGGCATCATAACTAGGTAGATGCTACCAGTCAGTGTTGACAATACTGGGCTCGATGGAGCAATGGTCTGTCTCAGGACAAAATGGCTTCCTGCGACTTGTGTGCCTGCTCATTTTCTGTCCCGATGCTAACTGTAGATGGGCAGCATCAAGCCCCCTGCTCCTCTCCATCCGTAGGGTTCTTTAACTTCAGCCAGACTTGAACAGGCCATTAGAAAGAAAACCCCTTTCAATAGAGTACCGTCCTCTGTAAAGTAGGCCACCCAGCCACCCTAGTGGCACAATATGTTCAAAATCACTGCAGACCAGCAATAAATACATTGAAAGAAGTGTGACCTTATACCAGATAATATCTCCATCCCAAAATAAGACCCTCGTTTACCAAATGTTCAATTTGGGTTATGTTACTACTTTAATTTTTTTAAAAAAAATAGGTGCCTCATAATTCAGGCTTGATTAGCAGGTCTCCAGTTTTGATTAGTAAATTGCGGTAGTAATCAAGGTTAATTCTCGTTGCGGAGGGTCCCCCCCCCCCCCGTTTATATTTCTCCAAGAGAAATGTCTCTTTCCTGCACAGGAGGAAGAATATTTTTTTTAAAAAGCACAGCAGATGCTTTTGAAATGGCAGCAAAAGGTGTACACACAGGATTTTCAGACTTCCGAACAGTGGAATGGTGTTGTTTCAGTGGTGTTGGGCTGCACTTACCTGGCAGTAAGCCCCACTGAACTGTAAGAGGCTTATTTCCAAGTGAACAAGTGCACCATCAATTGACTCGGTATTCCCAAATCCTATGTGAGGTGCACAGCTGTGCATTCATGATGTTCTTCCTCCTTCCCTCCCTTGCACGGGATGGATAAAAACTACGGACCACGCTGAAGTTCATGATCACTTACTTCACATACATATTTCCCCTGAGAATGAGGTCCCACATACTCCAATATTATGCTCCATTGAAAGTTCTTCTCTGCCTGTATGAGTGTGTATGAGTATATGTATGTCATGTGTGAGAATGGACAAGTATGTTGCACTATGGCATGCATGTATGTTCACGTGTGTGTATGTGTTTGTATATGAGAGAGAGTGGGGGTAGCCCCATCCGCTTTAGCTTTAACTCCACCCACTTTTTGTAGGGGTGACGCCCACCAGTATCAGATGGCGCTGGATGGTTCGCCACAAAGGCAGGTGACCCTTGGGCTGGCAAAAATCCCCTCCCCTGGTTTGACATGGATCTGTGTTAGCCGCAAGACGTACCCCTTTCCCACTAAGAAATTTAACTTTAGGAGACCCTGGGGAGGAAGCCAAACACTGAAGAATAACAGTTCTAGCAGTTCGTGACAGCCAAATTTTAACAAGTCATTCCCAGAAGGGTAGATATGGGGATAGTGATTTTTCCAGGGACAGTTTCCAGAGAAGAAAGACTACCTATAGCAACTACAGTGTAGGAGGCACGACTCACCCTGCCCTTACTTTGCAATTTAATCTTTGGTCAGAGGCAGACATTACTTTTGATGTGTGTCTAGAACTATGGATTCTTCTTCTTCCATAGGAAGGGGGCCACCACACTGAAGGGTCTTCTCCTGCTGGACTCCAATCGGGCCATGAGTCCATGTGGAATCACCAGGAACATGCCCTCAGATGACCTCAATGACTGGGCAAGTTGGTAAGGGAGAAGATGCTCTCTCAGGTATCCTGGTCCCAAGTTGTTTAGGGCTTTGTACACTAGTAACAGAACCTTAAACTTAGGCTGACCATATGAAAAGGAGTCAGGGCTCATGTAACTTTAACAGTTGTAGAGAAAAGGGAATTTTAGCTAGTGTCATTTGTATGCCATTAGTTCCTGGTGAAATTCCCTCTTCATCACAACAGTTAAAGTTGCAGGAACTATACTAGAGTGACCATATACAAAAAAAGGCAGGGCCCCTGCAACTTTAACTGTTGTGATGGAGGGGGAATTTCACCAGGAACTAATTGCCTACAAATGACACTGGCTGAAATTCCCTTTTCTCTACAACTGTTAAAGTTACATGAGCCCTGACCTCCTTTTCATATGGTCAGCCTAGGTAACCTGACCCAGTAGCGAACAGGTAGCCAGTGCAGTTCCCTCAGCAAAGGAGTTATATACTGAAAGAGGCAGCTCCTGACAACATTTTGCTCAAGAGTAGGCACAGGACCCTAGCATGGGGAGTAGGAGGGGCTTTTAAGATTTAGATTGGGGATCCTGAACCTACTCTAGAGTAAAAATAAAAGCACTCAAGAAGAAAGACATAGCTGCTAGATACCCATTTAAAGTAATATTTGTTTTGGCTTTTGAATGCATCCCAAAGTTGCCATCAGCAGTTCACAGGGGAATTATTGATCTCCTCTCTCTGCAAAGACCCCCTTAAACCCTCATGTTGATTTAGCATCTCTGACCTAAATGATAGATTATCCTAAAGGAAAGAATAGTTCAAAACACCCTATCACAGGGCTTTCACCAACTGCCACAACAGCAACACTTGCACATTCATTCTTTCATCGTGACGATGATGTTGATGGAGCTTAAATATTGTTACCTCATAAAGCCATGGAATAAAACAAAGAACAGGCCTCACAAAAAGGGAGGTCATGGCTGCTTTTTTTTTTTTAAAAAAAGGGAGGGAACTGCCATTGCAAACCTTTCAGGACAGGATGTCTGTGCGGCATTAATTGTTCAGAGTTTCACTTTTCCGCCAGGGGAGTTGCAAATGTGCAAGCCTTATTCTCATAATGCCGCAATATAAACCTCCATTTAAACTCGATGGGTCCCCTTTCAATGAAATTTTATTTTCCAGGCACTTTTGTGATGTGATCTTTTATGAGCAGTGTGAATGAGATACTCTGGCGATATTAAGCCATGCAAAACAGCCGAGCAAAAATAGCAATTTTTAGGCAGGCAGCAGTGGAGGTGGCGGGGGGGGGGGGGGAGGGAGGGAAGCAAATTGAGGAGTGCATCCAGGTTTCTTTCTTTAAAAAAAAATAATCAGCTAGCCCGTCAACAGTGTGTCTCTTTCCTATTTCCTCTTCCCTACTCCCACACTGACTTTGTCTATAAAGAACATGTGTTTGTTAGAAGTCTCCAGGACCTGCCAAAACAATAAATAAATCAGGCTATTTCAAGGACCTTTTTAATAGACCAGATAAAGAAGAAAGAAAGAAAGAAAGAAAGAAAGAAAGAAAGAAAGAAAGAAAGAAAGAACTCCTTCACACAATGCTCAATTAGCTTTTGGAATTCACTGCCATGACTGGTAGGGTGACCATATGGAAAGGAGGACAGGGCTCTTGTATCTTGAACAGTTGCATAGAAAAGGGAATTTCAGCAGGTGTCATTTGTATGTATGCAGAACCTGGTGAAAGTCCCTCTCCATCACAACAGTTAAAGTTGCAGGAGCTCTGCCCTCTTTTGCATCTGGTCAAGAAAGCAGGGCTACTGAGGTTCTGCACTTGTTTTTGTAGTGGTTTCCCTCCCCTGCTCCCAGAAGGTGAAGTCTAAATGTGATAACACATTTGCCAACATGTGTATCATATAAATACACCGATCAGCCATGATGGGCTGAGTTGGTGGCAGATCCAGGTTGGCTCTGCATGATGTGCAAAAGGGTCCTGTTTTTCTTGCCCTTCCTGTGATATTTCTTTACCAGCAGCAGGAAGAATGCTTACATTCTGGCCTTTAATTTATTTTCCATTGAGAAGCGGTTACCGTAGTCGCGGCAGCAAGACTTTTAAATCAGGTCAGATGAACAGAACATTCCAATGTCATTTTTACATTAGTGATTGTGGTTGATGTCATTTTCACAAAACAAAATTATAACCAAAATGGATCCTTTGGGTCAAAGTACCACAAAGAGTATATAGATACATTTCCATCAATAAATCTGCCCTCTTCCTGCCCCGATGCAGGCCTACAACCCGTAATGATTGACGTTTTTACCACTAAATTATACTATGTCTGCTTCTAGAAGAAATGTCTCCATTACAAAATTAGCTAACCATCAACATAACATAAAATAACTCGAACATGGTGTCATTTCACAAGGATATTGATTCGTAGAGACTTACTGGATTAAATCTTGGTTTCCCATAAAAGGAGTAGCCATTACATCTTTCGGTAGACAGAAAACTACAGACTGTAGAACAATATACTTGGGGGGGGTATTTAAACTTCAGTTGAGCGGAAGGAACAATCAAGACAAATCTATTTTTTGCTATAGCAGGTCAATCAAATTTCATGAGGAATTAGGGGGGTTGTATTGCTAAAAATGTTCCTCATTCTGAAAACCCCACCAGGCATCAATCTGGTAATCAAACAGCCAGTATTTTGGTGGTATAATAGTAAAACCATGTCCTGCTGAATATCTAGTATTGAACAAACACAGTACTTTGGGTTGGGACCATCGTTCAATGGTAGGGTGCATGGTTTGCATGCAGAAGACTGCAGGTTCAATCCCCAGCATCTCCAGTTTAGGGATGGCCACCGTGGGGAAAACTGGCCCTTTTTAGGCTTGCTGGATTTCCCTGAACCCCACAGCTCAGCTTGCATGTGTGAACTGAGCTGTGGCTTTTTCCTAGAATCCAGGAACTCTTCTCAGATTTTGTCCCCCTTAAATTGACATTTATGTAAACTGAAGCTGCAATTTGCATAATTTGTGCAAATTCTGGCCATAATTCGCTTAATCTGCACAAATTGCACTCACAATTCATGTGATTTGCCTATTTATAAAACACTGCAAAAAACAAAACAAACAACCTTGATATGCTCATATATCCATGATTGCATATACATTCTTTTGGTGCAGTGTTTCATTAATGCACACATGCACTCCTGCACATTGAATTTTTGTATATTATTATTATTATTATTATTATTATTGTCATTATTGATTACATTTATATCCTACTTTTTTTTCTCCAAGGAACCCAAGGTGGCATACATAATCCTTCTTCTCCTCCTGTCGATTTTAGCCTCATAACAACAGCCCTGTGAGGTATGTTGGGCTGAGAGACTGGCTGGGTCAAAGTCACCCAGTGAGCTTCCATGGCTGAGTAGGGACTAGAATCCGGATCTCCCAGTCCATCACTCTAGCCATTACACCATATTGGAATTGTTATATACCAAGGTGCCCAATCATATCAGGAGCTATATGAGTTCAGGCCATTGGCTCTACTGATGCTGTGCACTGTAGCTGGACCAGGTAGGAAGAGGCCACATTGCCACTTCTTTCCATGCTGGTATCAACCCTTCAGAAACTGTGGTAATACTCTTATGGAGAGGAGCTGCAGCATTGGCTCTTCCTATCTCTTTGGGCTCCTCAAGTTGGGAATGGCCTCCGTATTGATGAGTTCTCAAGTAAAGCTCATCCATTTTCCTTGGATTCAGCTAATTGCTGTGAAACCTGCCAGCAGGTGCAAGGCAATTTTCAGCCAACAGCATAAAACCAGTGAGTTTTATGTGGAGATGGCCCCTTGGATACCTGTCGATGCCCCTTTCCCTTTGACTGGCTGATTATTCCTATTAAGGCAAGGGCATATAATCATCTAGTGCCACCTTAGGAAGAAAAGGCACAATTTAAAAGAGCAGATTCCCCAGCCTTGGACCTGGGTGGATGGATTGCTCAGTGTTGGTTTCTTCCATGCTCAAGGACTTTAAAATCTCAAGTTCTTTCCATCCCATCTATGAATACATTTGTGAATTTGGCTAAGTTCTTATCAAAAAACAAACTGAATTCTCATTCATCCCTAGTCTAGTAGTGCAAATCAGGACTGCAAGAGTGGGCGACCCTGATGGTTTTCCATCTCCATGAGTGCCTGCCTTGTAAGATTATCACTTTGCTAGGAAAGAGAAAAGACAAGGAATCTAGATTCTTCTTTTTCCACCTTCTGTTGCTGTCCTTACGATATCATCAACTGACTGCAGCAGAAGGAGGGGCCAAAATTAGCTTCCCATTAAATCATTATGACTTGCTTTCACATTGGATTGTTATGACTTGTCATTCCATGATTTTTATGCATTTTTTTTTAGTATACGCAATGTATTTTAGACTCACTTGGGTTGTAGTTGCTTTGCAAAGTTTTGATTTTCTGGTCATCATGACTTTCTCAATGAAAAAGCCGGGATACCAATTTAATAAATTAATGAGAACAATTAGGGAAGAGAGAATTCCCCTTTTCCCCAGTTTGGTTCCTTTATTGTTCCTCTGGTTTGCTCTGTTTAAAGTTCTGCTCCTCCTGGATTACAGTTTAACTACCAACATTTCTAAAATTAATTCCAGACTTGGAGCATGCACAGATTGCCACTGTCCCCACCAGAGATGCCAAAAACATTGAGGCAGGGTTACATGTGAAACAGCAGAGTCAGGTCTGGTCAAATCAGGTTTCATCAGGTCAAGTCAACTTGGGTCTGCAGAATCACAAGGCAAGGTTTGACCAGGTATGTTTTCAGCACCTTGGACAGTTCCAAGCTAGCTGAGACACATTCAGGGAGAGCTGTTGACTCAGCAACATTCAAAGGCTTTCTGGAGCCTTATAAAGACCTAATCCTACAGTTAGACAGTTCCCCTCAGAGAAGCTGTTTGTTTCTTAAAGGATCATTGTCCTTCTTTGTAGCCACTAGCTCCTGCAGTGTGGGGGTGCTGAAATCTGTAGTGAAGGAAAGTCCTTTGCATCCCAGGAGACAAGTTGGGGCTGTAAGACCCTAGCTTAGCAAAGTTTGGGTTAAAAGAGGGAGTCTCCTCTGCATCAGTGTCCTTTTCAGAGCTGGAAGGGGGATCAAGGCTGGCGAACATCATAGCCACCGTGTTGAGTTCCTCCAATTCATTCACACATGTCCTCCTTTCTCTGTTACCGATATACATATTTGCATGTATAAAACACTGCAAAAAAAAGAAGAAAAGAAAAGAAGAAGCAATCTTGATATGCTTACATGTGCATGATTGGATCTAGATTCTTTTGGTGCAGTGTTTAATTAATGCACATATTTACTCCTGCATACTGAATTGTTATATATAGTAACAAAGTGCATAATCACATCATGGGCTATATCATTTTAGGCCATGGGTTCTACCAATGCTCTGCACTGTAGCCTGGTTGCATGGTTCAGCTATTGCTCAGACGTTTAGTGGGGGCCAGGTTAGAACTCTAAGGGAAACAAGGCAGATCAGCACTTAAGAAAGCTCCAAGTGGGGCTGGAAGCAAGACAAGTTTACCAGTATGTTGCTCCAACAACAAACAGATCAAGACTGAGCATTAAATAAGAGTTTGGCTGATTTAGGCTGATTGGCTCTGCCTCCACACTAACTAAACCCTGGACTGTTTTACTAACTTTAAGCTATGACAACATAAGAGTGACTGTGGGATGTTAGTATCCTCATGGCAGGAGTCCTCAGAGTCCAAAGATTGCAAGGTAAACTCCTATGGAAATAGGGGAGCCCACTGTCAGGATCCTTCTGGGGAGCTGGTTCCTGAGGAAGCAGAAGCCTTATGATGCCTTTCTATGACCAAATCATCTACCCGGACAGTCAGTTCTGGACATCTTCTTCAGAAGACAAGGGGTCAGGATTCTTTGAAGATGAGGGTTGAGGGTCCTGGTCCATGACATAGCCCACCAACAAGATCAATTAGGCCTGCAGACACTAAAGGCAGGGTCTTTTAGTTGGTGGCCCTTGCAAAAGAGGACTCCTCTGCTGGCTTTTAGATGAGCTATGTAAAATCCTTTCGTTTCCATTTGTTATTAGTTAAAGACGCTGGTCTGGCATTTCAATTCATACTGTTGCCTCTTGTTGTAAATTGTTTTACTTTTCAGTGGATTTGCCAGGCTGGATCAGAAAACATTATAGATTGCTGTTTTAGTTTTGCATTCTTAAATTACTTTTGCTTTCATTGTCTTTTGTGTTTTAATTTGCAGTGTGTGTGCTGCCTCTGAAAGGCTTTTTGTTGCCCTGAAAGGCAGCATAGAGAAATACCTGTCATAAATAAAATAAAAATGAAAATGTTTTGCCAATCTGAATAGGCACATTGGTAATAGTGAAGGTAGGGGGAGAGGAACAAAAGGAACTGAAAGTTGCAGCAACCTAGGTGTGCACAAACCATGGAAATCAATAAAATGGGGAAACAGACAACAAGATCATTTAATTCAAGATCTACAAAATCCAGGGAGAAATTTAGACAAAGAGAATTTTTAAAGCATTCTTGAGAACTATTCTAAAAAGCCTATACTCTTTTCAGTCTTTTCTGTGCTTGGTTCTTTATTTTTGTTTTCATTTTATTTTTGTTTTCATTTTATTTTTATTTTGGGGGTTGGCATATCATCATTTTCTCATTCCAAGCTGTCCCCAACTAATGATAAAAGACTCCCTGGGTGGGATTCATCAATGAGGGACATTATTTATCAATGCAGGATCTTTTTTTTTAACATTCCCCCCCCCACCTCTGATTCATGAACCACTTTTTCTATATCCAAAAAGCACTTCATAAATCGTTCAGTACCAACAGAAATTAATAATAACGAGTCCATTCACATACAATGGACGCATCGTGACAACTGCTGATAATTCTTGACGCTAGCATCCTGCCAGGAAATGGGAATTATGCTGGTGGTGCAGGAAAGGAAACCATATTGTATATAAATGAATTGGAATATTTCACTCTTCCGCCCCCCACGTACCCAAATTCTGAAATAAATAAATAAACCCTAATCCAAAATATTCACGATGTTGGTTCTTCCTCCCCTTTCTTAGGCAAAATATGTGTTTATTGTAAATATAAATATTATCACCAAATGGAGTGCAGACTCCAGGTTGTTGACGGCACTAGGGCAGGACCCCTTAATGATACCCCTCCTTCCATGAGTCCACCTTTTTACTGTCTTTGCCACCCTCTGCGCTTTCTCCTCCTCCACTTTGTCATCACTGCTACCACTTGCTTGCTTGAGAGGCAGAGAGCCATTGAGAGAGTAGGTGGGGGATCTGCTTCTCTTTCTTCTCCCCCCACCCCTGTTGTCTGGGCCAGAGCAAGAGGCAAGTGAATAAGAAGATTGCAATCATGAAGAGGACAGGTGAAGGGATGCTTTTGTCAATGGGCCTCTGCTGGGGTTAGAGCCCTTGGAAGATGCCCGACCAAAATAGGTTCAGCACCTTGGACAGCTACTTCAGAGTTCTGGCTGGTTCCGACTGAAACCCAGGATGGATCCACAGCCCCACCACATTGGAGCCACCATCCTCCACTGTTTCTATGGACTTCCTTAAGTGAACTTATCTTAGGCTCCTAGTTTGATTTTGGATGATCCTCCTTTCCCACAGCAGCTCTCCATCCCCAGTGGTGTAGTGGAACCAGGGCTCACAGGGTCAAAGTACCATGACATTTTGATTAGCAGGGACAATGACATACACACACACACACAAACTTCCATGTTCCCTCTGTGTGTAGCTGTAATCCTCACAGTAGCCAGTGGGTGAATGGGTGGGAATTGGATTTCTCCAGGGAGCTATCCCATGCATGTATATACAATACACATACATATAGAGATATGGATCAACACAACTACTGAGTACAGTGTGGTAGAAATTCTAACACAGCACTGAATACTTCGACACAAAGGAACCCTCTGTAGAAAGGAACACCAATCCGGTTACCTCAGAGCATTGCCATTTGAAACCAGCCTCACCCAAACTTATCTGGCCACTATATAGGCAAAGGAACTACTGGAGTTTCGAACCCTGTAATATTTTTTAAACATGTCTCTTTTAAACCATGTAGGTGGTCTCACAAAGGGCCGTGTTTCAAAATATTTAAGCTGATTTTGGCAGGAAGACTAAATTTCAACTGGCAAAGTTCAAGCAGTTAATGGGCTTAATCTTTTCAAAATAAACGGTACAGTTCCAAAGCTGCGCGGACGACCCTCCTAAATTATAGAGCAGGAGAACCTCGTGCCGCCATGCACAGCAAAGGAAACTGAGACAGGAATAATAATAAAAAAATAAACAGAGATGACGATGATTTTATGGCTTGGGAAAGAATGAAGACTGGAGATATGACAGTATTGGCAGCTCTATCTGTTTATCTATCTATCTTTCAGTTGTTCTCAAAATATTCAATAACAATCAATGCAGGCATAAGTATGCATCACTTTCTTTTTATTTTATATTTTCAGGAACTGTTTGTAAATGGTTAATTAGTATTTGACATGTGATGCAGATGAATATATTGGCAAGTGTCCAAAAAGCTACTTTACTCATGGCGTTGGGCGTATCCATTGGTTTGTTTGCTTTAACCATTCTGAATAGCTTAACTCCCCTAGGCGTCCTGTCCTGTCCCACCATAGAACTTCAACTACTTTTGAGATATCCCTCAGTTTGAGATTTCCTTCAGTGTCACTTAATGTGTGCCTAGGGGGAAACCGTTTCAGAAAACAACAACCCCAAAACTAGCCATTGAATCACCAATGACCAACCATCATTATTTCAAGACAATATATTTAAATCAGTGCATCACATTTGTTTGTAAAAGTCATTTTGTTTGACTTAAGCTTTCCATATCTGTGTCATTCAGACTTTATTAGCTTCCCAGGATAAAATTTTTGATTTGCATCTCCAGGTGGAAGCAAAAGTTGTTTGTTTGTTTTTGGTGGTTTTAAAAATAAATTTATTCAAGCAATGCAAATCTTTCCTGGCCTAAATAAGAGATGATTTATTATTTTGGCTTTATTCATTTTTCAGTGTCTTATAACAACAACAAAAAATGCAATAGTCTTACTACATTACTTATTTTCCACAATACAGCATAGCAATCACATATCAGTGGCACATCAGCCACGAAACCCCCCCAAGTAGATAGCCTATGTCAAATGATTGGCAACCAGAAGTGCTGAGTCATGATATCTCTTTGAAAATATGGGTTGATGCTTGGGCAACACAATCATGGTTTGCAACATGTTGGTACTATGCTAATGATGCTCCTTATTGTGGCACAGAAGGTTTAGTGGCAAGATCCAGTATTGGAGGCAGTAAGCCTATATACATCAGTTGCTGGGGAACAGGGGTGGGAGGGTACCATTGCACTCATGTCCTCCTTTAGGTTCCTAGTTCCTAATGCAGTGGCCAGATTGGTAACAGGGACCAGAAGGTTCGAACATATAAGACTGACACTGGACCGCTTGCATTGGCTGCCTGTATGTTTCCGAGCCCGATTCAAGGTGCTGGTTTTAACCTATAAAGCCTTACATGGTTTGGGACCACAATACTTGATGGAACGTCTTTCTCGACATGAACCTACCTGTACACTACGCTCAACATCAAAGGTCCTCCTCTGGGTGCCTACTCCGAGGGAAGCTCGGAGGATGGCAACAATGGAGAGGGCCTTCTCTGTGGTGGCCCCTCAATTGTGGAATGATCTCCCCGATGAGGTCCGCCTGGTGCCAACACTGTTATATTTTCGGCGCCAGGTCAAAACTTTTCTCCCAGGCATTTTAATAGCTCAAGTTGAGGTTTTGATTGACATTGTGGCCAGGCTTAACAGTTAAAATGTTTTAAAGTGTTTTAATGACAGCTGTTTTATGGTTTTAAATTTTGTATATTGTCTTTTTAATACTCAATCTTTTTAATTTTTGTAAACCGCCCAGAGAGCTTCGGCTATGGGGCGGTATATAAGTGTAAATAATAATAATAATAATAATAATAATAATAATAGTCAACTGCTGGTTGGCCATTATGTGAACAGAGTGCTGGACTAATGGACCCTTGTTCTGATCCAGCATGGCTCTTCTTATGTTCTTATGACAATGGCAGTTAGAAAGTAGTCTTGTGCTTTTAACCTATCAGCTGTACAATTTACCTAAAAGTTTTTTTTTTTTACAGCATCTCAGCTAGGGATGTATGAACCAGCAAGAATCAAGCTTGCTGCATTTGTCCGAATTCCATCTTGAAGCTGGTTCCAACTTGAGTCCCTATGAGGTTGCAGGCTTTGATTTTTCCCCCTCTCACATGAAAATCCAAGCATATTTCCACGAGTATTTCCCCAAAGGTATGCATCAATTGTACACATTTTTGAAATGTACTCATTTTGGAATGTATGAAGCTTTGAAATGTGTGCATGCTGTCAACACACATTTTTATTTGGTCGGCGAATCACACTGCAAGCTTGGAAATGTTCAGATTTCGATCACAGGACAGGTCCGAGTCTGTGTTCAGTCCAGGAGGTACAAACTGGGTAAAATCCTGATCACAAACAAACTAAAATGAATTTCTCATACATCCCTAATCCCAGCACAAAACAAACATTTGAGAAAACTGCATGATAATGGAGTGATTTCAGATGCCCTTGCAATCTGATGTACATGAGAATTTTAATAGTGAGCAGTTAGAATAATAGAATCATAGATCTGGAGGGGGGTTGTGGGCCATCTAGTCCACCACCCTGGTCTATAACTGGAAATCCAGAATCAAATAAGTTTGGTTTCATATGAATCTGACACACAGATCCCACAAGTTACATAGATTCTGCAGACATGCAGTATTTTATTTTATTTTATTTTAATTTCTGGAATTTTACACAACTTTAGTTAAAGAAAAACATGTAAAATATTGAAAAAAAGAAAAGAAAGAAAAGAAAAACACTGGCCAAAATGTACATTTTCTACATAGGATTTGGAGGGGGGTTGCACTTTTTTGCTGGAATTTGCATATTTTTGCAAGCATGAATTCACACAAACCTGAATTTGCACAAACTTGGGAAACTGGAAAAAAAAGTAATTCTGTCAATGAGTGGATGATGGACTGGAAGTCACCTAACAATCCATGAAACACAGATGGGATAGATTTTACAAAATCCATACATACCTACCTCTGACAAACCCAAAGTCAATCTGGAAAGACTTAATAAAATAGTGGGAGACAAGAGGTTAATAAGGACGAACCCTGGACATAACATCTTGATGAACATGAAATGTGAGATGCAGACAAATATGGGAACATGCTTCTATTTGTTTATGTTGTTAGTAGGGATGTGCACGGACCCCCCGGATCGGATCGGGACCCGGATCGGGACCTCCAATTTTGTCATGGATCGGTTCGGACAAAATCGGAGGCCCCCCGGACCGGATCGAGTCCAATCCCGATCCAAAAATCAGAAAATTTTGGATCGGCCGCCATTTTTTTCCCCATAGACTTGCAGCAGGCCGCGGAGCCCGCTGGTAGTAGCCGCCGGCGCCGGATGGGAGCGGACGGGCTGGAAAGGTAAGGGCCCCCTCCTCCCACCCCCTCCCCCCCCCCGCTGTCCATTTTCATCGACGGGCGCCCGCCGGGGCCGCCAATGGAAGCGGCGGTGGGCGCCAGTGGGCGCCCGCCGATCCGCCGATCCGCCGAACCGGTTCGGAGCCTTTTCGGACCGGTTCGGATTGGATCGGCCGATCCAGCTGTCGGATCGGAAATCGGATAATTTATCCGATTTCCCACTGGACCGGACTCGGATCGTGGATCGGGTCCGATCCAGTGCACATCCCTAGTTGTTAGTATATATACCAATACTAAAACAACAGCTACCATTGAAACAACTACTAATAACCATAATGTTGGCAGATAAACATATAGTGTATATATATATATATATATATATTCCAATAAACCAGTACAATTAAACTAAACTAATTCAACAACTGAGCACAAAACAGAAGAGAGAATCTTACCTGCATCTCTCATAGTTTCTTCCCTATCACTCACCTGGGAAGGTAGAGATTGCTAGTCCTTCTTTAAGCCCCATTTGCTCACAACTTTCTGACTTTACTCAGCCTCTCTCCATCACGTACCCCTTCCAGCACTGGTCTTCAGGCAGCAGGCTTAATTACCCCATGGACCTTTTCTTCTGTCGCACCCAGACTGTGGAATGGCCTGTTAACTTAACTCTCTCTCCGAGTTTAATATAGCTATAAAGACTAGCCTCTTCCAGCAGGCCTACCCAAATGAATTTTAAACCAAGAATTTTAAGATGTCTTGATTGCTATTTTGATATTGTATTGGTTTTATATGATCTTTCAATTAATTTTATGTATTTGATTTATATTGTATTGTTGTACTAATGTTGTTCCCCGCCTCAATCCAAAGGGAGAGGCAGGTAAGAAATCATTATTATTATTATTATTATTATTATTATTAATATTGATCAAAGCCAAGTGGAAAAGCTTATCACCTTAATGTTAATCCCTCTCTAGCAAACACTCCTGTAGGTGTTTTGGACTACAAAACATCCTGCAGGCACCAGGTTCAGAAAGGTTGATATAATCCAATAGTGTTTATTAGGGATGTTGCCTCCCACCCCACCCCACATACCAGCTCATGAATCCCTATGTTAGCAAGAAAGGGGAGAGGTGAATCAATTTCATTCTTAGAGGGTCTCTAGAGGGTATCTCTAGAACTTGGAACATTCACTCCTGATTATAAATGTAAATGCCTATGTTATTTTATTATCTGACAAAGGGTTGAGTTGTTTTAGCAAAATTAAGCCTCTGATTCATGCAAAACATGGGACACCATCTTAGCCTGCTTTGTGTAAGATGTATAGATATGATTTCAAGAGAAAACTGCATTAAAAAGAAACGGGGGGGGGGAATTCCGAATTGCCTCTGAGTTTAATTGGAGACATCTGGTCTGTTGGGGTTGAGTGAAAATTTTATTTGGAGTTTCTGAGTAGGAAGAGTTGTTGCTTGACTGGTTAACTTTATACTGCTTTATTTCTTCTTGAGTCACCTCCCCCCTTTTCTTTTCTTTTTTTTCATTTTACAGTTTAAAGGATGCTGAATGAATTTAAATGTATTTCAAGGCACTTTGTTACCCTGCCATATCTCTAGCTTCTCCAGAAACTGGACATGAATGGCTAAGTGTCTTGTGCCATGTGAAAAGGAAACTGGATACGTATATGGCAAACATACAAGACCTAGAATCATAGAATCATAGAATAGTAGAGTTGGAAGGGGCTTATAAGGCCATTGAGTCCAACCCCCTGCAAAATGTTGGAATCCACCTTAAAGCATGCCTGACAGATGGTTGTCCAGCTGCCTCTTGAATGCCTCTAGGGTAGGACAGCCCATGACCTCCCTTGGTCACTGGTTCCATTGTTGTACTGCTTTAACAGTCAGGAAGTTTTTTCTGATGCCAAATGCCTGAACCCCAATGTTGTGTCAGGACTGGACAAGGCTCCATTTTACCATCAAAGAGAGAGAGAGAGAGAGAGAGAGAGAGAGAGCAGTAAAGTCCACCATTCCAGACGTTCAAGTTTACATTCCATCCTACCTCTAGCTTAGCCTTCGTTTGTCTCCTTGGCTTAATCCAGCCTCCTCCAACCTGGCAACCTCCAGATATGTCAGGTTACAACTCCCATCATCCTCAACCAGCACAGCTGGGGATGATGAGAGCTTATTTATGCATTTATTTGCTTTATACCCTAGCTTTCTACAAAAAGAATATGGAACTCAAGATGGCTGAAAAAGCAATTTTATCATTTAAACAACAAAATGCATTAAAGTTCAATAAAAAAACATAGCAATTACAGAAAAAAAATAACAGATCCGCTTACAAGACAAAGGCCTTTTTGGATAAAGTTGTCTTCGGCTGCTGGTGGAAGGAGCACCCACCAAAAAGGCTATGTCTCTCATTGCCACCAAACACACTTCATGGTATTATTATTATTATTATTATTATTATTCTCTTTCTCACTCATGGCGGTTTTTCTAGACGCACATGACAGACTTTGCCAAGTCATGCTGTCTTTTACTGATTCAGGAATTTCCTGATGATTGAGCATGTTTTAAGTATGACTGCTTTCTGGATGTTGGTGTGGATGTATTCTGGTAGACCCAGTTTCTGGAGGTTTTCTGTATATATATTTTTATGTGATGCCAGTGACGGATATGACTAATGTAATGGGATAATTGTGAACTTTTTCTATTGCCATAGTTCTTTGACTTCCATGGCCAGTGGTGTATATTTGTCTCTCTTTTCTTCTTCCTTTTTAACATTAGTTTTATTATTATCTTTATTTATATCCCACCTTTTGCTATATTTCATGTGTATGTAATGCCAATCTTTGAGTGGCATTACAAAACCAACAACATCGTCAGAAGGAGAAGGTGGCAGGCTGCAGTTTACTGAAGAGTGGACCTCCGCAAGAGAGACAAGTGACCAAAGACTGAGGAATAGAGATACACATCTGTTGCTGGTCCAGTAAACCTGACATCTGAAAGAGAACTGTGGGTTAAAAAAATGAGTTGAATATAGCTGTGTAAATTGTTTTTGTTCATGATAGTATTTCTTAAACCTTCTTAATCAAAGTAAATTCTGTTAAATACCTATTTTGTTGGTCTCTGGAGTGATTGTAATCTTCCTCTCCTCTTTCTGTTATAGAAACTTGAAACATTACATGTATGCTAGGGAAGGGGAAATGTGTGTGTGTTTGTGTGTGTGTGTGCGAAAACAACATTAAAATGCATTATATTAGGAAAATTGCTTGCAATTTTTTTTGTATGTTAGGAAAAATATTAGCCCATCCCTGCTTTAAAGTGGCATGCAGCAACCCAACATTAAGAGTTCCCTTATACATGTTTCAGGATACATGCCAGAGGCCAATTGCATGTTCACCAATGCACGTGTTAACAACTGGGTGCACTGTATTGCACCTGGCACAGAAGAAGCCCACCTATCTTAGGCATTAGGTATAAGGAACGAAGGGTGGGAGATGTAGCAATGAAAGACTTTTGGTTAGGGGGACCAGGTAAAATCCAGGTCAGGGCTCATGTAACTTTTAACAGTTGTAGAGAAAAGGGAATTTCAGCCGGTGTCATTTGTATGCAATTAGTTCCTGGTGAAATCCCCTCTTCATCACAATTATTAAAGTTGCAGGGGCCCTGCCTTCTTTTGTATCTAGTCACTCTAGTATAGTGCCTGCAACTTTAACTGTTGTGATGAAAAGGGAATTTCACCAGGAACTAATTGCATACAAATGACACTGGCTGGACTTCCCTTTTCTCTACAACTGTTAAAGTTACATGAGCCCTGACCTGGATTTTACCTAGTCACCCTACTTTTGGTGATTTTCCTTTATGTATGCAAATACATTATGTACAGGGGCTCGGCACCTCACCAGAGGAGAAGGACTGTACCATATGTCTCTTAGAGCTTCTTATCTCTGAGGTTTTGCTATTTACAGTTATGATGCCTGGTGTGTGGGTTGGGTGTATTTGCTACATCAGACAATGCAGAAGAGACACAAATGCAACTTTATGCTAGTCATCAAGGGCAGCAGGTACCATAACTCTAGAAGTTTGAAGACCGTCACCAAATATGAATCACAGATTGCAATGAGCAATGGTTTAAAACTTCAGACGCCAAAGGAATCATATTTTCTTTGACAAGTAAGCCATTTTTATGGCCAGTCTATGGCACTGCTATGGAAGCAAAAGTTGAAAGATGGAAGCACAAATTTCACGACGCAGGTTGGACTGGTGAGCTCATCCCTGACCTTGATTTCACCGGATCAATACAGTACAAGACAGATATCAGACCAAATATGGAGACCCATCTCATGACGCTCGATGTACGCTACAGCTCATGACAGCTCTGCATTTATCACATGACTCATTTGACTAACGAGCACAATCAAAGACCAATCAAAAGCATTGTAACTCATGACAATAGCACAGTGGAAATGCTAAACACAGTGTGGTGGTAGGGGAGAAAAGGGCTAGGGGTTTCTAGGAGTGCACTGTTCATTTCAAATACAACGCAATTCTACGTGATGCTCTTCTAGGGACACATCTTAGAATACTAGATTGCTCAAAAAGTGTTCAGGGTTGACTACCCCCCACCCCACCCTGTTGGCTTTCTCTCTCTCAATTTCTTCACTCTCAAAAGCGTTGGAAATGTTGATGTATTTGCATTGTCAGAAAATTGCTTACTTCCTGAACCCACCGATTTCTAAAGTGTATTATTTAAAGCAGATAATGAATAAGGCCAAGCTGATGATAGACATTAAGTAATTTTAACCAGTACCATTCAAAGGTTTATTATATGAAATATTGGAAAATTACATGTAGAGTAATCTAAGTAATGAGATGTTAAAATTCCTTGGAACCTGGAAACTCGCCTATTCATTCAGTTCTTCTTTTTCTTTCAACCTCGCCATGGGAGGCTCTTTTGCTGACATCTTTATATATGATGTTCTCATTTCAAAATGCCACTGAACCTTCAAATGAATACTTGCCTATGATCTTTGAATACAAAAAAAAAATGCTTAAATCAAGGTTTTTATATTTTAGTGCACTCAGCCATACTAGACAGTGACAGAATTTCTGGTATTTAGCTTAGGTCTCCCCTTCAAGAGAAAATGAAAAGAAGCTCCTGAAAGTGAATACAATTGTTTAGCAATGCACCATCTTAAAAGGGGTTGAAATTCACACAAAAAAACAACGGGGAATATGAAATTCAATCTGTCGTCAAGGTAGATGGAGAAACTGCGCATTTATGGGCAGAATCCAATGCTGTTCACATGACAGCAGGACCCACGGCCAGAGCAATGGGAAGCTAGTCATTTCTAAAGTAGCTAGAAACAAGCTGAAACTCTAGTTTCTGAAACAGAACAGGTAAGAGGAGTTCGTAGAGGGAGCTGTGTTGAATTGCCCCCTTACAGAAATGAGCATCGTTGTCTCATTTTGGAGGTTGCTTGAGAAAGCACTAGCTTCCTGGTGCACTGGCAGTGCAAGATAATCGGCAGAAGTGCACAGGAAGCTTTGGATACTGCCCATTGTCTCAACAAAGGTGCCAAAAAGGAATGGACCACTTCCCATATTATAAGCTCGACTGCACAACCAGAGCAGGCAGAAGGTTTGCTGGTTCCCTTGGCAGACTCTCCAGCCCGCGTGAGCCACCCCTGGACAGTAAAGGAGTAAAGATGAGATGGAGGAGTAGGAAAAGACAAGACAGGAGGAGGAGGAGGAGGAGGAGGAGGAGGAGGAGGAGGAGGAGGAGGAGGAGGAGGAGAAGGAGGAGAAGGAGGAGACAAAGAAGATGGCAGCAAAGATGCCCAGACAAGCAAAAATGGAGATAGAGCAGGTAGTGGCAAACCTACCCACCTGGGCAGAGGTGACTCCACTCCTTACCTTGAGGCAGATGGGCACCAGCAGCAGGGGGGAAAGATGTCTGTTCTTCCAATAGCTGGCTCCTGCCTTTTTAATTCTCCCACAATGCCTCAGAGGCCCACCCCTGTTGTAGGGTCATTTCACTGGGGATCAAAGTGGTGGGCACCAGTAGCTGTACTTGATGGCAAATTTGGCTCTACTCCTGTGCCTGGATCAGCACTCACCCATCTCTCTCAAAGTAAGGTGAGCAAGCAGTGGGTCATCAGGAGGGCTCAGACACTTTGCAAGCACCTGATAGGGATATATTGCATGACAATAACCTCTGCTATGTCAGGGAAGCTCCCATGCTCCTCAGAAGCTGCATGCTTGAAAGGTCAGGATTCAACTTCCCCACCACCCATGAATCCTGCAACTTAAATGGCTACTCCTTCCTGGCTTTTTTCTTGCTGCAACCTTAGGCAAATGAAATCAACCATTTGTAAAGTCGTAAGGTAGTGGAGTATGTGCATAACTACTTGGTAAGTTCAAACTACCTTGGGGAGAAGACTGTCTCAGACTGGAGGTAGGTTGGCAAGCTGCATAATCTTTCCAAGTGATAAGAAGGAATTTGCAATGGATCCAGTGCAGGTAGCTGGTCAAATAGGTTCCTGAATGTGTAGTAAAATGGACATCTGTTTCCACCCACCAGCATCCATCTGAACAAGTGGCAAGGGACATCTTGTTTCCAGACTTTGGGACCGAATGGGAAATCTAGGGAAATAGGAGGGCGATCTAGGAATTTTCACACCACTACTTGACAGGACGTGATGAATAAATAACTTGCCCAGGAGTTACATGTGCATAGGTGTAAACCAGTAGTCTTCAACTGTTGGGTCATGGCCCAAACGTAGGTCGCGAGATCAATCCAGATGGGTTGTGGCAAAGCTGTTGCTGCCATATTGGCCAATTGTGAAAGTGGGACTCATGTTGCAGGTTGGGAGTCTGAGTTGGGTCTCGGGTCTAGACCAGTTGAAGATCACTGGTTAAGCTACCATTTGATAACTGATAATCTGAATCCACCCACTATCCACACTTCCTTCTTCTTTTGTGCTACATAAAGGGCAGCAAAGTTCTTATTTTGAGATATGCATGAACTACTGATGGGAGTTGTAGCCCAATACATCTAGATTTCACCAGATTTGTTGTCTGGGGAAAGCTGGCATAAGTGGAGGCACACAGGCACATTTACAATGCAGAAGGATCTCCAAAGAACACAATGGATGACTTCTCCTCAGGCTGTAGTCACCAGATGTTTGCTAAGTCCAACTAAATATTCTTCTCCCTCTTCCCACCCCAAACTGCTGGCTGCTTTTTCACTTCCTCCCCCTTCCTCCAGGTCTGCCTCCTTTTCCGAGCTCTGATGGCTATCTCCTTCCAAGCCCCCAAGAGAGATCACCAGCTATCAGGAGATGTCTCCTGTCATTAGCTCCCATTGACGAAACATCAGAAGACCATTCCAGGCTATTCACTGAACAAAAGAACAGTCAGCCGGCAGCCCTAATGCTATATGTTCAGAGGAAACATTGCAATCATACTTTAGCAAGGGCTAAGGAGAAAAATATAATGAAGCAGAACTATGAACCTAGACCCATTCTCCTGTGGAAGCACTATTTGGCAAAGAGGGGGTTACGGCATCTTCCCTAGAGTGAGGGGGAGCTATAGATGCTTCCCAAAGGTATTGTCTCAGCTGCTAGGCAAGGAGTCGAGTACCTCCAGGTGAGAATTCGGGGGGGCTTGCTGAGGAAACCCTGGCAATGAAGGAATCTGCTGGGATCAATTAAAATGACCCAGATACAAAGAAGGAGAAGGAAGCTTCCAGTACCTTTGTCAGGATGGCTACCTGCTTTTGACTCTGAGCACCATTTCCCAAAGTAAGAACATTTTGCTCTCAAGACAGGAAACATGAGAAACCCATCTGGCCTTTAGACAGGGAGAACGTAGCACTGTACATTGCAGATATTTAAGCCACGTCTGTTTGTTTGTTTGTTTGTTTGTTTGTTTCAGATGGCTTTTCTTCTTTAATTGACTCACTAGGAATGGTGGAGTGAGGTGATGTTGATGGGGGTAGGGGGAAGCAAGCCAGCACCACACATCTCCAGTATGTATCTTCTTGACTCCTTCCTCTGCAAACGGCTTTTCCAGGAAGGCAATTCTAACACATTGCTGAAGTTTCAAGAGTGTTGGCATTATTTTTAGAAGCAGGGGAAGGAAATTATTAAGATATTCTCCACGTGAATGATTCATGTGTAGTTCCTACACTGAAGTGAAAGATTTACACTCTGGAAGTTAGCTTTTTCATCCCTGATTGGATGGCAGAGGTGCCCAAGTGATGGAAACTGAAGCTAATCATTCTATGTGGATTCTGAAAATCAGGGTCACGACACCCCCAAAGTCCTTGAAGTTTATCCAACATTTAGGTTAATCCTTCATTGAAGGGCACCTCATCTCTCACTTCCAGCTCATGCAAGTGGCCATGGGGACCATTCAGAACTCAGCTGGTCCAATCAAAGGAGCATTATTTCAAATTACTTGTTCAACTCTTTATTCAGTTTGTCTCGGTGAAAAGCATGATATCAAACCAGTCTCCACCTGGCTCTGGACTATAGAAGCAAGCGGTACCAAGAGAAGAATGTAAAGGAGTTGCTGATTCTACAAATCTACTGAACCAAGTGGTAGGGATGGGTAAGAATTCCATTTCAGCTTGGTTTTGATAGGGATTTATCAGCATTCATGAAGTTCTCAATATTTGAGACAAATGAACTTGATATTAAAAAAGAAAGAAAGAAATGTGGGAGAAACCAAAATTGGTATATACATCCATCAAGGTCCTGGGCTTTGATTACTTTGCTGTTAAAAGTCTGGGTTTTGATCCCTGTGTATTCAACCATGTTAGCATTTAATTTGGGTTGACACCTCTGTTTTTCCTGATAGGCTCCACATCTTTAAGTGCTACATGGCAGGCAGTTACATCATAGTCCTCTCTATGTTGAGAGTAGATTGAATTTGGCTGGCACAAAAGGGTGGGGATTTCACTTTAGCTCAGTTTTGTTACGAATTTACCAAAATTTGCAGAGTTCACAATTAGAAGAGGAAGAACTTGAGGGTTTTAAAAAGTGAATGCAGGAGAAAGCAAAATTAATAGATTCACCCATCCCTGCTTACCAGTTTCTCCCAACTCTGCCCCAATTCTCAGTCACCTCAAATGGTAGCTGGTGGTTCCCACTAGCAAAGTGCTTCACCAACCACCATGGTCCTCACCCCAACCTCCTTCTTAAATTCCATTTCATGCTTTGATCCAGTTGTATATTCACATCCTTTTCTCTAACAATATTCCCATGATGCTTCTGAAATATTTCATCATTTTTTTAAAAAAAATAGGTATATATTTAAATTATCAACAAACCACAAATGAGCATCATATGGATGGGTATAAACGACATGGGTATGATAGTTTGTTCTTTCATTACTTTCAGGCCTTGCCTTAAGTGGAAGGGATATTATAGCAATGATGATATCCAGCATCTTCAAACATCTATATTTTGAATCCAGTCACTGAAAAGGTTAGGTATCCTTCCAGAGGCATATATAACATGATAGCGGTGTGCTTCTTTGCTCTTCTCATATTTGTAAAGAAATTGAAATGCTGTTGAAATGTTTTTTTGAAAAAAAAATGTATGGGCAACTTGTCCTCTAGTGTAGGGGTGGGCTACAGATGTACAGATTTCATTAAATCCATCCCATCTGTCTTTCATGGATTGTTAGGGATCTTTTGTCCAATCGTTCCGCTCACTGATGGAATTGGATATTTCTTGTATGCATGATTCCTGTTTGCAAATGTGCATTTGCACTAAAATGGACTTGTGTATATGAATTAAAGGGCACATTTGCAATTCCACCCCCACCCCCAAAAAAAGTTTTTTTAAAAAAAAAATGGTCCGCAAGTCCATGGAATTTGTGCAACTCAGAAAATCCAGTCTGTTGTGGAATCCGCAGATCAGATTCATAGAAACCCAAACTCATTTGAATATCTTGCACATTTCTCTAAGCCCCCCTAGGGGCCCACTTGTGGCCTTTTAGATGAGGCTAGACTGCAATTCCCATCAGACCTAGCCAGCATAGCCAATGGTGAGGGATCATGGGAGCTGCAGTCCTACAAGTTGCCCACCTAAGGAGTCTCATTTGATGTATTAATGCATATGTTAGTGCAATGTACAACCTTTTCCTGTTACCCAGAGACCAAGCCAATGTCTGTTGTAATTTTCCTGTGTTTCCCTATAGTTAACTATGCTGCAAATGGCAAAAAGATTAGTAGCTCTTTATGTAACAGGTTTTTGCCTCCTTCAAAGATGTTCAGCAGCACCTGATAACCTGTCCAACCCAGCTGCCACTAGCCTTATCTCCCTGGTCTTCTCCTTTGGCCTCTACCCTTTGACTGATTCCTCTACCTTGTACTATCACCACTTCCTTTATCTTATCTAAAATCTGTTCTAGATCTGACATCTCCTCTGTGGAATCCCTCTCTCTGTCCGTTATCACTTTTTAACACCGCATGATCCCTACCTCTTCTGCTATATGCCTCTTTCTCCTTTTGTGACCTGCATTCTATCAATGCACTAGCTTAAAAATAGAAGGGGGGTGCCTTTGTTATCTTTTGTTTTATTATGTATTCATAACTGAATATTATTTATTCATTTTCTAATGTGAACCTAATCGGTTCGCATTTAAAAATGTCGCCGTTGTTTTCTGTCACTGCTTTTCATTCCTACACCTCAAGCTGGAGACAGATATGATGAAGGTTTTCCTATGGAAAAAGGAAGCAAAATAGATACTCTCTCATCTTCTGTCAGCCATAGGGCTCATAGAATCTGAAACATGCATGGAAGAGGTTGACTGATAACTATCATTTTATGAGGACCATAAACAGTGGATTGTATGGGAAACATTTTGCTATATATGGTTGTTTACTTTGGATTTCTGGCCGAATTTAGTATTGGTCAATTAAGCTTCTGCCGCGTAAAGCCAAAATGATACCCTGTAGATAAGTAATTGTTTGCACAGACTCCCCTTAAAAAACAACAACCAAAAAACATTACATATTCAAATTGCAGGAAGCAGTCCTTTCCAACGATAATTGACCATTCTCTACGTACAGTTTGAAATCTTTATTGGGATCATTTCTCTTGAAAAGTTGCAGTATGAGAGGACTGCATTTTTAATTGTTATTATTACACTTAAAATTTAAGTGCCACTCCTGGGACAAATTTACTGGGAAACATGGTTCCGAGCCATTTTAAAGGCTGTGTTTGTTATTGTTTATTATTATAATACCTTGAGTGAGTTAATAGATTTTTCGTGTTTGCGGAACCCTGTAATCATAATGGCTGTGTTTTCTATAGCTGCTAATTCTATAATGAAAAACATGAACCGTTCAGAAGAAGAGTTCATTTCTTCGCCCTCTCCGCAGTAGCCCTCCATGCTTCATAGATTCGCGTGGAATTTGCTGTATTTTTTTTTAATGATTTAATGAAGAGGCAAGAAGGGGCGCAGCCAGGGAGAGGCAAGGAAAAAGGTTCTGAAAACAGGGGGGAACCAACAAAGCAGGGTTCTCTCCATTTATGGCTCACGTGTCCATTTTGAGACAACCCTGTCGCCATTTGCGGCCTGCGTGCATGCCTGTAAATGATGTGATTATTGCCCATTTCCATTAAAGGCAAGGTTGTGCGCCTGTGCGTGTGCATGGGGGCGGTGGGGGCAGTTTGGAGATGTGTCATATTCTCATAATGATTTGCGTTCATTCCGGCGCTGCAATGCTTTCGCGGATGAACCAAACGCAGCGCAGCACACGGTCCAGCCGGATGAAGCTTAACGAGCGCATATAAAGATCACATGAATAATTCAGACCACTCAAGAGGTGGTGACTTGAACAAGTCCCTTTGGGTTAAACTTATTTAAAGATAAGGTGAAGTTAAGTGAGTGATGGCACAGTTACAGAGGCCAACGGTCCGGAGGGAATACGGACCGTCTTATGTTACATCGCCGGAGTGACTTGTGTAAAATTATGTCAACTTACAGATCTTCGAATCTTAAGGGAGAAGAATATGTCTGATCTCTTAAGGAGAGTGATACAGGATGAGCATTTTATAAAAGGGCAGCGACGCTTTGCCCAATAAAGCTCTTTTCTATTAAAACAAAACTGTCGATTAGCAAATACTGAGAGAGAGAGAGAGAGAGAGAGAGAGAGAGATGCTATTAAGATATTATTAAAGCATTCAAAACATTATATTGGTGACAGTGCAAAAGAACAGCAAAACAAAACACTTGGATGCATTGAAAAAGGTTCCATTTCTTTTGTTCTGGCACATATATCCAGTTTCTCCTGTATGGCTGAGAGAGATGACAGAGATCCATCCTGTCCATTTTCCAGGGGTGCATGGAAATGCTTTTGCACTGAAATGCAAAATCATGAACAGGAATTGAATCATCAGTTGTGTGTGTGTGTGTGTGTGTGTAATTAACGTCTGTATTCCTGCTCACTAGCATTAGCCCAAATACAGATTATTTTCAGTGAGCCAACCACAGTAGTGACATGGTTTGCATCCTAATCTTGCCAAGCAGCTTGCAATATTTTTCCCCATTGAAAAAGTGAGTCCCTTATTTAGTGAGGAAGAAAAAGAACTTCTTTTGCATTCTATGTAAAATAATCTACATACAAGAATATGTGTATATTCTAATGAACCACGTGTAGGCTATTGACTGTAGGACTGCAGAGACTGGTGTGTGTGTGTGCGGTTTTTTTTAGAGCAATCAGGAAATCGCATCACCTTTGCGCTATAAAATTTACAGAGCAAAAAATGTCCTTTTGTGTTTTTTTTTACTACTTTTTTGAACATCTTTAGATTCCAGGGTGGCCTGAATGCTCTGAATATTCCATCTCAGTGGCTCTGCCACGCAAAGCCACGTCGAACAGTGACAAATAGATACTAAAAATCTAAGTCATATTCCTTGCTGCATTGAACTTTGAGATTTAACACTCATTTTATGTTTAATTAATTCCAAAAAGGGGGGAGAGAGAGGGAAGGGGGGAAGGGAGGGAGAACTTTTAAGGCTAGCTTTGAACAGGCTGTTTGTTAAAAAAAATAGAGAACATTTATGTTTTCACTGTTGTTTTTCCAAATGTGATGTGACAAAGTGAAAAAGCTTCATGAAAGTGCGGTTCTTTGTGTGATGGAAGTGGGATGTACCTAGCAGTCTCACATCATCAAAGAAACAGACGTGTATCTATAATTTATGCTTTGCTTAAAGCTTCCGCTGATCTGATGTGGCTTTCTCAGACAACACAGCCAGCCTTAGCAAAGCGTGTCAATCATCCAGGCTCGCTCAAATTGTAGACCATTAGTAAGAGAGACAGCGAAGTTTCTTTAATGACGCTTTTATACGTGGTGTGTTGGCAGTGAAACAGAGAAGAATTGACTTGATCAATGCATTAGTCTAATCATGGGGTCCCTGCTCTTAATTTCTTTTGTCGGCAATTTCCATACTCAAACAGCATTCAGGATACTTGTAAAGACACACTTAAAGCACTCCCTGATGTATGGAGTCACCTATAAAGCGTGGCTTGGATATCGCACGGTAGGAAACATGGAATAAAGATGGGGTGGGGGTGGCGGGAGAGAAGCCAGTCAGGTTTCTCTTTGAACTACCTTTCCTGGTGGGAGAATTAGACTACCTTTGTCAAAAAATGGAGCATTTCTATATATCATTCTCTTTCTCACACACAGACATCTGGGTGGGGGGGAAATCAAACAGGATAGCATTCCAGTTACTAGTGAAGGTGAAAGTTGAAATATTTAAATCTTAGCAAAACCCTTATTTTGTCAGATTCTTGTATATATATCAAACATAAACGACTCTCTCTCCTCATGTCTCTTATGGTTTTCTACCCCAGTCTCAGATCAGATTTACTCCAGTCTCAGATCGGATCTACTTCACTGTTGTGGTTCCTTGCTCCATGCTGCTTCCCCTTTTCTCAGCCCATTCAATTTAATTTTCTGCATCTGGTCTTGTTGTGTTTTGTCCACCAGGACTGCCTTATCCACTTCCCCCTCTTTGTTCTCCTACACACTGGCTCAATTCGGACAACACGATAGTCAATGGTGGGGTAATAATCAACTTTACAGTTGTTCAACTAGGGGGTACTCCCCACACAACATGGTAATAAATAGTCAATTGTGGTGTGGATTAGGCTCAGCACTGAGTTGACTATGGCAGCATTCGGATGACACAATAGTCAAAACAACTGACGATTGTTTCCCCCACACCAGTTGTTTATTGTGTCGTCCGAAATGAGCCACTCTCTCCATTCTTCCACCAGCTCCCTTCTTTTAGAACCCAAGTTGCAGAATCCTAGTTGCAGAATCCAAGGCAGGATCTACACTGCTGCTTTAAAATGGTCTGTAACGGTACTGACAACTGTTGGAGCCCAGGACACACTTCATATACAGCTTTCAAACTGTTTTCAAAGTGTCACATCCTGCTTGGTGTAGATCTGGACTGAAGTTGCAGAATCCTGCAGAAAACCCTCCTCCATGCTGACTGGAAGGGAAAAAATGTGGTATGATCCAAATGTCTCCTGAAATCACACTTGTTCACCTAGGCTTTCTCTGGCTTGTAATTAATTGCAATTGATTGTACACTGTTCCATTGGACTGTTCCTTGTATTGTTTTGTGTCGTTATTGGAATCATGTTTAATAGTGTATTTTCAATGTGAGTGCTATTGCTACTGCAGGTTGAAATTGTTTTTACTAGTGTATTTAAATGTGATCTTTAATAGTTATGTAAATCTTGCCAGACCAAATTCAGGAAACAGAATGAGTGTGAGAGGGTTTTTTTCATTTCTCATTTAAACTGCCCTCCTTCCCTCAATCTTTTACCAATCTTCTTGAAATTTTCAGGTTATGTAAAACCAGCATTTCTTTCTGGCACATGTAAATTTCAGGAAGATTGGTGAAAGATTTCCGATTTTATGACTGTTCGAATGACCACCACTCCCAATTACCCTTTTAACATGGTGGGATGTATTTTTTTTTCCTGTCAGACCTTAACTAAAGAGGCACTGCTGTGTCTCTTTAAATGTGAAGCATTTAGGGATTTTATTATATTAAGTGGTATATAAGTATTACAAATAAATGAATAGTACTCCACATAACTCCTTCTCATTTCCAGCCTGTGAGAGACCATTTTGTTTCTTCCTACTTCCTTATGGTCTGTCTGTATTAAGATTGTAAGCTAGCAGGCAGTGGTCCCAATTAACCTAAACAAAATGCATTACTTTTAAGCACAATTAAAATAAATAGCATGGCTCTCACTGGAGAAATTAACTGTATGTAGGTTAGGGCAGCAGCCTTATATACCAGGGTGGGCTACATGAGGCCCCCTCTATCTCATGCCATTGGCATAGGCTGACCATATGAAAAGGAGGACAGGGCTCATGTAACTTTAACAGTTGTAGAGAAAAGGGAATTTCAGCCAGTGTCATTTGTATGCAATTAGTACCTGGTGAAATCCTCTCTTCATCAAAACAGTTAAAGTTGCAGGGG
This sequence comes from Anniella stebbinsi, assembly GCA_029215795.1. Lineage (NCBI taxonomy): Eukaryota > Metazoa > Chordata > Lepidosauria > Squamata > Anniellidae > Anniella > Anniella stebbinsi. The sequence goes on from JARDYH010000007.1 coordinate 16,716,193, forward strand.
CCCTGCCTTCTTTTGTATATGGTCACTCTAGTATAGTGCCTGCAACTTTAACTGTTGTGATGAGGAGGGAATTTCACCAGGAACTAATTGCATACAAATTACTCCGGCTGAAATTCACCTTTGTCTACAACTGTTAAAGTTACATGAGCTCTGTCCTCCTTTTCATACGGTCAGCCTACATGCCATGCCACCCAAACTGGCGGCCACAACACCCCCCCCCCAACAAAACACCAGCATTTCAGAGCATCACAAAGGGTCAACTTTAACTTGAGAACAAACTCAATTTACCCATTTTAGCAGTATGCATTATTATTATTATTATTAATAACATCATTTATTAAATTTATGTGTTATTCCTCAGTACAAAAAAGCAGTCTTGAAGTGACTAATACACACATTGCAGAAATCCAGGATTAATCAAACATCCCCACCCCCAAATCAATATAAACCATGATCAGCACAACAATACCAATAAAAATAAATACCATAAAAACATGGGCTAAAAATGTATATAATATGAAAAATGGTCATCCATCAATACAGAAAACTTTCCCCTGCTCACAGCCTAATACGAACATCACAAAAGCAGCCCACAATTGGGCCATATGCAACATCCAAATGTCTGGGAAAATAAGAAGGTCTTTGTGTGACATTGGAAGACGACGGGGTCAGTGCTGGATGAACCTCCTTGGAGAGAACATCCCATATACACAAGGCTATCATGAAAAGGCTTGTTCCCAAACTGACACACTCCATTTTCTCTTGGTTGGAGCACACACAGAAGGGCCTCTGAAGCCGACCTCAGAATCTGGGGAGAGACATATTGTCCTGAGCTTTATAGGTTAAAACCAGCACTTTCAATTTGGTCTGGAAAGAAATTGGCAACCAGTGCAGGTAGGGTGACCATATGAAAAGGAGGACTGGGCTCCTGTATCTTTAATAGTTGCACAGAAAAGGGAATTTCAGCAGGTGTCGTTTGTATGCATGCAGCACCTGGTGAATTTCCCTCTTCAACGCAAGTGTTAAAGCTGCAGGAGCCCTGCCCTCTTTTGTAACTGGTCATGCTAGGC
>JARDYH010000007.1:16722262-16894762 GCA_029215795.1 Anniella stebbinsi
TACTCCTGTACTTTCTCCTCACACTACTCCTTGTTCCAGTGCCCTCATTGGCCATGCCCCCCTTCTAAAACCTGCATCTGATGGGTTCAGGTAGCTGCTCCTCAAAATTAGGAAATAAAAGGGCACATCATGTGGACCAGGGTGCAGCTTTGACCAGCTGGCCACAGCATTTTCCTTTGGCAGTCCAGCAGCAGCTGCAGCAGGACCATCACCCATACCAGACAGGGAATAATTTAAGGGGGTGTCTTTCTGGAACATAGGGCCCTTTCCCTCCATAGTGAGGGGCTATAGCAGAATGGAAATGAATGGAAATAAACAAATGAAAATTGCCCACATATGGATGCAGCTTGCATCCCAACATCTAGGAATGTCAGAGAGATCCACAATGGAATCAGATGAGTTCAGATTTTTATGAAGTCATTCCACGGATTCCATAGCAGGCCAGCTTTCCCCCGAAACACATGGATTCTGCAGAATTGTGGGCTATTTTTTGACTTCCAGGATTTTCACACAAATTCAGTTATAGAAAGATGTGTTAAAACAACAACAACAACAACTCACCAGCTGACAATGTGTTTTTGCCCCTTAGGGAAAAAAATATTTGCCAAGGATTTGTACATTTTCACATATGCAAATTTGCGCAAATTGGGAAAATGCAAAAAAAAAAAAAAAAAGGCTGAATCTGTCAATGAGCAGACAGTGGAATGAAAGGCACCTGGGAACGCATGAAATGCAGATGAAACAGAGTTTATAAAATCCACACATCCCTATGGAACATTGCAGCATTCCAGCTCCCTTCTAGGATCACAACAATCTTGATCTGGTCAGATGTGGGTTGAGGAAAACCCTTTTCTGTAGGCGTAGAATCAAATGGTGAGCTGGGAGAACTATTACAGACCATTTTACAGTGAAATCCAACACGTGACAATTCTAAAATAAAAACTACTTCATATCAATAGGACTTCTTTCCAATATAAATATGTATAGCTTTATGGCATTAGAGTCCATAAGGACTTCTTCTATCTTTGTTTTCTAGCAGTTTGCATATAAAAAATTCTGTTAAGTATATTTTTGGTTGCTAGGAGTTTAAACTAGTACAATGAGAATACTGCTTAAGGCTACCAGCTGTCTACAAATACTTGACTTTATTATTTTTTCAAAGTTTTTAGCTCTTGAACACAATAGGGAGTGGAAAGAAAATGAATGTTTTATATAAAGAGTAACTTCAAATTAAACGTGACCTGAACGCTAGAAAGCCTAAAAAGAGTGCTTCAGCTGGATTGTTCCAAGTTGAAGGGATCTGACAAGGAAAATATCCAATAATCAAACATAGTAATCAAGTATAAAACTCACACCACTAACTCAGGACCTCTATTCTCTTATCTATTTCTCTTCGTGTTTTATTTTATTTCTCTTCCTGTTCAGTTTAGATTTTATGGTTAATGTTCAATATCCATATATAGCAGTTTAAGCATATGAAGACCTGGAGAATGTACATGAAGGAGGAGTTTCATAGACATTCATCTAGAATGTAAAGTGGTCCAACTGCTGGTGGAAAGAAATTGACAATGTCAATAGGGCAGTGTGTTCATTGTCCAATCAATGTATATGTTCCCCACTTGGAGACTATGCATATTGGCCCAACAAGGTAAACACTGACATGGAGTGGATGCTTTGGATGTTGCCAATGTATGAAATGTCTCTGAGCAATTCACACCCTGTTATATCCATTGAACATGCATATTCACTGTTCAATACACACTTACCCCATCCCAGTATATAGGAGTCGAGGCCCATGTAACTTGGTGAATACGAATTTTGTGTGCAGTATCTTCTCTGTGTCTGTTCCTCATGATCTCTCACAGATACTGGCTCAATTCAGACAACACAATAAACAACTGGTGTGCGGGAAACAATTGTCAGTTGTTTTGACTATTGTGTCATCCGAATGCTGCCATAGTCAACTCAGCGCTGATCGTCATCCACACCACAGTTGATTATTTATTACCATGTTGTGTGGGGAGTGCCCCCTAGGGTTAGCATGAGGGTTAGTCAACCCACCATTGACTATCATGTCGTCCGAATTGAGCCACTAAGCAGCCCACATGGCAAATACCCACATGCCTCTGAATGTCGTGTTTCTCAATACCCTTCGCTTTATTAGGAGACAATTAAGAGGTCTGCCATGTAATCCACAAAACTTTATTCACACAATAAACATCTCTTCCCACCTGAAGAGAGTCTAACTTCTAGGAACTTTCCTCTAGGCAAAACTATGTGAACTAAGCAAGACAATTGTCCTTTCAAGGAAAAGGGAAAGGCTTTTCCCAGAACATTGTAACTTCAAGGAGGCCAGTTCTGAAGAAGCCTTTGGTGAGAAGCTAGCCAGGCCAACCTTCTCTCGCCTTCCTTTAGCTCCACCCATTTGAGTCTGTGGCAGACTTGAGGATCAGCTAGCCTTGAAGTGCCCTCCCTCTCTGAAGAATACTGATTTTCTACACTGTGAGTTGTTAACGTTTTCAGTAATAAGGTCTGGTGAAGGTTCATCCTCAGCTGGCGAAGATCCTGTAAGAATCACCTCTTCCACTTTCTGTGTAGGCTGGTACATTTCTGGCACTGTCTCTTCTGCTTCAGAATCTGATTCCTATTGATCGCCAGAAACTCCTTCCCCCAGCATAAGGGGAACAGGCCTTGTCACAACACTGAATGCATGAACACATGTTCAGAAGATGAAGCCACCTCTGGGTAGGCCTGTGATCTGAACATATGTTGATCTATTCATAAGACCAATATGGATCTGCATATCTACCACAGGTATACTGGCCCACCTGCTATGGGCCAGCTGTTGCGTGCTGATGAACTGGAAAGCACATTGTGTTCCAAGGGGAAGTGCAGCATCTTTCTCAATGATTGACAGAAATGTGGGTCTGTTGGCTGATGTTTTAATATTTAACTTTAGGAACATAGGAAGCTGCCTTACACTGAGTCAAACCATGGGTCCATCTAAGCCCAGTGTTGTCAACACTGACTGGCAGCAGCAGCTCTCCAGAGTTTCCACCAGGAGACACCGGGGATGGAACCAGCGCCCTCCTGCATGCAAATCAGGGGCTCTACCCCTGAGCCATGCCCCTTTCAAGCAGGGGAATAAATTCATCTTAGTGCTGTGCTAGAAATTGCTCCCACTAAAATTTTGGCCATTCTCGTTCAATTTGGTAGGAAAGAAATTGCTTTTGAAAAGAAATTGAAAGGATAAGAAATTTCGGAGAACTCCTCATGAGTTCAATTCAGGGTTCTTGTGCTTGCTTTACTGATGAGATGACTGAGGAGTGTGTGCGAGTGTCCTGTCTTTCATGGTACAGTCATCTCTCTGACCGCCTGTAGACTCCTTGGCTTCTTGCACTTCCCACCCAAGGGAAGACATCATAAATGTATCCCTCTCACTCCAGATCAGGAAGTGCAGGTAGCCTGGGAGACTGTAGAGCAACGGTGAGACATGTAATAAAAAGAAACAAACAGACAGTACCCCAGCTCTCTCACAGTGCTTAGTTCAGGTCAAAAACACCACCAACACACATTCAAAATAAATCATTAAATGCCCTGAGAAAGAGGGCGACAAAGCAAGGCCCGTTCCATGGGGAAAGAAAACTTTCAGGAAATTCCTGAATTTTTCTTTTCTTTTTGTGATCCAAGAGGTAAAAGGACACTTTTCAGAATTTTCTCACGGCATTTTTTTTTGTTTTTTGGTGGAGTCTGCATTTCCTCCCCTCAGTGCCCTGGGGCCAGGCTGACAACACAGTCAATGCTTTTGCCAATTGCATGGGCAGTGCAAAAAAAACCCCAAAAACCCTTAGGGAAGAAAGAAAGAAAGAAAGAAAGAAAGAAAGAAAGAAAGAAAGAAAGAAAGATGTTCTGCAACCCTTGCCAATGGTGATGCCTTCCTCTGAGAAATCGTTGGAGAATTTTTCCTCCCCCTGGAGAAATTCAGTGAAACTGTCCTCCCAATTCCTCTATCCACAAATAGGCTGGAGAACTTGAGAGGTCATTTGCACACCGCTCTAATTCACCTCTATGCCTTACTCTGGCTCAGTTCGGATGACATCTTAAGCAACGGAGGGGTAAATAATGTAATGACCGTGTGTTAGGCAGGAGGAGCTTCACAGACGACACGCTGCAGCCAGCGCTGCTCGGCACTGGCAAACGCCCCGGCTGCTACGAACTTGCAGCGGCCATTTTGGTTGCAGCCTCTCCTCCCTGTGTCCTCCAGCCGTATCCCAGCAGGCACCGTGAGTGCTGCCGGCTGCATAGAGCGGCCGGGGTCGTTTGGCTGCTCTAGGCAGCAGAACTCTATTCCGAAATGGAATAGTCCACGGAGGGGGGGGCTGAATTTGGATGACACTTTAAACGATGGGGCTTCGGGCTAAACAACGTGCAAGCCCATTGTTTCGCTCCATTGTTTAAAGTGCCTGATTAACCTACTGTCAGTTGTGTGTGCATTGTGTGTTGCCCTCCAGATGACACAATAAGCAACACAACTGACAATTGTTCCCCCCCTCCTCCATTGCTTAATATGTCATCCGAACTGAGGCTCTGTGTGCCCACTCTTGTGTAATCCATCTCCAAAAGATTTTGCTTGCACAACAGCTCTGCTCTTGGAACACTACAAGGTGGTGGGAGAAAACTGTTCCAATCAAAATGCATTCTCTTCCACGAACAGATGCAGTGGCCAATGGGATAGTTCCACCTCACTGATGGTTGTACCAGCTGGTTTCACGCAAGCTGACTATTATTCCAGCAGTTAGCAATTCCAGCTGCAGCAGCAACTGCAAACAGTCAAGCATATTATGCTTACGAATGAGCTGAAACGCATGAATTTGGATGGATTATGTCCCCTTCATTCAAATGGTCTACTGACAAATTACCAGTGAACTCTTTATATCAGTGTGTGTGTGTGTGTGTGTGTGTGCATGCACACATACACACACACACACAGAGCTATGGAACCTTTTAATGAAGTACTTCTCCAAGTGGCAGCCGGTTCTTTTTCATTGTTAATAATGATAGCTTTTAAAATCCAGAGTTCCAAATTGTTTTGTGGGCACACTGCTGGGCGTTCATTCATTATACTAATAAAACTCTGCAAACTGAGTCTCTGGAGCTAGAGGGTATTGTTACTTTTCAGACAGGTACAATGACAGGCATGCATTTCCTATCTCTGAACAGTACCACAGATACTATCATCGGAGACAAAAGGAACAGAATGTATGACAATTGTTCCGTCGTCAAAGAGAGAGATTTGTAGCTCACTGCTAAATATGCGTCTCAACAAACAGACCGTATTGTCCTAAGGCAACACAAAGGAGTTGTTTTCTCTTTGGAAATTCAAGGCCATTCGTTCAGTTGGTTTCCCGCCAGTTCGGAGTTTAGGGTTTGGTTTTGGTGTCGTTTTGTTATGGATAAACAGGAGGGGTGCTGTCAGGATTTGGTATGTCCAGCATTTGTCCACAGCACACAGAAAATGTCCCACCTGTAATCTCAGTCATCTATACAATCATTCTTATAAGATGGGCCAGTATAAGATCTGCAAGAGACGTGGCCTTGATGGCACCATTACACATAGATGCCAGTTTGTCAGGCACATGTGAAAGGAGTTTCTACTGTGTCACTCCCAAACGGTGGAATGTGCTTGCCCAAGAAGTATTATTGGTCTCTGCAATCCTGGCTTTTAGAAAGGGCGTGAAAAGACACATTTGTGTGTGTGCGTGTGCGTGTGTGTGCGTGCGCTTTTCATAGAATCACAGAATGGTAGAGTTGGAAAGGGCCTATAAGGCCATCCAGTCCAACCACCTGCTCAATGCAGGAATCCACCTTAAAGCATCCCTGATAGATGGTTGTCCAGCTGCCTCTTGAAGGCCTCTAGTGTGGGAAAGCCCACCACCTCCCTAGGTCATTGGTTCCATTGTCTTATTGCTCTAACAGTCAGGAAGTTTTTCCTGATGTCCAGCCGGAATTTGGCTTCCTGTAACTCCTGTAACCCATTATTCCGTGATCGAGAAGAGATCCTGGGCCTCCTCTGTGTGGCAACCTCTCAAGTACTTGTTGTTGTTGCTGCGGCTGCAATTAATGGGGGGGGGGGGGTCCCAATACAAAAAAAAAAGTAAATCCTCCCCCCTCCCTCCCCCCATTCCCTCTACTTTGGGTTTCTTCCTTCCTTCTTGATAACATCTTGTATTTTATGAGTTAGGTGTTTCATTTAGCCTTTAAAATTATGCAGTTTTAATGTTTTACTGTTTCTAATGTTCTTGGTGGTGGTTGTTTTTATCTTTTTTTATGGGTTTATTGTTTTAAATTATTAGTGTCAAAGCCGACACATTTCTACTCTGAAGTAAGCCCAATTGAGTTCAATAGGATTTTGTCCCAGGTAAATGTGCATAGGATTGCAGCCTCAAAGTCCTAAAATACCACATTGGTTCCATTATGCCTATTAACATATCTGCACATTCATTTCAAAATCTCCACTGATTGTATTGATTGGAAGTGATATACATTTTTGTGTGCATGTTTCATATGTAGCATTTTGAAATGAGCTTTTGTCCAACTTTACATATCACTCAGTTTTCCCCTGGGTCAGGATCTCAACTCCCCTCCGTCATAAGCAATGTGGGGATAATAATGCAGGTCTACCTTTTGGGGCTGTAGTAAGGCTGATTTCAGGGGTGGGGACAACATGTTTTCTGTTGAGGGACACATTACCTCATTGGTTATCTGTTGGGGGCTGCATGTCAACAGTGGGTAGGGCCAAAGCCATCAGCTGTTGAGGCCAGATACAAAAGTGGGTGGGTCACACCTTTTCTCTCTCTCTTTCTGCCACCCCATATTCTCTTTCTATCATCTCCTTCTCTTCCCCCCCCCCCACACTTCCTTCCTATCCAGTGGGCATCTGGCGAAGGGGCAAGTCATACTCACCAAAGGTCTAAACTGATTGCAGGCAGAAAGCTTGTGTAATTTGGCTGAGGGCTGCATGACATTACACTGAGAGCCACAGCTTGCTGACCCCTGTCTTATTGTGATCATATATTTGAAGTAGTCTGAACATTAATATATAAATCCCAAGTATTCATATTAGCTTTTGATACAGTCTGTCAGGCATTTTTCTTTCACTAAGGCACAAGGCCTGGGTTGTGCTGTGTAATCTTAAATGGAGTCGGGCAACTGTTCTCATAATGACTCTTGGGAAGGTGCTCCAAGGTCTTCCTGAGGAGACTTTCCCGCTGGGTCCCATAATACTGTGTATAGGGTGTGAGTGATATCAGGGTACCAGGTGTCTGGAGCTGCTACTGTAGCTCCCAGAAGTAGAAAAAAAGTCCTTGAGACGGCACAGCCTGGCCTCATGGTGGACTTTGTAAATCAATACAAACGTTTCAAATTGAGCCCAGAAGTGGAAGGGGGAAAAAGAGCCATTAGAAGTTGGGTAGTATTGGTATATAATATAATCCCTTTGGCTTGGCTTGCTCAAGAGACAGGCTGTTGCATTGGACTTCAGTAGCAACTTTTTTCTTAACAAAAGGTTTTATTAGTATTTCTTTCTCCAAGAACTTATCTTGGCAAATAAACGACAACAGACCAGTTTGGAAATAGAAATGCAACACTTGCATTCCATCCTGCTACCTGCCTGATAAGTAGAATAAATGTTGTAGAAACGAGGCTCAATTTGAGGCTATCGCTCCCAATTTGGGGCCGTGTACACAGGCCACTTGGGAACTGGACAATGGGAGAAAAAGAAGGTCAAAACATTGGCCGCAAAAATAGGCTATTTATAAAAAGGGGTGTTAGCACCTTGGAGAGCTCCTTTAGAGTTCCGCTGGTTCTGACTGAAACCCAGAGTAGATTGACATCAGAGCCACCAGTCTCCACTGCTGCTTGGTGAAGTGGGGTGCAGCTGGGTCAGCACAGAAGTGATCAAAGGCAAAAACTCTGATGAGGCAACAAGAAAGCATCTCTGCTCCAATAATAATAATAATAATAATAATAATAATTTATAACCCGCCTCTCCCTCTGGATCGAGGCGGGGAACAACAACAAATATAAAACACAAAAATCACAAAATAGTTGAAATATTAAAAACCAATAAAAACCAATATATCATTAAAAACAACTTAAAATTCAACTGGATAGGCCTGCCAGAAGAGAGCAGTCTTCATGACTCTCTAAGAGCCTATCTACACACGAGTTTTTTGACGTTTTATAAGGGTTATGAAAACTCTTTGGGCCACATGACGCACTCCCTATAACGTTGTATATCTGAGGTTTTTTAAAACTCACTTCAGTTATATACAACAGTTTCACTTTTAATAAATCGTTTTAAGTAAAAGAATGTGTCCTTCCTTACCGTTTGAGATTCCTGGGGGCAGTGCTTCCTTTACTGGTGCCCAAATGCTTAGCAGTTGATTGGTGGGGAAGAAAAAGGAAGTGGACCAGTGAACGACAACACCCACAATTCTTAGCCCTATACTCGCTAGGGAATGACAGAGGAACTAAGAAGGAAGTGTGTAACTGAACTACAACCCCCACAATGCCTTGCCCTAAATTCATTGAAAAACGAAAGAGAAAGAGACAGGGCAGAACAGCATGTGACCGCACACATCGCTTTAAAGATGGAAGACTGTTCTTCTGTAACGTGAGTACTCAGTAATGTGGCCTAAGACGTTTTAGAACGCACCTATTTGGAACATTTTAAAATACTTTTTAAAATGTTCCAAAGGACTGTGTGGATTCCCCCTTAAAGTCATGAAGACTGATAATTTGTCTAATCTCCTCCGGCAGACCATTCCACAGTCTGGGAGCGGTAGAAGTGAAGGTCCTCTGGGTTACACTCGTCAGCCTAGTTCTGGCTGATTTGAGTAAGTTCTTCCCAGAGGACTTGAGTGTGCGGGGCGGATTATACGGGAGAATGCGATCCCGCAGGTAGCCTGGACCCAAACCATGTAGGACTTTAAAGGTAATAACCAACACTTTATACTTCACCCAGAAATTGTTTGGCAGCCAATGAAGCGATTTTAAAACTGGTGTAATATGGTCACCCCTAGATGTACCGGTGACCAACCTGGCTGCCATATTTTGAACAAATTGAAGTTCCCGGACCAGGCACAAAGGTAGCCCTATGTACAGCACATTGCAGAAGTCAAGCCTCGAAGTTACCAGTGTGTGCACTACCGTCTTTAGGTCTTCCAACTCTAGGAAGGGGCACAGCTGGCGTATCAGCCAAAGCTGATAGTAGGCACTCCTGGCCGTCACATCTATCTGGGCTGTCATTTGGAGCGACAGATCCAAGAGTACACCCAAGCTGTGAACACAGTCTTTCAGGGGGAGGGGGTGTAACCCCATCCAGAACTGGTTGACATACCTCCAAACTCAGGTTGGAGCCTTTGACAGCCAGCACCTCCATCTTATCTGGATTCAGCTTCAGTTTGTTTTTCCTCATCCAGCCCATTACCACCTCCAAGCATTCATTCAGAGGAGACATGCTGTCCTTAGCTGACGATGTTGTTGAAGGCATAGAGAAATATATTTGGGTGTCATCAGCGTACTGATAGCACCCCACCCCATGCCTCTGGATGATCTCTCCCAGCAGTTTCATATAAATGTTAAACAGAATTGGGGAAAGGATGGCACCTTGTGGTACACCACATAGCAGCTCCTTCTTTGAACAGCAGCTATCCCCAAGCATCACCACCTGGAACCTGCCCGAGAGATAGGACTGGAACCACTGAAGCACAGTGCCCCTGATTCCCAATCCCCTCAGGCATTCCAGAAGGATACCATGGCCAATGGTATTGAAAGCCACTAAGAGGTCCAGGAGTACTAGCAGGGACACACTCCCCCTGTCAATACTCAGGCATAGATCATCCACTAAGGTGATCAAAGCGGCCTCAACCCAGTATCCTGCCCTGAAGCCAGTTTGAAATGGCTCTAGAAAATCAGTGTTACCTAAGACTGCCTGGAGTTGGAAGGCAACCACCCTTTCGATCACCTTGCCCAAAAATGGAAGGTTTGATACTGGTCTGTAGTTATTAAGGTTCAGGGGATCCAGGGAGGGCTTTTTTAGAAGCAGCTGTACCACCGCTTCTTTTAAACATGATGGAAAACTCCCCTCCCTGAGAGATGCAAATCACATCTACATCTATGTTGTAGATGTGATTTAACTGCATCTCCTCCCTGGATGACCAGCCATGAAGGACAGGGATTGAGAAGGCAAGTCGTCGTCCTCACACATCCAAGCACCTTATCCACGTCCTCGGTACTCACCAACTGAAACTGATCCAGTGTAATCCTACTCGCGGAGTCGCTGGACACTCCATTGTCAGCCTCTGCTATAACAATGGCATCTAAGTCAGCTCTTATGCCTTCATGCTGGACACAGATTCGGGGGGGGGGGGGGTTGAGCAAGCAACTCTTAGCCAACCCTTTCCCGCCATCACTCACTTGCTCTATCTCACCCTCCTCTCTCTTTCTACTTGAGCCAAATGTGGTCCCAAGAGGAAAGAAGAAGGACAAACAACTGTAGCGCACAACAAGGAAGAAGAGCTTCGGTCCTCTATTTCCATTCAAGATGGCTTTCCAGCAAAATTACTGGATGCAGGGACAAGTTGTCCTGTCAACTACAAATGGACTTTGTGGAGAGTGGGGGGTATGACAATGCGGTTAATTAGAACAAACCTCACAGCCTTCTCCTTCCACACCTGCTTCAGATGTCAAGCTGCACAATTACCAAAGCATGGTTTTGCAACTGGGAGCACCTCTTGGGCTTAGATACTCCTGCCTTGCAAATCCCTCCCCTCCTACGCTAATTCCCATGCCTTCCCCTGGTTAAAGTTAACTATGATTTAGCTTGATATCTGAAATAGCATTCCTATAATTAACATTAATCATAGTTAGCACTTGACCAGAGATTAAAAACCAGGGGAAAGAGGGGGAAAGAAGCATGTGGGCCTGAGAGGGAAGGAAGAAGGAAAGGGGGAAGGAAGGAAGGAAGGAAGGAAGGAAGCATATGAGCCCAGAGGTGCTCCTAATCACTAAGAGAGAAATGTACAAAAATCCAATAAGTTACAAAAGGTTCCTTAATAACAAAAACATATTTCCAATAACAAAGTTAAGTATTTACGTTTTACACTGTACGGGATCTTTAATTGCAAAATCTCACAGTAACATATAATAATATACATATCAGAAAAACCCTAACAGGCCTGGCTCTTTAAAATCTATCACAAACTAAGAGAGTGATCCTATCATCCCTGGGAGAGCATCCCAGGGACCATAAGGTGGATTGGAAAACCCCTTCCATAATCGGAGCCAGCGCTCTGAACTTAGGAGTCAGAAATCCAGCCCTCTCCTGCCCTTTCGGAGGCAGTACAGAATGAACCGTATGGGTTGCCATCTGAGGTTGGAAAAGCAATTGAGGAGGAGAAGGAAAGAGGGCATTCAGGTGCTTTGGGGAGGGAGGAGTCTATAGAGGCTAGGATATGAGATATCCTGAGCTTCCACCAGCCTCCTTCCCTTCCCATCCAAAGAGCCCTCACTTGGCAGGCTGAAAAGCTCATCGACCAAAAATCAAGGGATTGGCAAACTCACCCGTGTCCTGTTCATTGGACATTTGCTCCACCACCGCCACTGCCCCCCTCCCCCACCTTTCAGGCCATGTGAGCTTCTTTCGAGCTTTGGCAAGGCCCAACGAACGCCTGGCTGCACTAGCTCCAGAAATTACGTATTTCTCCCCATTGTGTAAAAGGTGGCAGTAAAGGCCCCATTTATGCAAGAAAAAAGGTGTGAATGGATTGTCTTTGTGCCTTTACTCTTGCTTTATGGCTGCCATTTACACAATGGGAGAAATATGTAATTCTGGGAGCTTTCATTGTGGTGTACAATGGAGGCTCTGGACAAAAGCACCCAGCTGCAGAGCAGTCTTACAGCATCACAGGCACTCGGATCTGTGAAGGCACCGTGGATGCCTGTCTGGGTCGAAGGGGGTGGACACGGGAGAGTCCATTGGACTCCTAGACTCATTCCGGCACCCACAGCATGTCTAAAATATCACCCAAGACAAAGGACAGGAGGCAAAGAGCTCTTCTGCCACTCCTATGCCCGGCAGGGCATAGGAATATCTGAAGGCTTCGAGTTCAGGGGCTTTTGAGCAGTGAGGGTGCAACCAATCGGACAAAAAAGCCATTGAAAGTCATCAAAAAAGTTGTCAAAAGTTGGCATTGGTAGATGAAGACCTTCAAACAATATCCACAGGGTCTGGCTTCAATATGCAAAACTTCAAATGAAAAAGAAGTAAAAAAAATATCTTTTTTTAAATACCTTTCCTGAACCACCATCCTAAATAAAAATGAATTATTCCAAAAGCAATCACCAGACCTGGCATTTTCATCATCATCACCATCAACCATCATTATCAGTTTATTTGATTCCCACTTTTCCCTCCAAAAGGAAGCCAGAAACAACGTCATGCAGAGTACAACAGTAGCAAAAGATATATCAAAAGACAACAATATGAAAACAAGAAAACACTACAATAAACTTATAAAACAAATGTCCAATTTAGAACTTAAACCTCAAGTCAGACAATAGATAAAACATCTGTAAATATACCGAACAAACAAGGAGGATAATGAAATGCAATATATATTCTATTTATTTAATTGATATTTTAACACCAAAATACACAAGTATGCCACAATCCAGCAGCCGTGAGGTCTCCTTTCTCACTCGGTTTCATTTGTAGAGACCAAAGCCATCAGTGAAAGTATGTAGAAGCAAAAGAATCACGCCTCAGTACCGAAAGATTATATGGGCATCAGATTCCAGATCTACAGAAAATTGTGTCTCTTGCTGGCAGACAGAACTGTCAGCATCTGTTGACAGACTGAGAGGATTTTCTGAGAGCCATGTGGTAAAGAAACAAACCATCTGGGACTTCGCGTATGGACAATTTAGGAACCGGTAAGGTCGCTTGTGATTTACATTCGGACGCTTTTGATTATTGTGTGTTTTCCTTCCTAAACGTCCCTTTGATTAAGGTACCATTTTGTTGACGCATAGAACCACGTGTGAAAGTTCATGATGGCCTACTTAATAAACTCTCCTCCGGCACTCGTTGGGGTTCATCTGCGTTCTTTATTTCCCTGCTAGTCAAAACCAAACTGTTGTAGGAAGAAATGGGTGTATCCACATGGTTTCTTTAGTTATCAGATAATTGTAATGAGGACTTGGAAAACTGAGTGTATGGTTGTAAAATTTTGGGTCGGTGACGATGTGATCAGTCAGCATGGTTCATTCGTTGCCTCCTACGTCAAGCAATTACCTAAAATGGGATCCAAACTGGGAGGCAATTAACTATCCTGTACATTTAACATGGGAACTTATCACAACTGTGGGCGATGCTTTGGTTTTTGTTCACGGCATTCTCATTCACTCAATTGGGAGTTTGAAATAATAGAAAAGTTCTTCCCAAACGGTTATTTAAGGATTGTGAGAATTCAAATATTATTATCTTCTTTTAAATGAATCAGAGATTTATTTATTTATTTATTAAACAGTGCCTTGTATTAAGACAAAACATGAAAGGTTAGTATAGGAAACATGGGTGCCCCAGTTTGTGAAAGTTATACTAAGTTGAGATGAAATCTTTTATTGCAGTGGTGTTTTTGATGGAAATTTGGCTATGAAATGGAAAGACATTGCAGAAAATGTATTCAATTGGTCCCTGGGATAGTCGCAATAATACATCCACATTTCTGGCATGAATCTCTGATAGGCTTCTAACTGTATAAATAAAAGATAACTTATTTACTCATATACCCTCTGGGCCAAAATTGATACTTCTCTTCTTTTGGGGCCTGTAGAGTTTTGGGCTTTCTGAGGCCTGTAAATTTACCAACAGAAACAGTCCCTTGCCAAGTGCACAGAAAATGCCAAAATGAATTAAGGAACTCTGGGGTATGTAGTTCTGAAGAGTTCTCTTTTTATATATAGGAAGGGACACTGCAGCTGAAGAAATAGCATTGTTTTCAGCAAAGGCTAGAGTGACAATGAAGACTTATATTAGGAGATCCTCCTGAACCCCACCCAAGGCTCAGCTGCAGCACATTACAAGAGTTCACTCCTCTTGAAGAGTCCTTCTGTGGAGTTAGGTCCTTTGTCTTAAAGGACCCTGTGATGCAACCCCTATCAGGCATGTTACATAAACCCTTCTCAAGTCAAGTGCCACCACTTGAAAAACCTGAGGGGGGGTTTAAATAAAACCTTGCCCCTAGCTATAAGGGGGAAAGGTTTAATTCAGGATCTTCTTGTAAAATAAAATAAACTGTGAGTATAATCTTGGGAGGGTGTGTGTTGAATAATGGTAGGGCAGGTAAATAAGGCCAAGCTGGTATGTGGTATTTGGTAGCTAACAAAATAATAAGTTTATTTTAGTTAACAAATTTTTAATTCAGAATATAACATCTTCAAACCTGCCTACACTAAACTCTCCACACTAATCCTCAGTCCCTAGAAAACCCAAAAACCTCTCACTCCACCAACAAAAACCCACCACCTCAAATTCCTAACACACCCTCCACACCACTCTAACTATTACATCATAAACCACACCCACTCAGTTCAACATTCCATACTTACCAGATATACTTATCAGACATATACAAGATAAACACTTCTGGGGTAACACCACAGACCCCTACTGATCAGTCTTTTAATGTGGCAGTGATCTCTGGGACTGTGTGGTCACTCAGCGTCCAACTCTGTCTCTGAAACAGAACTCCACTCTTCCTGTGGAAACAGACTTGTGGTCCTCTCCCTTGACGATCCAGACTCCCCCATGTCTCCTGGCAGGGTTGACTCCATGGCACTGTCTGTCTTTGGAAGTTCTAGCTTCTCAGAGGAGGAGCATCCGTCCAGTGGGGACATGGCCACCCTAGTATACTTCTGTACTTTTCTGAAGAACAGGAATAGAGTATATATTGTCAGCCAGCTACAAACCACCATCTACAATTACCCACAATACCCTTGAATGCCTGATGTGGCAGGTGGCAGTGTTGGGATGCCAGGACCAGGTATAGACTCCAAGATGACTAACAGGAGACCAAGCAGCATCCTGCTACAACTTCCAAAAGAGCACTATATTTCTGCATCATCTTTTAGTGTGCCTTTGTCTTTCCACTTCCTGAAATACCCAAGAAATGCAGCAGGTTATTAAACATCCCTTCTTTTTGTGTCAAGTTCGTAACATGCTCCCCCCATGCTATTATATGAGAACTTTTCTTGGCAAATAAAACCACCCCTTCTGCTGTGTTGAACAGTGTCAAAGTGGTGGACAAGGCATACATAAAGACCCTTTTGAAAGCTTTCCAGCACAGCTCTCTCCAATACATTAAAGGGTCTCCACACACACAGTCACCACAATAGACTCCCCATAGGTATTGTCCTTTGATAAAGTGGATGATAGCCACAAATTTAACTGCCATCTGAGAGAGCTTCCAGCCGCTGCATTACCAGGCAGGAAGTAATTGATGAACAAATTTCGGCTATGTGGGAAGTATCATATGCATATAATTGCATTCTTTGCAGGAAAGTGGCTGTACTGGGATTGTTGTTTGATAAGGGACTATACGTGAACAAGGTTTTACATCACAGCATGCAGCCCTTTCTCACATAAATATATTGAAATAAATAAAATAGATGAAGGCACGGTGAAGGAGCTAGAGGAAGAGGCTACTGCAGAGGGAAGCTAAAGTTTGGTCTGCTCATATCAGTCCAGTGTTTCCTAGACAGAGAAGGGTGTTACCTTATTTTCCTAGGTTAAGAAGCCACACCTTTTCTGACCCTCATTTAAGGACATTGTGAGTAGCTCACTTGCCTTCCCCCATGAATCACTTCACCTGCTGCCTTTAGTCACATGGGAGGTAGGGGTTAAATCACCCTGAGTACTCCATCTCTCCTCACAAGCTTTCCCATTCTCTTTCTAGGCTACTGGAGAACTCAACAGTTGGTCGTCACGGACTGCTGCTTAGCTGGTTTATGGACAGACTTCACAGGAAGTCTGACCATGCCCCCTGATAAAGCCAGGTTTCTTGTTGGGGGAGGAAGTGTCTTTAACACCATGGTAAAGGAGCCACATATTCCTGTCAGGGGACAACATTAGGAGAGCCCAATAGGGACCCTCCCATTCTGCTCAACATTAGGCAAACTCAAAAAAGACCTCCCCATTCTTTTCCTTTATCATCCCCTTGCATGTTCTGCCTTGCATCTTGTTCTCTGATCCCATTTGAACTAAAAAATACATCCAAAATTGGAGGATATGCAGATTGTCACCATTTTGCATCTTCCATTACCTCTCTCTCTCTCTCTCTCTCCCACACACACACTTATTACATTTCTTGCTAAATTGATGCAACCCCTACCCACCAATCTCAATATGATCTTATATGATCCCATCTAGATTCTTTTGTACATTTTTTTTTTAAAAAAAAATACTGAACACATGAGCTCCTGTGCATTGGTAAAACATCAACCTCCAAAAATCTTGATGCAATCATACTTATGACCACATTGAGATTTCTCCCTCCGCCAGTCTTTTTTTCCAGTGTGTGCATGGACATTGGCAATGCAGCGGGGAAAACACATGAATGAGTTGAAATTAGTGGCAAACCTGATACTTAACACTCACCCGCCTCAGGCATATGGTGATCCATGGGGCAGATCAGCATTTGCAGCTTTCCTTATAGCAAGGCATGTATGCAATTGCAGAAGCCATGCATGCACATGTGTCCTTAGAGTTGTGGGGATGATGTCAGGTGGATGCAGCTGGAGAGGTCCAAGCCCTTATGAATCTGCTGTTTCCTTGCCACTCACCTTCCCTCCCTGAGCAATGATGGTCATGGTTGGGCTGAGTAGGGATTTCCTTCCAAGCCCCTGGATTGGGCCAAGTGGATTTTTCACCGACTCCATACAGTAGCACCAGAGAGGCAATTGACATCTAAAAAGTGGTGTAGTGGTTACAGAGTTGGGCTGGGACTCGGGAGACCTGGGTTCTAGTCCTCACTTGGCCATGAAGCTCAATTTGAGCCAGTGAATTACACTCAGTCTAACCTACCTCACAGGGTAGTTGTAAGGTCAACATGGAGAGGAGGAAGAGGAGCAGAATCAACCCATGCCAGTGATTTATGAGGAGTCTGGGCCCTTGGGGGAGACTGCTGAGGATCCACTACCCTCCCAGGAAAAAAGGAGTTCTACCTCAAAAGCAGAGGAGGAATGGTCACTGAGTCCCCAGGAGCAAAGGCACCTGAAGATGCAGGCTCAATTCCTTATGTTCAGGCAAAGTGCACAATTACAGGAAAAAAAATACTCCTCGTGAGTAAAGGGCTCCTCATATGGAGAGGCTTTCCTCACAAGGAGGACTTTTTCCAGAAGATTCCAATGAGCTACAGCTGAACCTTGGGTGGGGCTAAAAGCCTCACTTCTAGGCTGGAATTGTTGCTGAAACACCAACTCTGGAGCCATTGTACCTTGTTCCACCCCTAGTGCTTCTTGTGCATGAACTCCTATAAGTAATGTTGAACTGCCTGACTACTCTTTTTGCTAAATACTGTCTGGTGCTGTGCTCTGAAAAGCTGGACTGCCTTGACTTTGTTACTTGTCTGCTCCTTGACTTTGGGTGCAAGTCCCTGTAAACAGGAGCGATGTGTGGCTGTCCCTGCTCTCATGACTGAGTGATCCTTGCCCTAACCTATCATTTTAGCATGGCCTGCATAGCTTCCATTGTTGCAGAGCTCAACTGTATTAATTGCCCCCAGTTGTGACCCTAGTTAACCTATAATTTTGAGTTTGCTTCTTTATTTCTGGGTCTGGTTGTAAGCTACACATTTGGTTTATGAAATTTGTAAATAATAACAACAACAATAATAATAATAACAATAATGGAGAATTCCTAATAAGCAAATTAATTCCAGAAAGAAGATCAAGCAATTTGGAACTTCAAAATCAGGGGAGAACTTCGTGTGACTATAATTTCAGAAGCATCCTTATCTTCAGTTTCCTTTGAATTGCTGTACATGTTTGTATATGTAGGCGTATGATTTGTTGATTGAGAATATGATGGCAAGACAGAGAAGAGCTCTTGTATGTTGCTATTCTAGGAGTGCTCAGCAGAGGTCACTCTGCACTCTGTACACAGAAAATTCAGATTCTGTGATTGGAATTCATTATTCAAATTAGACATATTTGCAGAAATATACTGAATTTTGTGACTTCGCTTTGGTGCACCAAGAGGGTCAGGGGAATTCTTAGTAAGTAGGGTAGGGCGTGACAAACATAAGAGTGGAGTTCACAGAACTTTGGAAGCACCAGGAATGCAAAGGTAGGAGAACAAAGTTTGGAAGTCACAAGAGAGGAACTGAGAATTGTGTAGAGTACAAGAGAGCCACAGAAACCAAGACTCTGCTTGAGGCTCTACTTTGGCAGCTGCCTAGAAGGAGCAAGAAAAGGTGCAGTAAAGAACATTGTAGCTCACTCAGCAAGAGTGATACGTCAATGCAAGAGGGGCCCAGCGCCCAGATCGTTGTGACTACCAGTGGAAGAGGCTCCTGAGGGACAATGGGAAGGGCGGGGGAAGCCATACAAATATCAGGATGTAGCTGAGGCCAGGCAGAAGGGGAACGCAATCAAAGCAATGTGCGTCAGCCTAGGCTGGGTGGAAACGGCCTCCCAAACTTCTCTAGCTACTTATGTATTGGCCAAAGGAGGAAACACATCACTACAAAAGAGGACAGCAACTTGCATAAAATGTGTGTATGCTAATCTATCTATCTATCTATATGCAAATTAGAAATAATTAGTCTACTATAAACAAATGCAATACATCTTGTCATAGTGCGGAAGGCTGTCACCAGGTGACCTCCGTACCTACATGTCCAGATCCTAACTGTTGATGGGCAACATTTACAATTCTCTTTAAACTAGAATTGGTCAGGATCACCCTTCAAATAGATTGTGCTTTCAAATAGAGTACACATGCCCTCTGACATCCACACTCTTTGTGGGCAGTGAAATTGAAGAGGGAATTTTGCCAAATATTCTTGTCTGGGGGTGGCAGTGGGGGACACAGAATTCTCCAAAACTGGCAAAAAAAAAGAGAAAATATCTCAGGCAGTTTTCTTCTTAGAACTGTTGGCTCTGAAACTCTATTGTTAGTTCATATTAGTGAATGAACACTTGAAGAAGAGGCAGAAAGAAGAACAGGCCAAGCACTTGGCTTCCATTGGCTATATGAAAATAATATTTAAAGAATCATAAAAGTGGTTCTGCAGTTGCAGATTACATTCACCATCCTATTTACAAATGGTGAAATTGGGAGACTATTTTGTGGATTATTCAGGGTGGGTACCCTGAAATTCTCCAATAGTTCAGGAGGAGCTTAAAAGAAAAAAGGGGGATTGTTCCCCCCCCCAAAAAAAATGATCAGAATTTTAGGTCCAAGGAATAATATTCTTTTGCCTCCTCCCCAAATATGCCAGTTCCACCAATAGAAATCCTATGGAGCACAGATTTTGTGTTGTAAGAACAAGGTAGACTATTACAGGTAACCATGTATACATAAACCCTTACCCAACACACCTCATAAATACACACAAATGTGTTTTGGAGTGATTTAACTTATGCAAGCTATTTTCCAGTCTCAAAAGTATATATGTTGTCAGAGGACGTGTGTTTTAAACTCAAAACATTGGAAATATTAGAACAGTATCATTAACTGTCCAGGGAAAACTTAATTATTACTAAAAGCGCCATTCTGCTGTGCCCGGCCAACGGCCTGGCGGCGGGGAGGCTTTTGTGGGGGAAGAGAAGAGAGGAGACATGCCTGTTCCTGATTGGTGGAGCGGGAAACTGGAGCCACTTGGAGGGGAGGGGTGGAAGGCTATTTAAGAGAGAGCCACATTCCCCTTCCTCCTCTTTCTCCATGTGGCTCCCTCCCTCCCTCCCTCCCTGTACTCAGTGTGGGTTCGCTGGTTGACTATTGGGGCCGAGTAGGAATTTTTTACTCATGTTCTGAATTGGCCATGAGTTTTTTTTTCGCCTACTCCACACTGTGAGATGGGTCAGGTTGTAGTTAAATAGGCAAATTGGCTATTCATTTAACTTGGTCACATTTGGAATTTGGTGGATAGGAAGGGGCATCCAGAGAGGTATGGATATTGGTGAGCATTCACAGGCACTGTTCTGGTGACTAGTAATTCCTGAGGCTCCCAGCTTTGAGCCCTGTGGCCTGGCTTGGGAGATAAGGGTTACTTTTGAGACCTACCCTTCTCATCTACCCAGAGCCATGTGGCCTGGGGGGAGGCAACACCGGAAGGTCTCCCTCCCCAAAAGGGGGGCTGCACGTGGAGAGGTGAAGTTACTGTGCCTACTCACGGGCAAAAATGGCTCGCCCGAACCAGGGAAAGAGGGACCTGTGGATAGGCCTATACTGGATGCCCCTTAGGACACCCTTTGCAGATCTTTCAATAAAATGTGCCCCTTGTTTAAACCCATTTCATATGTCTCGACTCTTCATTTACTCCCTCCGTCCGCAAAGGAATGTTTTTTCCATGTATGGGGTGTTTTCCTAACCGTATAAGGAGTCTTTCTCTGTGAGGTAAATGTTCCTCCAATGAAATACCATGGGTTGTGCCAACCTAGTGACACCTATAATACTCAACTTTGCTTTCCTAGACCATTTTTCTTTGGGGGGGAAACCCACGGGACATTTTTATACTCCAGGACGTTGCTTGTGTTTGGGCATAAAGAACCCCCCAGTGGCAAAACCAATGGATTATGAGAATATTCCATGTCCCAGGTATATTTTTGTTTCAGGAAGGAAAACAGTAAGTGGTGAGAGGCTGAAATTTGGGAACATGGTTGTTTACAGTCATTGGCATAATGCCACAGGAGGACTATGTTGTAGATCTACTTCTCTGTCAATTCTGCAATGAGAAGTTCATTTGGGGTAACTTTGTAATTCCACTGGGTTGAACAAGGCTTTAACAATACATCGAAACTGAGGGATCTTAGGCTGAATTTTCAAACTTTTGATGGTTTGAGTCACAACCTGCTGAGGCTGTCGGATCTTGCCCTTTCATGTGATTTCTGCAATTTCTCCAAGAGACTGCCCTTTCTCACGCACCCTAAGGAATTCCCTGTGCTGCTGACCTTCTCGGCCATTTTTTCATGTACTTTTCAATTGTTTTGGGATCTGTTTAGTATAACACCCATGTAGGTTAGATAGGGACTATTAGTTGTGTCTAGGAAGGTGTAGAAGCTCTTTTGGTAAAGTTACTAGTTGAAATAGATGAGTCAATTATCCGTCCATGTCAGTTTCTCATACATTCATTCATAAGACTATTCTGTCCCATTTCCATATTAATCTATCAGGTTGTGTTTTGCTTGTGTGTGTGTGTGTGTGTGTGTGTGTTCTAATCTGCACAAAAGTTTGTAAACAGTTTATACTCATAAAATATACATTTTAACACATTTTATCATCAAATACAGTGAATAATTTTAATCCAATTCTTAAATGCCTTTCAAGACAATAGTCTTCCCAATTGTATTATATTAATAAAATAATATTCATTCATATAATGAATTGCATAATGGTAATGGATTTAATGTATTCATATTAATGAAATAATATTAAATATGGAACATTTAAAATCTAGTTTCAGTAAAAAAGAGAAATAGTAACAGATCAATCAAAACATATTAAATATGAGCTATTTTAAGAAAAATCAGTTTCAATAAAAACATTACAAACATATTAATCAAATGATATTCAATATAAAAAATATTTTGTGCAATTTATTGCAAAATTCACATTTTATACGTGCGAACAAATATATATTTTGGTGGTGTTGTGTTTTAACTATCAAAAATGCCAAAATTTTGAGAATTGCAGAACCATTAAGATAACTGAGCTTTGATTTGTGCATTAGTTCAGAAGGTACTAATCATACTGGTTCACAAATAAATCTCAAACAAACAAAATAGAGCCATTCTTTATGTGTAAAGGACTGTGTATTATTTTTGGAATTTGTATTTAATGTAAATTTTTAGAATGCAACTTGGGCAATTTTGGTCAAGTATAATCTTGGTTTAGTTTTTGTACATTTCATTTCAAATCCAAATGCCGGTGGCTGATGCAAATAAAGGAATCTATCTATATACTTGTTCGCTAACAAATCTCAACCAAACAAAATAGAGCCATTCTTCATGGATTTATCTAATCTTGGTTTAAAGCTATCTGTTTTTGTGGCTACCACAAGGTAGGCAAATGATCATCTCATCACACAGATTGACTAAAAGCCTGTATCCATGTTTCCTGTGTGTCTTGGGAAATAATAAATAAAACAACCTCCTTCCCAAACTTCCTTAGTTTTATTGAATCTTTCCCTTTAAATGTCTTGGATTCAAGCACAACTTGCCAAATTAGTCTGGAAAGTTTGCTTTAGGCAGAATTGGAAATTCTACTTGGAGGATGGTTTCACATTCCTTCTTGTTAGTTTTTATTAGCTTGAAAGCAAGCAGGAACCAAGAGGGGCTGTGCTTTGGTCCCAATACATCTATCACTTTGTTGCACGGGATGTCCATCGGATTATTATAACTCTGCACATACTTACTGCCTCAAGTCCAGTTTTATTGAGTGGCTGTTTGGCTAATACAGGCCCACTGAAGAGTTGCCCCAATAAACCTGACAATTTCTGGAAGAGAAGAAATAATGGTACTTTGTGGCCATTTCCAAAAGTCCACATTAACGTATGTAAAATGTATGGCCTCTATCTCCACCTACTTCCACCCCTGTTTCTCATGCTCTTCCAAAAAATCATTTATGTTTGAAAGCAGTTGAAAGGAAACACAGCAGGGAATTATTACAGATCCTTGGCTGAATCGCTTGAAATCTGTCTCTAATATATTCATTTTTAAAAAATCAAATCCTTTCCATCCCATTTATGAAGACATTTGAGATTCTTGGTAATTTCTTACCGAATAATGAACCAAACAAAGTGTTCAACCATCTGCACTGTCCAAACTGAATAGGTACCTGAAAAGGATCATGATCTCTTTCTCTGCTGTGTGGCTGTTAAAGATAAGGAGAAAAACGGGAATTAGCAATCCTAATTCAGCTCTAGGAGCATGGTTGAATACACAGGAATTCAAACCAAGCCATTAAGAGCTAAGCACTCAACACCCTTCCAAATAAGACATTTGTACACACACAGAATAGAATCGTCTTGTTCTAATGTATTTCTCTCATCACTCTGTATAGCCAATTCCTTGGGGTGCATATCATTCTAGCATTAACAAATTCACTTAGCAAAGGAAGTGTTGGTAAAGCAAATGGTATACTGTTATGACTATGTGGTTGAGAGAATGTTCTTGCTGAACACCACATGTGGAAATAATTTATTTGTGTTCCTTTCAGGATGCAATCCTGCTCACTCCATACACAGACTGCCTCTAACAATGAAGGTAACATATAGTTATCAGGACTAGTACCCATAAGTAGCCTTATCCTCCAGGAACCCCTTGGTCTGTGTACAACAGCCCCATATTCTGAGCCATCAGGCTACAGGTTAGAGAACTAGCCAGAAAAGGATCTCAGGACCTTCTGGTGACTTCACCCATCCATATTGGTTGTTGGCTCATCTCAGGTGAAATGAAGGGAGAAGCAGGTTCTCAAGATGCTGACTTTTTATTTTTCAAAGTTGAAGAGCCCCCTGTTTTTGCTATTGGCTCATCTCAACAGGAAAGGCTGTAGATACTTCCTGTTAAAGTTGTCCCGCCCAAGGTTATACTCAGAAGAAGCAAGAGTAGTGTTGCATGCAGAAGACCTGGAAAGATTGGGTTAGTGACTTTTAAAAAGGCCTTGTCATGAAGCAAATGGTCTTGGGTGTGATGTATCATGCTGGGAGAGCAGTGACATCAAGGCTATATTTGATGAAGAGAAGTCCATCTTCTCTTCCCATGGATACTAGCCCTGATGTCAATGTACTACCTCCAGTATCGGAGGCAATAAGCCTATATACTCTCATAGGTTAAAGCATGAAAATGCACATTTGGGGGAGTTGCACATTTTGGCAAGTGCAAATTTACACAAATTTGAGAAATTGAGGGGGGGGACTGAATCAGTTCCATGCAGATGGTATGGATTTTACAAAAACTGTACATCCCTAAATTGTACTGCCACAAAATGCTATTACAAGCTACTAGTATTCAACCAAAGATTCTGAACTAGTTCACTGGTCAAATCTCAAAGTGATTCTTTTCCCCATAGCTAATTCTTCTATGCCAGCTCTTTCTTTTCTTTTCTTTTCTTTTCTTTTAAAGGCTACCTTCCTGCAACAATAACAAGACAATCAAGAGAACTCCAGCAGGTTCTCATCCAAGCATCTCCAGTTTCTACGACCTGGGCTGTTTGTCAGCAGATCTGACATAATTATTTGAATCGACTCATCATGTAAACAGAGCACACTGGAGAAGATGTAAAAAGATGTGCATTTCAACTCTCTGGAAGGGCATGTGGCAGTAGTTGTGGGTTGGGATGGAGGGAGAATGTCCAAATGAAATCCAATTTACATGTTAGGGGAAGGGATTGGACTTGTAATGAGATCTGATATCTCTATTGGTATAGGATAGTCATGGCTTTTAATAGATTATCCTGGTGTCCATATAGATATTTACTGAGACATTGATTTCCTACTTTTTTTGTCCCAGGGCTCCATTCTATTCCCTAATGCTGATGGGCAGAATGAGAAGCCAACGCTCATTACCACAGCTGATGTATAAATCAAACACATGGCGAGGAACCATGGAAGTGATATTCAAACTCTCCCACAACTGTAAAGAACAAGACGCAAATGGCAAAATATTCTCCTTCTCTCTGGATAGTGTAGTAATATCCCTGCTCTCATTAGAAGGAATAATTCTTCACATTCTTCCTCTCAACCTGACTATAGCGGCTACTGCTGATGGTACAAAAACACAATGTTATATCCTGTCGTCACAGAGAATCCTACCAGGCAATCAGAAATTATCATTGACCAAAATATTCTGCAATTCCTAATTGAGTAGGGGTGAGTGTGTGTGTGGGGGGGCTCTGCTTAAATATGGAAAAAGTCATTTGAATGTCCATTATACTGCTATGTTTGCTGAAAAGAGGCATATTGTTGACATATTTGGTCACTAACAAAACATGTGCCCTGCCTTTTCACTAAAAGAAACGTGCCCAATGTGGTTGAGAACATTCAAAACACTACAGCAGAACGATTACAAAGATGAATATACAACACAGTGTGGCACATAATTAAAACATCAAGTTAAGCATAAACCCAAAGCTCATTAAAAGCCCACCTAAAAAGAACTGTCTTCAACAGATGGCAGAAACTAAACTAGAAATTGCTCAGATGAACCACCTGCTGGGGAGATTTCCACAATCAGGGTGCACCCCCAGAAAAAGGTCCTCATGCATCCCAACCAGTCTGGCATCAGCCCACCCTAACCCTAACCCTGTTGATTGGGCACAATCACTACAGTCTAACCAGGGAGATGCACATCTGGAAGGCAGCATCTGCACAGATGGAGGCAGAGGTAGATGTGCACCTGGACTGCAATGTCCAGCCAGACCAATTGAACTGGCCAGATGTGCATTCCCAGCTGCATCTGGGGTGGGTCTCTTGTTCTTGCAAATCACAACGGCTGGATTGGACATGTTCCTTACCCCTAATCTCTGATGATTCCTTGGGAAACAAACAAAACAAAAAAAGTAGCATTTCAGTAAGTTGAGCAAAATTTCTCAAGTTCTGAACAGACCAGAAATTTTTTATTGCTCTCCTAATGTTTTGGACTTGAACCCCCATCAGTACCAGCCAGCATGGCCCAATGGTCAGGAAGGATGGCAGTTGTATGTCAAAATATATGGAGGCACCATGTTTGGGGGAAGACAAGAAGGTTGGTAGTTTCTTCCTCCCTATGGATTTCCTGCATCAAGAAGGCAGTTGGACTAGATGGCCTACCTAGACCCCCTCCAGCTCTATGAAACTATGGCACCAGCAGTACCAACCCAAGATGTGTTGCTGGAAGTAGAGTCCAAATGCACCCCCCCCCCATCCAGCCCCATCTTGGCAGCAGCAAACACCTTTAAGATGTCTTGCTGTATCGTTAGAACATGAGAACATAAGAAGTGCCATGCTGGATCAGACCAAGGGTCCATCTAGTCCAGCACTCTGTTCACACAGTGGCCAACCAGTTGTCAACCAGGGACCAACAAAGTAGGACATTGTGCAACACCACCCTCCCACCCATGTTCCCCAGTAACTGGTGCACACTGGCTTACTGCCTCGGATACTGGAGGTAGCACCTATCCATCAGCGCTAGCAGCCATTGATAGCCTTTCCCTCCAGGAGAAGGCTTCAGACATGAATTTCTGTCTTTCCAGAATTCGTGGTGGTTGCTTCATTCTCAGTCCACCTCCCAACTGCAAATTTCACCTGAACTCACATTTCGAAGTGAATTAGGAGATCCTGTTTGGATGAAGGTGTCCTGGTGTCCTCCAGATGTTTTTGACTATAATTCCTAGCCATCATGGCCAATGGCCAGGGATTAAAGAGTTGCAGTCCAAATCTTCTGCAGGCACCAGGTTGCCTACCCCTCCAAGAAGAACAAAAGCTAGGGATGACTGGGGACATTTCTCAGGATTTCTGTGTTGTACATCCCTATTTTTCCCTCTTTCCTTTAAAAAAAAGAAGAAAGGAAAAGAAATGATTTTGGAGATGATCATCCATCTTGGAGAAGGCTCCTGCATGACTTTCCGACTAATGTACAATGTTGTGAACCTTGCTTAGTCTAAATAAAGTTATTATTTCACTCTCCCTGCAAAATTGATACACCTTACACTCCTTCCTCCACAAACACCAATAACCCTTTTTTTTCTCAAGGGTGCTACCAAGTTCAACTGAAAGTTTGACTTGAACCCGTTGAAGATTTAAGTTAAAATGCCAAGAGTTCTTTATCATTAGAAGTACAAATGACCCTGCGCTCTCCTGTTTGATGCATACAAAGTGACTGCAGAATATTTTCCCACCTCCATTAGCATTCCCATGACAGAGTTAGTTTAGAACGTTCCCCAGCCTAACAGGTTAAATGCTTATTATACCACTGTCTTTATTTGTGGCATGAGGGCTCCCACTGTAAGCTGACTCGTCATGCAAAATTGCCAATTTATAGAAATATTCGTTGTTTAGAAAACAAGGCTATCCAAACACTATAATTACAAGATGCACCGGCAGGCATAACCCTGCATTAATGCACAAGCTCTGGATACATTCGTCAAACACAGTTTCCCCCCCCCCCTCCTTCTCCCGTCTTCGCCTTCTTCTCAGGGTACTTTTAAGTTCAGGGACAGAGTACACGTCTTCATTAGAAACATTAACATTCACAGGCTGTAGTAAATTTTGACAGTGAAAAGGTCTCTGTAACCTTTAGTTGTGCAGAAATTTACTTCCCAAGAAAATTACAGCTGGCACTGTCTTAATTAATGCTAGCTTTCTTTTCTGGAAATTGTGGGCTTGTCAGTAAAAAAAGAAAAAAGGCAGGGGAAAAAATCCCCCATATTTAAAAGACTGGACACAAAAGGCGGCTACAAATAAAGCCCAGTTAAAATTTCATAATATTGCTCTGTTTTGGGGTTTTGTGCTGTTTTTGTTTGACAGCAAGGACATGAAAAGATCTCATTTGATTTTTGCCAAATGGAGCATCGGCCCTGTAATGCAAGATTCGATTTGCATTGTCATTTGATTTTATTTTTGTTCTGTTCTATCATTGCAAATTATGCCTTTTTTTCTTCGGGTATTCTGTTTTGAAACCAATAGGTCAAATAAAATCTATAACTACAATGGTGAGAATGAGAAATAAAGAATAACTGCATATTTTATTTATTTATTTTGATTAGCCTTAAAAAAAATCACAGTATTAATTTGCTTATATTTTTGTTATACGATGCCATCTTTTTCTAATGCATGGATTGTTAAAAATCATCACCATTATTGTTTTATATAAACTATGTATTTCTTCATCTTGTTCTTCACCTTATTTTTCTTCCTTGCACTATTTGACTCCTGTGGAAAATAATTTTGTAGGCTTTCAAGCTTGGAGTCCTGACTGGATGAAGCACTCATATATGTAAACAGGGAAGCTGTGTGCACCATTTTCCGCCTTGATCCAACAACTGGAGCTGATCACAGAGCCATGAATAAGACAAGTCCATGGCTGTATTAACTAGAGATGTTTGAGGAATTTGACTATTGCAAGATCTGACATGAAATAACCGAATTTGCCCTGCTTTAACTAAAATGTGGATCAAAACATGGTGAGCCAATTTTGCATGTCTCTATATATTTTGATTCAGTTTTTTGGGCAGTTTAAATGCTTCCATATTCCTGGCTTTGAGGGCTTGAGCCAAATTTAGATAGCCCACTGGGGTGATGGACCTATTAAGATGGTCCGCCCTTGAAGGCTGATGGATCCTTCTGAATTCCAGAAGGCCTTGGAGGGATCTATGGCTGGTATCATCGACGATCCTGTAGAAGCCCTGGTCAATAGATGGAATCAAGACCTAACTAGGGCTATCGACACGATCGCCCCCAAACGTCCTCTCTGACCCGCTTCTAATCAGGCACCCTGGTATACAAAAGATCTCAGGGAGTTGAAGCGGAAAGGACGATGACTGGAGAGCCAATGGCGGAAAACTCGACTTATATCCGATAAGACACGACATAGAGAACATCTTCGTTCCTATGGGGTGGCAATACGTGCAGCGAAGAAGCTTTCTTCTCTGCACGCATTGAGTCTGCAAATTCGCGTCCAGCAGAACTGTTCAGGGTGGTGAGGGGTCTAACCCGGGCACCCTCCCCCCTGAACCTGATTTTAGAGCTTTCGGTAGTTAACTGTGATGCCTTTAACGATCATTTCACAGATAAAATCTCTTGGATAAGAGCTGACTTAGATGCCGTCGTTACAGCAGAGGCTGACAATGGAGTGTCCAGCAACTCCGCGAGTAGAATTACACTGGATCAGTTTCAGTTGGTGAGTACCGAGGACGTGGACAAGCTGCTTGGTCGAGTGAGGAGGACGACTTGCCCTCTCGATCCCTGTCCTTCTTGGCTGGTCACCCAGGGAGGAGATGCAGTTAGATCACAATTACAATATATTATTAATGCATCTCTCAGGGAGGGGAGTTTTCCATCATGTTTAAAAGAAGCGGTAGTACGGCCGCTTCTAAAAAAAGCCCTCCCTGGATCCCCTGGACTTTAATAACTACAGGCCAGTATCAAATCTTCCATTTTTGGGCAAGGTGATTGAGAGGGCGGTTGCCTTCCAACTGCAAGCAGTTTTGGATGATACAGATTTTCTAGACCCATTTCAAACTGGCTTCAGGGTGGGATATGGAGTTGAGACTGCTATGGTCACCTTAGTGGATGATCTATGCTTAAGTATTGACAGGGGGAGTGTGTCCCTGTTGGTACTCCTGGACCTCTCAGCGGCTTTTGATACCATCGGCCATGGTATCCTTCTGGATCGCCTGAGGGAATTGGGACTCGGGGGCACTGTGCTTCAGTGGTTCCGGTCCTACTTCTCTGGCAAGTTCCAGATGGTGATGCTTGGGGATAGTTGCTCTTCAAAGAAGGAGCAGCTATGTGGTGTACCACAAGGTGCCATCCTATCCCCAATGCTGTTTAACATCTAAAAGAAACTGCTGGGATAGATCATCCGGAGGCATGGGGTGGGGTGCTATCAATACGCTGATGATACCCAAATATATTTCTCTATGCCTTTGACAACAGCATCAGCTAAGGAGAGTGTGTCTCCTCTGAATGTATGTTTGGAGGCGGTAATGGGCTGGATGAGGAAAAACAAACTGAAGCTGAATCCAGACAAGACTGGATGGGGTTGGAGGTGTGTCAACCAGTTTTGGATGGGGTTACACTCCTCCTGAAAGGCTGTGTTCGCAGCTTGGGGGTGCTCCTGGATCCATCGCTCCAAATGACAGCTCAGATAGATGCGACTGCCAGGAGTGCCTATTATCAGCTTCGGCTGAAACGCCAGCTGCACCCCTTCCTAGAGTTGGAAGACCTAAAATCAGTAGTGCATGCGCGGTAACTTCGAGGCTCGACTTCTGCAATGCGCTGTACGTAGTGCTACCTCTGTGCCTAGACCGGAAACTTCAACTAGTTCAAAATATGGCAGCCAGGTTGGTCACCGGTACATCTAGGGGTGACCACATTACACCAGTTTTAAAATCTCTTCACTGGCTGCCAATCAGTTTCCGGGCGAAGTACAAAGTGTTGGTTATTACCTTTAAAGCCCTACATGGTTTGGGTCCAGGTTACCTATGGGATCACCTTCTCCCATACAATCCGCCCCGCACGATCAGGTCCTCTGGGAAGAATTTATTACAGTCAACAAGAACTAGACTGACAACCGTTACCCAGAGGACCTTCTCTTCTGCTGCTCCCAGATTGTGGAATGACCTGCCGGGAGAGATTCGCCAACTTACTAGTCTTCAGGAATTTAAAAGATCTATAAAGACTGATCTCTTCCGGCAGGCCTACCTAGATGAATTTTAAAGTGTTTTATTGGTGTTTTATTGGTGTTTTAATGATGTACTGGTTTTATCTGCTTTTAATCAGTTTTTGTATTTCATGTTAAATGCTGTTCCCCGCCTCGATCCGTTGGGAGAGACGGGTAATAAATAAATATATTATTATTATTATTATTATTATTCCACAGCCGGGGTGCCACAACAGAGAAACCCTCTCCAATGTCCCACCATAATGTATATCTCACATTGGTGGGGCATGGAGAAGCTCCTCCAACAGATCTCAGGTCTCAGGCAGGCAGATATAGGGAGAGGCATTCCCTCAAGTATCAAGGTCCCAAACTGTTTAGGGCTTTAAAAGTCATTACCAACACCTTGAATTCTGACCAGAAATGTATTGGCAGCCAGTGCAATTCCTTTAATACCTGTGTTATATGGTCTCTATGAGATGTTCCAGTCAGCAGTCTAGCTTCTGCATTTTGCACTAGCTGCAACTTCTGAGTCATCTTCAAGGGCAGCCCCACATAGACTGCATTGCAGTAGTCTAGTCGGGAGGTTACTAGTGTGTGTATTACTGTGGCTAGGTTATGTTGAAGCTCATAACCCCTGTAATTTCTTAACCACTACAGGATATCTGAATTACAGAGCACTGGGATGGGGTGATGGGCTTGCTGCTTTCTGTAACAGCCCTCTTGCTGACTTTAGAAGGCCAGGGTAGAAGGTGTGATTTGGCTAAAACAACAGGAGTCAGGGATGGGACTGGAGGGTCAATAGTGAAGTCTACTACTTCCTCTCCCTTCATAATTTTGAGCAATGCCAATACACCACATAGGCTCTTATCTCAATGCACCTCTTATCTGCCTATATCTACGGGTGAAATTCCAACGAGAGATGTCCATGATAGTTGGACAAGATTTTTGGTGGTACTCAGACTCCGTAATAGGTGTTCGCTTTCAGAGCATTTTAGGCTAAGTTTTCAAAAGAGGCACTTTAAATAAAGGCATGATGCAAAAGTGCTTTTATTCATAGCCATGGAATGATTAGAAGGTGCCATCACGTCCCTTTCATCACTTGAAAGGGACTACCATGGCATCAGCACCAGTGCAATCAAGTCTTACAACAAAACAAGGCTTAAGTATTGTTCTGCTAGTTGGGGCACCAGTTGGATGTGTGCCTTTAACGGTACATTATTATTATTTTGCAAGCCTCTGAACAAATAATGCAATATTCATAAAGACCACCTTAATATGAAAGTGTTACCATGTTTGTTTGAGTATATGCCCTTTGAACATATGTGCTGCATATGCCAAGTTAAGACTAATGAGTAGAGGAAAGCAACAGATAACGGGAAAATTATGATTAAAAAGACAATAGTTCCGGGGGTGTGGGGGAATAGGCAGACTTGAGGCTTGCAAAGCTCTAATTTGTTTTCAGACTGAAACTCTGAGGTCCACCAACTGGGTACTTCTGAGCACATTCTGAGCTCAGGAACTGGTGATCACTACCGGATTCCTTTCACACACAACTTCGCTCCTGGGTTTTTTTCTCTCCCAAACATGCTTTTGAGTTCACTGATGATTATTGATAGACTAGTGGGATTCATAAACCTTTGCTGTTCTACTGCATATCGCCCAGATCAACCAGTAGACATTGATTTAACTTCTGCCCTCTGCTGAGCCAGAAGACCAACTGTATTTAATCTGACTTGGCTAATGGCATGCAGTTTGTTCACAAATTTTCAAACCGATCCCTCCATATGTATTGCTAGGCTGGGCTCAAAGTTCTACTGATTTGTCTCCAGTACTTGCAGTTTGGTTGAAAAATGGCGTAGAAATACACGAAATAAATAAATAAAACTCAAATATCACTTCATCTACCCTGGTTGTTGATCCATTTTTGAGCCCTATTTATAGTGCTGGTTCTTGTAGTTCAAGCTGCAAAGCGTTAACCGAAGCATATGTGTAGGTACGTATGAGATAGGTGTTCCTTAATATATCTTGGACTGAGACAGGATTGGGGCCAGGATACATTAAAGACCAACTCTTCCCATACTTATTCACCCATATGGTTTGCTCAGCACTGGAAATGCTTTGCTGTCTTCCTGGAGGAGAAGGCTATCAATGGCTACTAGTCCTGATGGCTATGTGCTACCTCCAGTATTCAAGGCAGTAAGCCTATATACACCAATTGCTGGGGAACATGGGCAGTAGAATGCTGTTGCACCTGCATCCTGCTTCTGGGTCCCTGGTCGACAGCTGGTTGGCTACCGTGTGAATAGAGGGATGGACTAGATGGACCCTTGGTCTGATCCAGCAGGGCTCTTCTGATGTTCTTATGACCCCATCGCTACCTGATATTATTTTATCTAAATCTGCAGGTTTCAGAAAAAGTATATCCCTCTACTTCATAATGAAAATGGGTCATTTCTTCATGTGCATGTTCACTATGCCACATCTACAGTACTGGTTTCATAGATATGGCCTTAGGGGCATGACAGTATATTGTTGTATTCCTTACCCAGCTGCTCTTTAACATGTGACACTTGTATTTGCCCAAGATAATGTACAAATATATTTTACAGGTTTTTCTAATGATAACCATGATATTTCATTCATCTTGCCCTTCTAATAATGATAACAGTGTAGCCTTTTTTAAAAGGAAAAAAAACCTGTTCACAGTAAGTCTGACATTCAATTCAGAGGAACTAATGTCAGCAAGAAATCCATATGTACTCTGGAGAGTGGTCGGTAAGACCCTTTCAATCTATTTTTAGGTTTCCAAAGAACAAAGTCTTTTTCCTCCCTCTGCCATATTGTTTATTGCACATTCCCCATCCCTACAATAATTTTCAAGATATTAAGGCCGCAAACCTGTGCACACTTACTTGGGAGGAACTCTTATTGAGCTTGTTGAGTCTTACTTCTGATATATGTGTAAGAATCAGGCTGCAACCACTTTGAGATGGATTGTACCAAAGTCATTTTTGCATGGAAAGATCATGACTACAGCCATATAAAAACCTTACTGGAAGATAAAAGAAGGGGACCCCAAGTTCAAATATTAAAGGACAGGTTCCCGGTTTCAACAAATTCCCCACTCTAGCTGCAGCCCATTTGCATTCTGGAATGGACAACCATTTCTGTTCATATTTTCATGCAAACTTATCTAATTTTGCACTTTTGAACCACAATGCCAGTGGTGGAGAAGTCATGTCTAGGGCTGGATCTACACGTCGTCCTCGATGCGCCCTCCCTGCGCCACAAGCCGCATTGGAGCGCTGCACTTCTTCTAGTGTGGCTCAAGCCTCGGAGGCTCTGCTCGCGCTCTCGCCGCTGCTGCAGCCACCGCCCTTTCATCCCGGCCGGTCCCAGGGAGGGAGGAGGGAGGGTTGTAAACAACAGCTAGCAATTGGAAATCCCTCTCCCAATTGCTGGCTTTTCTTTACAACCCTCCCCCCTCCCTCCCCGGGACCAGCCTGGATGAAAGGGCGGTGGCCGCGGTGGCACGGGCACAGGCAGAGCCTCTGAGGCTTGAGCCTCACTAGGCGGGATGAAGCGCTCCGAAGTGGCTTGTGGCGCAGGGAGGGCGCATCGAGGGTGACATGTAGATCCTGCCTAGGAATCAAATCTGGCCCAATCCAGACCCAACCCAGCCCTTTAAGATTCCCAAGAAGGCCAATCCCCTCCCCCAGACTCTTTCCCACAACCACTGATGATTTGGTGGTCTCCTAATTTTTGTACAGTTTTCCACCATTCTTAAAAGTCAAAACGCATCCTCTAGGGCTAATTTACTAGCATTAAGAGCTTTGAACTGCAATATGAAGGCAATGTTTGTATCTTTGGTCCCACCCTTTTGCCTTTAGTCCTGTCCACCATTGTAATGTGAGTGCCAGGAACTTTTCTAAAAGTTGAATTTTTGCCCTCAGGTTGAAATTGGTTCTTCGACCCTCTATGGTCAGATTGGAGTCCACCAGGAGAATAGCCTTCAGTGCGGTGGCCCCCTTCCTATGGAATTCCCTGCTTTTGGAGGTCAGGCAGGCGCCAACCTTATATTTCTTTTGGTGCCTCCTGAAAATGTTGTAGTTCCAGGAAGCTTTTCCTCAATGACCAGCCATGGTTTTATTTGCACTTTGTTTTTTAAATGTGTATTTTAAATGTCTTTTTATTCTGTTTTCATTCCTCTAAAATAAATAAATTATAACCCCTGCCTGTGCAAACTGAAACTTATCCTTCAAAAGGCACACATTTCTGAATTTCACAACGGAGTTCACCAGTCAGAAAACGGCATAGGAAAATACATATCTTCGAGAAAATATTGGTCAAAGATGCATTATATTAGGAAAACCGGGTGCAAAAAATGTGCAGATTCATCACAAATGCATACAAAAAGTCATGCTTTAGGGGAAATGTGCACACACACAAAAATGCTTATGCATTTTCATGTAAATGTTTGAAAAAAAATGTTTGGAACAAATTGAACTGAAGACTGGGGAAATGGGGGGTGACCAAAATCTACAGATCATCCATCTGTTTGTGGATCACTGGATCTACCCACCTTTTCCTTGAAAGCAGCCTGACAGCTTAAGAATGGTCACAAATATCTTCGTTACTGGGATAAAACTTTTTTCTGGCCTCATGCAGATATATGCCTCATTTAAAATGTTTCTGTGTGCCCAATTCCTTGATTTTCAAGCTCAGCTTAATTGTTTCCACCTGTCTCCAGATAAAAAAACCTCTCCCTTTGGGGTGTATTTGTAGAGTTGCAACGGGCTGCATAGAGGACCCTTTGAGGCCGGCTCTACAGCAGAGATTAATCCAAGTGGTTTAGATCTCTCACAGCTCCACGGGAGGATGGCATTATTTAAGGAGGACAACATGTTTTTGTTGATGAGAGAGATGAAGTCCTCGGAGAGTGAAATCAATCTTATGTAGAGACCTTGGAGCATTGATCTCAACATACATTGACAATTTCTGGTTGTTTAGCTGTTTGGAATGACCACACAAATGAGGAAGTTGTTAAGAGTTTAAGGTTTTGGTATTTATTGGCAAGTCCAGCACACGTATGATTAATCATGCATTCAGAGTGTGAGCTCAGTGAAAATTGCCTGCAACACGGCAAAACAATAAAACAAACAAACCCCCCCCACCAAAACCCCTCCCCAAAATCACAAAGCAAGCAAATCCACCCCCTTCCCAACACCCCCCAGACTAAAATTTTCAGTTATCATTGTGTAAGTAAATTGAAGTTCTTTTTGTAAGCAGAATGTGTCTTCCAGAGACCAATTTGCCTTGTTTAAAAGCATTGCTTATATAGTAGTTAGTGCAAAAAAAGTAAGTAATTACGTAAAGAATGCATCCTAAGCCATTTGTTATATGTTTTCCCCCATCTATTGGTTTTCTATCTTCATTATCCAATATTTTTTTAGATGTAAGCAAAATTCACAGGCATAAGAAACCGTAAGCAGCCTACACTTGAAATGGTTTAAATACTTCCATGTTGCAGATGGGACAAAGACTTTTAAAACAGATAATTCTCTTCTTCTCCCCCACCCCATCACATCTCTCAATGTTTTTTTGTAATAAACTACTTTTTACATTGAATTAAGTACTTTCTTGTCCTACCCCCAAAACACAGAGGGATGTATCTTTAGCCGATTTCATTCCTATAACAAACCTCTTTAAATACTAGGGGGTGCTTACTTTTAGAGCCAAAAGAGACATTGGCTCAGTTCGGATGACATATTAGGCAACGAAGGAGGGGGGGAACAATCGTCATCTGGAGGGCAACAAACAACGCACACACAGCTGAGAGTACGTCAATCAGGCACTTTAAACAATGGAGTGAAACAATGGGCTTGCACGTTGTTTAACCCGAAACCCCATTGTTTAAAGTGTCGTCCGAATTCAGCCCCTCCCCCCTCCGTGGATATTCCGTTTTGGAATAGAGTTCTGCTGCCTAGAGCAGCCAAAAAAACCCAGCCGCTCTATGCAGCCGGCAGAACTCACGGTGCATGCTGGGTTACGGCTCGGGGACACACGGAGGAGAGGCTGCAACCAAAATGGCCACCGCAAGTTCGTAGCAGCCGGGGCATTTGCCGGTGCCGAGCAGCGCCGGCTGCAGCGTTTCATCTGTGGAGCTCCTCCTGCCTAACACACGGTCAGTACATTATTTACCCCTCCGTTGCTTAATATGTCGTCCGAACTGAGCCATAATTTTAAAGTCTCCCCCATACAAGCGGTTTCTATTGCAAACAAACGATCCATAAAGGAAATAAAACACTATTTTGCAATATCAATTGCAAGAGTGAGGCCCCCCCAATCCAGACTGAGGGGGGAGAATTAAAGCCTCCTCCCCATGAAGGTCCCGATCCAGATCACATCCCCTGAGCCTACTCTACAGTAAAAAAATAGCTGGCAGCTATGTCTTTAAATTAATATCTGCTTTGCCCCCCATCTGTGCATGCACAGTCTAGTGAATAAATAGATAGATAAATAGATAAGTTGGGGCACCAGCAGCAGCACTCCTCCCAGTTCTAACACCTGCACTAGGCACCTAGACCAGATAACTCAGTAAGCTGCCATTTTCATTTTCCCACAATGCCTCTAACATAGCATCTCTTCACAGTGTGATGGGAAATTTAATGGCACGTAGCATACAATCCGCCCCACACGCTCATGTCCTCTGGGAAGAATTTACTACAGTAAACCAAAACTAGGCTGACAACTGTTACCCAGAAGACTTTCTCTTCTGCCGCTCCCAGACTGTGGAATGGCCTGCCGGAAGAGATTCGCTAACCTATAAAGCCTTACACGGCTTGGGACCACAATACCTGATGGAATGCCTCTCCCAACACGAACCTACCCGTACACTACGGTCCACATCTAAGGTCCTCCTCTGGTTGCCTACTCCGAGGGAAGCACGGAGGGTGGCAACAAGGGAGAGGGCCTTTTCAGTGGTGGCCCCCCAATTTTGGAATGATCTCCCCGACGAGGCTCGCCTTGCGCCAACACTGTTATCTTTTCAGCGCCAGATCAAGACTTTCCTCTTCTCCCAGGCATTTAACAGCGTATGTTGGGGGTTTTGTTGTTGCGGTGGTAGTTTGACCCAGAATAGTTGTTTTTAAATGATAATTGTATTTATAACACATTTGTATGCTTTTTATGGTTTTAAATTTTGTATATCGGTTTTTTAATGCTCAATTTTTTTTAATTTTTGTAAACGGCCCAGAGAGCTTCGGCTATGGGGCGGTATATAAATGGAATAAGTATTATTATTATTATTATTAATTAACAGTCTCCTGGAATTGAAGAGAGCTATAAAGACTGATCTCTTCTGACATTATTATTGATTAATTTTATATGATTTAAATTAGTTTTATGTATTTTATATTGTTTGTATCGATGTTATTCCCCGCCTCGATCCCGAGGGAGAGGCGGGTAAGAAATAAATTTATTATTATTATTATTATTATTATTATTATTATTATTATTATCATTATTTATGGCTGACCAAGTTTTTACCACCAAATAAGACCATGGTGCTGGGGGTGGGGAGAGCAAAGTCATAGGAAAGGAAACACCAGAGGGCATATTGCTGAGGTCCCTCTCAAAGCTGGAGTTAGCCCTGTAATATATATTTCAGTCAGCTCCCCGGCAAATAGAAAGGTGTTGGAAGTTATAGTTCAGGGAAACTGTATCAAGGAAATGATGACCTGCCATCCAAACTGGGCCCTAATCTTAGCTAATTACCTCCCACTGACCACAATAGGAAGCAAAAGAAGAAGAAAAATCTCCCCCTCATACACACATACATGGAAGAGGGGGGGGGGAGATGCTGCTTCTACCACCCATCTTGCCACAGTGAGTGGACGTGTATTGGGATATTGTGGTTTTCAGTGGAGCTCTTGGCTCTGATTTCAGTGGGGCTGCGAATCCATTCCGCATTTTAGTCAGAACCAGCCAGAACTCTGAAGGAGCAATCCAAGGTGTTGAAC
This sequence comes from Anniella stebbinsi, assembly GCA_029215795.1. Taxonomy (NCBI): domain Eukaryota; kingdom Metazoa; phylum Chordata; class Lepidosauria; order Squamata; family Anniellidae; genus Anniella; species Anniella stebbinsi. The sequence goes on from JARDYH010000007.1 coordinate 16,760,929, forward strand.
CTACTTTGGGGGTGGGATTTAACACCTTGGATAGCTCCTTTACAGTTCTGGCTGGTCCTGATTGAAACTCGGAATGGATTCAAAGCCCCAACGAAATCAAAAACACCTGTGTCCACCGGTGGTTTTTCCTACCTATGTGAAGTCTTGCACATACACACAAACCTAAAGAGAAAAAAAAAAGGATTTCCCCTCCACAGATAAATCCAGGGGTGGATGGGTGGGTGGAAATGGTGGGGGAACCAGCTTTTAAAAATAAAATAAAAATTGCCCCCTCATTTTTTCTGCCCCCCCCCAGGCCTTCATCATTTTTCTAGTTGCTCTGCAACAGAATCTCACCACCATCTTAGGATTGCTCTGCCTGTCTGCCACCCTAGCCACACTCACCTGGGTATAAGCCCAGCTGAACTCATTGGGACGCCTGAGCCAATATGCTTCAATTTGTATTGCTTATTATTATCAGATGGAACTGATGATAATAAGGTAACACTGCCATACCTGTAGCTGTCTAGAACTAAAGGAAGCTTAAATAGCAATAGTGGTCCCTCTAATCACCTGCAAAACCAGAGGAGAGAGAATACAAACACAAGACCAAGTATTACTACAGTTAGGGGATGCAGAGAGTACCTCAGTTGAGGGACTGGGGGCTGTAACAAGAAGCAGCAGCGGTTGCCTCTATGAAATGGCAAATTATCAGACGCGTAGTCAAAGGTCTTGGATAAGTATGTGTATTTTTGTAGCCCCCAAGCCAAAAGACAACAAAGAGTCCTGCAGTGCTTTAAAGATAGAGAAATTTCATTCTTTATTGCTTTTGATGCAATGGAACAGCACGGCAATCCTTCTGGAAATTGTTACAAGCTGAAAGAGCCATTAGGCTAAGCATAGAAGAGTGAAAGGACAAAACCGTTACAACACAAGAGGAGAACACCAGTTAGTGTGGCCTAGCACCTCCCCAGGACAGACTTCCACACTGCTAATGTACAGACGCTACCTCCCTATGTAGCAGGAGAGACCTAATTATAGAGCTCGGGGAATTTTAATTACTTGCTGGAATTGACAGGGACTTGGAAAATATGGATATTCCAAAAGACGGTGGCTAAATTCCAAGCAACTGGTTTCATAACTGGTGAATGGCCATTTTGAAGCTCATTTCTTAAGATATTTCACGCTGTGGTCAGGCTATCCATGTCCAGGAATTGTCATAGCTGGTAGCTGAATTGCTGAAGCTGGTAATAGGTGTTCTTTGCCAGTGAGCACTTTTTATTTTATGAATGTTAAAAAAAAAATTTTAATAAAAGAATTTCAGGATGTTAAGGAAATTATGGCAGGCTGGAAATCTAACCTTGATCCGTATGATTGATATGATGAATATACCACAGAGAGTGATTTGTAATCTGTTATATCCTCGTGTTGTGGGTATGCGTTAATAAGGAAAGGAGAGAAATTAGTTCAGTTCGCATTTTTATATTAATTTACCAAATTCGCTCTACCCAAAATGGTACATGAACTAGAATACTGTCAGACATTGATATCTGCATGCTTTTCAAAGTTTGCAATCACAGTTCAAAGTTCAAAAAATTGCATGCCAAAAATGCTCATAGCACAGAAAACTGAACCCCCACAAATGTGTATTTTACAGAGAAGTGTGCACAATAAGGCTGGATCTTATGAGAAACTGTTTGCAAAAATGCATGTCATATCAAAAGAGGCATGCAACATGCATGCACAATGTGTACATTTTGAGAAATGCACATGAAAATATGCAGGCATTTCCACGTGGGTTCTCACAAAAAAAAACCCCAGCAAACTTTGGGGAAAATCAAACTTGCGAGCTTCATCAGAACATAAGAAATGTCATGCTGTTTCAGACCGTGGGTCCATCTAGCCCAGTACTCTGTTCACACAGTGGCCAACCATTTGTTGGCCAAGGACCAACTAAGCAGGACACCGTGGAACAGCAGCCTCCCACCCATGTTCCCCAGCAACTGGTGCATACAGGCTTACTGCCTCGGATACTGGAGGTAGCACATAATCATTAGGACTAGCAGCCATTGATAGCCTTCCCCTCCAGGAATTGATCCATCCTTATGTGTTGATTGCTCACTTTTGAGTTCTGAATCTGTGGCAGAAGGCTTGGAGCTTTGGACAAAGTTTTTGCCTCAGGCAATGACTTTAACAGCACTAATACCTGCAGTGGCGATAAGGTTTCGTGGCAACTGCTGTTTATGGAACTCCTCAAACCAAAGAGGACTGCAATAAATCCCATTTTTTAAATTATTTTATTATTTTTATGGACAAATAAATGCTGAGGTAAAATATTCGAGGATCGTCGCTTGAATACTTGCTACAGCAGCGCTACCATAATAACCGCATTGACATTAATTTACTGCAGTGTGCCGTAGGAAGAAGGAAAGGGTGGGGGGAGAGAAGGGCATTAAAAGAGAAAAATTACTGTCCTTTGGATTTATTGGGAATGGCCTTCCTCATTTTCTGCCATCATTAGTTGATTAGGTGGTGATGACAGTATGGACAAGCGTGCTCGGATTGTTGGCGAAGGAAAGCCCTAAAGGTACTCTGCTAATTGAGAGGATGTTCATATCGTACTTAACCGAACGTAACTGCGGACAGTGAAATAAGAACTGGGTGTTGTGTAACAGGGCCAGTGGAACATTCACACATTATTAACAGGGGCAGGAAGTATTGCACACAAGAGTAACGAAAGTAGGTTCCCATTGATTGATATTCTCCAGATTTTTTTTTTTTTTACAAAAATAGTCCTGGAAGGCACTCCCAAATCCCTTGATGCTCTGCTCCATAATCACATCAGATGACACCACAATTTAGAGGCATAGAAGCAGATGAGGATGAGGATGAGGATGAGGAGCTCTATTTTCTCACTGGTGGCAGTTTTTCTAGATGGACATGATGGGCTTTGCCAAGTCATGCTGCCTGTTACTGATTCAGGAATTTCCTGACTATTGAGCATGTTTTATTTATTTATTTTATTACATTTGTTTACCGCCCCATAGCCAAAGCTCTCTGGGTGGTTTACGTAAGATTAAAACAATTAAAAACAATATACAAAAAAATTTAAAACAACAAAAACATACAATATACACATAATTTAAAACCACTGTAATAACTTTAAAAAGCTATAAACCTAAAAATAAAACAAACCCAGGCTCATCAGATATTGCTAAATGCCTGAGAGAAGAGGAAAGTCTTGACCTGGCGTCGAAATGATAACAATGTTAGCGCCAGGCGGGCCTCGTCAGGGAGATCGTTCCACAATTGGAGGGCCACCACAGAGAAGGCCCTCTCCCTTGTTGCCGTCCTCCGAGCTTCCCTCGGAGTAGGCACTCGAAGGAGAGTCTTAGATGTTGAACGTAGTGTTCGGGTCGGTTCATGTTGGGAAAGGCGTTCCGTCAGGTATTGTGGTCCCAAGCCATGTAAGGCTTTATAAGTTAAAACCAGCACCTTGAATCAGGCTCAGAAACATACAGACAGCCAATGCAAGCGGGCCAGAGTAGGTCTTATATACTCGAACCTTCTGGTCCCAGTTATCAATATGACTCGTGAATATGACCCATCACTGTGCTCTGTCTGTTCAACCCTCTTTCAGCTGAGCCGGCCCAAAGAGCATTCGGTGTTGCACACGTCTGAGGCTTCCAAAAAGTGCGTAATTCCCACTGCATGCTATTAGAATGCCGGGGGGATTGTGCAATTTCCAGAGGCCTCAGGCATGCACTTTCCCTCCCTCCCCCCGCCCCGTGCCATCGGAGCCTGAAACGGGCCTCTTAACACAATCGTTGCCATAGTTCTTTAACTTCAATAGCCAATTGAAGATGGAGAGGCGGGTAAGAAATAAATTGTTATTATTATTATTATTATTATGGTGTATATTTTTCTCTCTTGTCCTCTTCCTTTTCTACAATGTGTTGTTGTTGTTGTTAAACATTTATTTGCCTGAAGCCATCAAGGTAGCATTGAACAATTTTGGACAATTCAAAACAATCAAACTTTAACCCAATAAAATACAAACATGAACACAGCATTCCAGTGAGTGTCTGCGGGGCGCAGTGATAGAATCGCCAATCAAAGCCCTGGTTGATCTCTGGAATGGAAAAATGGCACAGGTGCTTGACACAATCGCTCCTGGGTGTCCTCTCCCACAGAATGGAGCCAAACGAATCCCCTGGTTCTCTAGGATGATGAAATGAGTGGGACACCAACTAGAGTGACATTGGTGGAAAACTCTGAACGAGTCCCACTGAACACAGGCCAGGGCTCAATTGAAAGTCTACTCCGTGGCATTGAGGATGGCAAAGAAATTATACTTCACCGTCACCATTGCGTCTGTTCCGAGCCACCCAGCAGAGCTTTTCTGGGTGGTGAGAGGCTGGTCATGCTCTGGCCCACATGAAGAAAAGGTGGACAACTCCATAGCTCGCTGTGACCAATTTGTGCAACATTTTGCAGATGAAATCGATCAGAGCTGTGCTGACTCGATATAAGTCTGGCAGATGTAACTTTGTCTCCTGCTTGTCGAATTTCAATGGATACTTTTCAATTTGCATAGCCTGAGGATGTGAACAGGATCCTTGGAGAGGTGGGGACTATCACTTGGTGCTGGACCCTTGCCCTTCCTGGTTTATAAAAGCAACCAGCGGCAGGGGACTGGCTGAGCGGGTACGGGTAGTGGTGAAAGCCTCTTTGTGGCAACATGTGATTTCATCTTGCCAAATGGAAGTGATGGTAAGGTATTTATTTATTTATTTATGTATTTTCTTTTTTAAAAAAAGCACCTCCCTGCAGTCACCCATGGGACCCAAGCAGCAAAGACAGTAGTGACTCCAGGCAGAAACCCAGACTGAGAGGTGAAGTGCAACATGAAGTCCCCCATTACTGACCTCTAATCAAGAAGAGGAAACAAGAATTGGTCTGGGTCAGGACCTTGTTCATAGCCCAGGAAGGTGCGGGGCAGAGGGGGCAGCTATAAAGCTGCTCCATTGATGCCTGCCTCTTGGTAATGCTCAGCTCAGCTCCAAGGAATGCTCAGCTCCAAGGAATGTGTTTCCCTGGCTCGACTGTTTCCTTGGGGAGGGTCCATAGCTTAGTGGTAGAGTACATACTTTGCATGTAGAAGGTCCAAGATTCAATCTCTACCATCTTCAGGTTGGGCTAAGAAGGACCCCTGACATTTCTGAACTTGATAACCTGCCTCAGTAGAAGATAATGTCCTATGATCCTGCTTAGCTACATCAACAAACTAGCTACTGACCTGCATCTCGTTCAGTTGGACATCTCAACAGTACAATGGGGTCACAATAGTTGGGGCGAGATATCTAGCCACAGACATCCTCCTTCTTTTTAAAGTAAAATTAAACATTCATAAGTTCAAAGTATTTTTACACTAAGAAAACAAATAACCACTGAACAGATTTCGAGAAGTCAAGAATGAAAAGTTTATAAATAATGACAAACTAATGATAATGGTGAGAAAGTATTCATTTCACTAGGCAAATAATGGAATTTTTAAAATGTCTCCAATAATTAACACAACTCTAAACCCTCTGGTATTTTCTTTTCCTTTAGAGAGATAATCAAGACAGATCCACCCCAGAGACCACCAATGAGGAGAATCAGACTCTTCTCCGAACAATATGTATTGTATGACTTCTTGTTGGGTTCTGCCTACCCCCAGGAATGATTGCATAGAAAATTAGTCAGTTGGGGCCAATTGGATGTTTTTTTTTCACTGTCAGACAAGTGAAGAATTGTCTATTGTGTTGTCCTTGTTCACCCACCATAAAGTGGAAGTAGGTGTTACTCTAAGACTTGGGAAGAAGCCTTCAGGTTCAATGACCCCAGGTTCCCGAAGGGATTAGAAGGATTCCTCATGGGAAAGGGGGAATTGGTTCTAAGAATCAAAATATCTATACCTGGTATATCCAACCCCTTTCAAACCCAAAGGCTGAATTCAATTGTGGAGAAGTCTCAGGGCCACATTCCAGTGGTGGGAGGCACCAGAAGCAAAAGGGGTCGGGGCAAAAATTCCAAACATACCAGTATATTTTAGCTTTAAGATTTTACTGCCAGTACCTAAGTCTTTGGAGAGGCATTTCATCCTTTTAAAATGGGGGGTGGGGGAGAGATGCACACACACACACACACACACACACACATAAAAGCCAGTAAACCACCAAACCATTAGCAGTTAGAGAAAACTAAGTGTGAATAGGGGAAGGGTACATGGCCATCCGAAGGCTGTATTGAGTCCACACACAGGCCTAATTTTGTGGCCAGTTATCCCAATTCTATAAGATCCATTGGGAGGACAGCCATCTGCCAGGGATGCTTCAAGGTAGCTTCCTGCATTGAGCATGGGGTTAGACTCAATAGTCTTATAGGCCACTTCCAACTCTCCCAGATCTGTGTTTTAGACCTCATCTACACTAAGCAGGATATTGCTCTATGAAAGTGGTATGAAAGCAGTATATAAAAGGCAAGAGCCACACTACTGCTTTATAGTGGTATTGAAGCGCACTGACAACTGTTGGGGCTCATTGACACATACCATATACCACTTTCATACCGATATAGCCTGCTTGGTGTGGCTCATGCCTTTTATATACTGCTTTCATACCACTTTCATAGTGCAATATCCTGCTTGGTGTAGATGAGGCCTTAGACATATCTAGTGGGTCTCTACTTGATATGGCCTTGGCCTGATCAAGGAAAGCCATTCCTATGTCACCTCTCAAGAGCTTAACAAATTGAACTAACTCTTGGGAATCCTCCCATAGCACCAGGGGAAGAAAGAAAACATTGTCAAACTAACGATAGCAATCTTTTTGCTGGAAGAAGGAAAAAAAGCAAGTTTCTCCTCAACAAACCTAGAGCTGGCATTTCTCCTCTCATTATCTGGCAGACCAAGAAGAGAGAAGACTAAAACAAAGCAGCATGATTCTGTCTGCGAAGATTTCCTTCTTTTGCTCCTGATCTCCTGTTTACTTTGAGACGCAATACCCAAGCTCGTCTGAGAAGTAACATGAAATATCAAATCCACCTTTAGTTTTTAAACATTTATTTTCATGCATCGCTTTAGGCAGTTCTGTTTCTGAGAACACACGAGCAGGGGAGAGAGAGAAAATAGTAAAGATCCCAACTTACATATTTATGAATGCAAATAAGATGCTTCTAGTCCTGATAGGCTCTCTCTGGTTTCCTTTTGAGAGAGAAAGAGAAAGAGAGAGATATTTCCTAAAACGCTTCCTAGGAGGTTAGAGCAATGCCTCGTGATGTGGCCGTTGCTAATGTACGGTAACTATACTTTCCTGGTGAATGGCAGAGTAAACAGGTGCATAAAATATGCATAAATGTCAGTGCGTAAGTTAGTGTGTCCCTAGCAGGAGCGTAAAATTTACTCCTTCTCTTTTCACATTCCCAAATATGTTTAAAACATTACATACTTGCATAACATAGGCCCAGCCCAAGACATATTGCTGTCTGTGGTGAAATACAAAATGGTGTCCCCCTCTCATTACATGTTCAGAAGTTGACTCAGGCAGGCAGCTGAATCTTGGCCACTGGTATTGGTCACTGCACCTGAGGGCAGCAGGCTAGTATAGGAGATGCACATGCCATACAGAGCTGCCCTCCGACATCTTGCTGCTTCCAAACCATCCCCTTGCGTAAACAGATTCTCGGCCTGTAAGAATGTAAGGATTTTCTGTGAGGACAGACTTTCTACCCAAACATTTTGTTTCTGCCAGTGCCTCTGAGGACTCCTGTGTAAGGCCTGCAAGTATAGACCACATCTAAGCCATCCCATTATTTTTGTCCACATTAAAACAAAGAACACATTTTTTCTGTTGCATTTTTAAAATGTACACATATTTCTGTGCACAGTTACAAATGCATGCATTTCTTCAACTGTTTTTTGAAAGAAGCTGTTTCTGTGTGCATTTCTTCTTCTTCTTCTTGGCAAACTGCATCTCAAAACATCGGTTTTTGATGGCAAAATGTGTTCCTTTTTGTGTTTAGTTTCAGGAAATGCAGCTTGGTTAAGCTTGCATTGAGATGTGAACCAAACAAATTTCTTACACATGCCTAGCCATAATATCTAGTTCCAGCCTGAAAGTATGTGGCATTGAAACAGAAAATGATTATTGCACACAAGTAGCTCCAAGGGGAACATGTGACCTACAAATGGCCAGAGACAAATCCCCTGCATGTATTAATCCTTCTTATGTTACATCTGTACTTAGTTTCAGACAAGGGCTGCAGCTGTATTACAGATGTTTGTTATTACAGTGTTCCAAAGATCAGTTGTACACAACTATGATTTCTAATTTCCTCAGCCTCCCTGAATATTCTCACAATGGTAATCATTCATGGATATTTCCGAGGTCATGCCATCGCTGTGATAGCTGTGTAGGGTTGTGGTCGCGGTTGCTTTTCGTTACATCCATTCAAATGTAAATAAAAAGATCAGGTTCAAATCATACAATTTTGAAAGGAGAGAGAAGGATGTGGCTCAAGAGAATGCGCCTGCTTCTTAAACATGTAGCCTAACCAATCGCCATCACTCACTGCTTTGTGAATATAATTTATTTAAGAGTGCAATCCTATGGATTGCAGACTTGATAGATGGAGGGCTCTGAACTCGGAGTCCTTTGTCTATACAATGCCCTGCTGGTAACAGTCATGCAGGGTGGGAGGAGGGCAGGAGCTTTTAAAACCTCCTGTTCCTATGATTTTTAAATTTTTGGCTAGACAGGCCTCTGAACAGTGGACAGGGAGAGGAAAACAAGCAAGGGAGAGGATTGTGCATCAGCAGAACAGCTCGCAGACATATCCTGCCTTCCCTCCATGAGCCCAAGGCTAACAGCATAAGTTAGTTAAACAATAAGTTTAAATAATAAGTTGATCGTTTTATGAACAGCTTGACAGCAATGAATACAATAAAGCAGCCACAAAACACTTAAAAAAGCAGTGAGGTTTTTTTTTTAAAAAAAAATAGCCATTGAAACTGAGTGGACCACAGCAATTAAAACTAGGCCTGTGCAAGCCTTGGGCCTCGGAAGCCCGAATCCCAAGCCCTGTCCTAAAATGGTCTCCAGGCTTCGGATTTGGGATTCTGAGGCCCGAGGCTTGCACAGGCCTAGTTAAAACCCACTTCGGAAAGGGAGTGACCATTTATGCCCAAGAACATTCCTAAAAGGGATGTTTCACCCATCTTTGGGAAGGTCCTCAGAGATGAGTGCAAGATGAGTCCCTCAGGAGGGAGTTTCTAGGCTTGGGTAAAGCCTGTGAAAGGATCTGAACTAGACAGATTTCTGGAAACATTGGGACACAGTGGTCTCTTATGATAACTTCAAGAAGCAGGCAGGTTGAGACTGGGGAAGGCCAGGTTCAAAAACATCATCAAAAGCCCGTGCCATTCCCTCACAACTGGCTGCATATTTCATGGCCTTCCCATCCCCAGTCTTTATCCTGCTTGTATTTGTGACCCACCCTACTAACATTTAGGGATGTTGCGAGCACCTGACATGGGGGGGCAGAGTCTGATGGACTCCCCCCCCCCCGGCTTGGCCCCTGGATGATGTTCGCCAAGCACTAGGTGGTCCAGGACTGCCCCGCAACTACCCACTTCTCAATGACAGCTGCCACTTTTACATGAGATGGAGACTCTGTAAGTTTTATATTTTCAATGTTGTGCGAAATGGTGGCTGAAAAGGGCCACGGGGGTAGTCGAGGGAGTTAGTTTGTTTAGATATTATGTATGTTTGTTTTGTTTTGTTGAAAAATTAATAAAAATTATACAGTAAAGGGCCATTTCAACAACATGGGAGGTGTTAAGGGGCCATCTATGCCTCTAATGCGGTGGGAATGGCCCTGTCCTGCTGCCATTTTGCGCAACATAAATAATACGAAATTTATGGAGCTGCCATCGGACATAAGAACAGCACCTCAGATCGAGAAGTGGGTGGCTGCAGGTTGCTCTCACACTGCCCATTGAGCCTTTGAAGGGGTCATGCAGCCCGGTGAGGGGGGGTTGGCAGCGGCAGGCATGGGCACACTTTTGAAAAATGCACAGAAGTGCACACGCTTTTCTCATTTGAATAAAACGAAAAAAGTTTGCAAGCGAAAACGGGAGCAGGCCAAACTAAGCTTCGAAGTGACGTTTTTGCAAATTTCAGTGCGCTTAAGCATCTATTGCCATGCAACTAATGTTTCTCTTTACCACCAACCGCCGTTCCATGCTCTACCACTGCTTTTGTGTACCTTTACATTACAACATCAACAAAACTGTTTGCCAAACCTGGTTAAAAATACTCTCGGCATGTGTTGTTTTCCATCTGAAACTCATTTAAATCGTAGTGCCATCATGACTACAGAAATAAAATGGAGTTTGCTTCTGCTGCCCTCATAACCTGCTGATCTCTGGGTGGTCATTTAGAAAGCCCCTATGCTACAGCATCCTGGACTTTGGCCCCAAGAACCAGCTCTAGCTGCACCACTTGGGGATTAACTGGATTCTTCGTGGCTCCCACAGAGTTCTATGAGGCAAAGTAAAACATCTGTAAACAGTAAGGCTATTGGCGAGCACAGAATCAATCTCTCCCCACACCCTCCCTGTATCTCCTCTGTGGTAACTAAAAGCAGGTAACAGCTGATTTTTCTGTTCCCTTGGCTGAAAAATGGGTCACCCTTGTTAACATTCCTCTTTTCACACTAAGGATCACTGCCAAAACACACACATACCATTATTACCCACTGTAGAAGGTTCTACTCTGCCTGACGTATGCTGCGTCCATTTGCTCTGCACTAGCTTGTCATCTACTGATTTAAAAGCCAAGCGGGTGTTTGTTCCTTGGGTTAATAAAATACTTTGTGTTAAAGAAAACACATACACATGCAATTGTCCCGCAGGATGTTCTCAACAGCTCAAAATAAACTTCAGGCAGCGCAGTGATCTCTGTGTCCATGCATGTAGTTTAACATTCATATGCACCAAGTTTAAGGATGTTCCAGTTTTTCATTCAATCCATATTTCATTCAAACAGTTACCATATTTTTTATGGTAACTGACCTGATTTGCACTTCACAAATAATATGCAGGTCAAAACACAGTCACCCTTTAGTTTTTACACGTCTCCAGGTTTTGTGATACAATCTCTAGCTCAAAATAATATATCTAAAAGCACACTCTTGAACATTTTATTGAAATGAATGTGTTAAGTGGCTAGCAGTGCTGGACTACAAAATAGCCAACAATTTAAGATCTCTGGTTGCATTCAGACTTAGAGCCTATCTACACATGCAGGATAAAACACTTTGGAAACGTTATGAAAATTGTATATGGAGTATGTCCTGGGCCCCAACAGTTCTCAAAACTCTCAGCCTATCTACACTACTGCTTTCAGTTTAAAATGGTTTAAAACAGTTTATAACCGTTTTGAGAACTGTTGGGGCCCACGACACACTCCATATACAGTTTTCAAAACGTTTTCAAAGTGTTTTATCCTGCGTGTGTAGATAGGCTGTCGGTTAGAGTTAGAGCAGACCCACTGAAATCAATGGGCCATAACTCTGTAATGACTAACTTACATCCCATTGATTTCAGCAGGTCTACCATTAAGTATGACTAGTATGGGTCCAACCCCTTGTGATTTCTCTAACCCCACAAAGAGTTGTACAATCAGGGCATTGTGAGAAATTAAAACGGTGACTTCACAGGACCAATCCCAAGAGTGCCACCATCAGGCAAACCTACTGAGGGCATCCACTAAGGTAGAAAAGGCTCACTAGAGGCACCATACAGATGGTTCCCTCAAGCTGGTTTTGGGCTATAATTCTAATTAATGATGCTATGTTTTCAAAAGAAATCACCAACATATATTTTCTTACATTTTTTTTTTTTTTGCATGGGATTGTGGAGTGCAGTGCTTTTAAAAAGATCTGCAGAGAGAGGTGGTTGGCCATCTCCTAAGAGACTTTTCACATCCTTCTCACTGTTTGCCTGGTGTCCTTATTAAAGTGCCATGGAGTTCAAAGGCAAATCAATAAAGTTTATGGGCCAAAATTACAACTTACATAAGTGATGAAGACCTACGTGAAGTCAGCAGAGTCACCTCTGCTTACACTAGAGGGATGTGTTCAGCTTGGTAGGGTACATTAGAGAGAGAGAGAGAGAGAGAGAGACAGAGACAGAGAGACAGAGAGAAACGTGAAAGAGCTACAGAGACAGGAAGCTAAGAAAGGTTTTACTCAGTTGTGTCCCATATGTGCTTCTTTGCCTTAAAATGTCCACTTTGGAGGTTTAATTGTTGAGATGTTCTGTAAAGAAGTATGACCTTATAGGGCATTTTCAGGAAAAGAACAGTCTATATATTAAAAGGCAGCAAATGATTCATAACTGTTCAGCGGCCAGGCCTGTGGGTCCACGCTTCCCATGTGATTTTTTTTTTTTTATGCATTGCAAACTCTTACATTAAATTGTGATAAATGGAGAGCGGAGGCTATTCATACAAATCAATGACTTTAGTGTATGTGTCATTAGCCTGAGAGATGCAGGCAGCGGTCACTACTATAAATCAAGCGATGATCTGCTGTCTGCGATTCGATGCAAGCAAGCAGACACATTAGGAAGGTTAAAGAATAAAATTAATCTGCACATTTTTGTCTTCCCTTTCCAGGCCTCCTCCCTACCCCCGTATGCGAGCCACCCAGTCACCTGGTCATACGGAAAGAATTAACATCACATGATCCAGAGGAAACCAGCGACAGAAGGCTAAATTGGTTTGGGTTAGGCTCTCCCCTCCGCTCTTGGCTGAAAACTTAATTATGTATTAATGGGATTAATTTATTCATCACGGCGAGGAAGTAAAAAATATGGAGAATAGGTGAAATAAGCCGACAACAGTGATCTTTTTAATTGCTTTTAATGCAGGCGGTGACTCCGGCCCACGTGCATGAGATCAAGCAGTCCGAAAAGGGGAATTTTTGAAAAAGGAAGGAAAGAAAAGTGCTCTATTAATCCCTTAAGTGTGGCATATTTCTCCTTTCCCCTTGTATAAATCTGATGTTTAGTAACCCATGGACATCCTCTTTAGCCTGCCACCTTGGAGCAGGTTATGAAAATGAGTCAGCTCAAATGTATTACCGCTGATAGGATAATACATTTTTTTTTCTTCTTCCTGCAGGCAACTGTAACCCACGGGTGTTAAAGGTAATGCTCCTGATAAGGCCAGAGGGGTGGCAAAAGAAAAAAAGTAAAAGTAAAATAAGTGATGTGGACAGTCTAGTTTTAAAACAGCAATGAATGAATCTACTGCCAGCTGGATTTCCTATCAATTTAGGGACATGGCTGGCAGCCTTTCGTCAGGGAAACGTCCCATTCGTTTTAACGAGTGATTTAGGAGTAAATAAGAACTTGGGGGTTAGAATAACCTTCTATAACTGGGTGTGCCCTCCAGATGTGATGGACTGGGTATGGTGGGAGTTGTGGCCCAGCACATCTGGAAGGTTAGGGAAGGTCCAAGTTGGAGATTTGGACTTGCCGTAACATGGGTGGAAAGGGGAGCAGGTATTTTCCTGATGCTCTTATGATTTTCCTGTCTTCTTTTTCACTGCAATTATTAACTGTGTGTTTATAGATGTGAAAAAAACTGCATGTTTGCTGTCCTAGGAACCTCCGTGCTTGAGGGTTCAAGATATCATCAGGAGAAGGACATACCATTAGGCAGAGTGAGCTGGCTGCTCCTGGAAGCAGATTTAGGGTGTTACGAAAGGGGAGCATTTTTTTGTTTTTAGTTATTTCATTTCATTTTGTTGTGTTTTTTACTGTCAGGGATGGAGAGATACTCTGGTGAATTTTTCTGCTTTTTGTGCCCAAATAACTTACCTGGCTTTGGGTACTATTCACTTTGACTTGGGTGGTCAGGGGACACCATTTGATGCTATGCCTCTGGCAGTAAAACATCTTGGGCCGGTCCTGATAGAAATTGCTCTGTGCTACAGTACACATACCTGGCATATTTCATATCCCAAGTTTTGAGAAAGGGAGTCATTATCACCCAGGGTTCCAATCTCTCCTTCCCTCGGCCCTAGAAGAGGATGTGCCAACAGAAACACCCATTGACGGCCATCTTACCTCAGGACCCTCAACCCCAATACCCTGCTTCTGGATGAGATCACATTGCCATCATCTGATTCCAAGGACTTCGGTTACAAAGTCACCAGCTCACTCTTGTAGCCTCCATACAGCCAAAGGCTTCAAAAGCAAGCATGTCCTCTTTAAAGCAGAAGGTCTCATGCAGTATATGGGCAGAGATAACATCCTTTGGGAATCTCCAGTCTTATCTAAGGCTCAATCTGAGTCTGCCAGTTGTTGGAGCAATATACAAATGGAGCTTGTCTGGCTTCCAGGCCTGTCCCATTTGGAGTTCTCAGTGGTAGTATCCACTCCTTGCTTTTCTTGTGGTATCTGACCTTGGCTTTGTCTGCCGTCAGTTCTGGAATCTCCCCCATGCTGATCATCCAGGAACTCAACTCTTGATATACCTGATATTGCCAGTTGGATATAAACCTTCAGTTGTTGATAGTTTTCCTTGGAAACTGGTGCGGCCATACCCTAAATTAACCCCTGCACTCAGCAGGACCTGCAACATAACTGGCACACAAAGAAAAGAAGATTGGTTGATGCTAGACTATGTTGGGGTCATGTTTCAACCATCTATGAGTTCTGAAAAACATTTTCATTGTTAATTCCCATTAAAATAATCACTCCTCCTTGAAAGAAATCCAGGTATGATGTTGGGGAGCAATCCTCCATTTATTATTATTATTATTATTATTATTATTATTTTAATCACATCACTTCCATCTGAGTAAATGCCAGTGGAAATAACATTGCCATTTGCTGAATGTTAATCATTTTATGCTCTGGGTTTAAAGGGTGATCCAAAAATAAAGCACCTATATTAAAATTCTGCAAGGGTTTGAAATCTGGCTTGCATGCTGGACCCTTCACTCTTATGAAGTGGCTCTCATACATGGAACTGGGGACCACAACTCCTGTTTTTGCTACGTATGAATCCAGGCTCAGAGAATGAGCTAACTATCAGGATGTGTGATGATTTAATCCCCAAACGTGGAGAATAAGGAGAAGGTGTGGTACCCAGTAGGCACTTTCTTGAGTACTGTAGGGCCAGTTCATTTCATCTCTGCCTCACAATCTGGCAAGCCATCATCGGACGAGCTGCCCTGACCAACAGTTTGCCCTTGACATTGATAGATCTGCACTTGGAATAGTGGATGGTTCGCATCAAGCAAGGTTGCCAGATCAAGCCCTTCCTGTTAACGGGGGAGCCCCTGAAATTATAATGGCTCGTCACTTCAAGAGCCCTGGAAGTTGTCTCTGGGCCTACTTTATTTTTGTCTTGAAGCCCATGATGAATAGCTTTGACACGGCTAAACTCAGGTATTATTACCAGATTGCATCCAGGCCTGTTGCCTTCCAAGGGTAATGAAAACTGTGGGCCTCGCTGCACCTCACCATTTTGACACAACAGACAAAAATATCGGGTCACAGATTACAAAAAAGCAAATTAATGTTTTAGATTCCTCCTCTTAAACAAACTTAAACTATCTCATCAGAAACTTGAAGGTAGGAGGAATATGTCTGCTTGAAGATTCTTAGGCTACCTGCCTCATTCTCTTGTTCGTTTATCCTCTTCCCCCCTCTTTTTTTTTTTTTTTTTTGCTTTCATCCTTTAAGTCTTGAGGAATCCTAATTAGAAGCTTGAACAGGTCTCTCTCTCTCTCTCTCTCTCTCTCTCTCTGCCCTTAAATCAGTAATTGGCTTCAATGCAGAGAATGTCAGGAAATTAACACATCACAACATGACAGCTGTTAATTTTTTCTCCGTATTTGTCATATGAATCACCGCTGATTTGCCAGAGTGCATAACAAATTAGTGCACTGTAATCAGTGGCCACTCTCCCGCGCATAGCACCTACTTCGGAGGACGGGGAGGGGGAGTTGTAACTTCCACTTCAACTCCCCCTTTCTTCCCACCCCTTTCTTGAACTCCATTACTTCGCGGTTTCATCAGAGTTGACTGTTGTAGGGTGCGTCAGTGTCAATAAATCAGAATAAGCAACCGCTAAAAGCTCCAGAGCTCTTAAAACTTTGATGAAGGCTTTTAGTTACATTTTTAAACTTACACTTGGAACTGATTTTTTTAAAAAAAATGTCACTCCCTGGCAAGATCTACTGTCAGGTTTCCCAGTTTAGTTTCAAGTTTGGTATTCTGGTAATGTTAGGGAATTGAAAACTATTTAGTCAGAGCAGAGGGATGTTAAGGTAAGGTTGCGGATTTCTCCCCAAAGATCCCTAGGTTAATAAATAGCTATTAGATCTTAAAAAAAAAAAAAAGAAAGAAAAAGAAGAAAGCTTTTTTTCCTATATATTTTTTCTTCCACTTTTGATACTATTATTCATAATCATATCCTACCTTCTTCCAAGGTGTTTACGGCTGGTGTATAAGCATGTCTTCTGCCATTGATTAAAATGTGTGTCTGCACATTTTTCCAAAGAATGCATTTTCCATGCACATTTTTCAAATGTATGCATGTTGTTGGATGCATTATTTATTTATTTATTTATTTGTCCACAAATCACATTGCAAGCTCAGAAATGATGAACATTGATCATACATTGAGTTTGGTTTCTGTTCAGTCCAGGAGGTGTGAAGTGGGTAAATTCTCATCAGAACCGAACTGAAACAAATTGATCATGCATCCCTACCTGGGGAGTGCTCACCTCACTTCTTAGTTGGACATTTGGGCCAGATCTACACCAAGCAGGATATAATACGTTGGCAGTGGTTTGAAAACAGTATATGGCATGTGTCAATGGGCACTTCCATACTGTTATAGAGCAGTAGTGTAGATCCTGCCTTGGAGAAGGACCTCTGAACCCTTTCGAGAGAGGGAAGGGATGACCACAAAGTTTTCTGCTTCAGCGATCATCCCTCACAGGGCACACACCAGCGAGTTTGCCCACAATTTAAGGAGAGCTGTTCAGGGGCAATTTTTTTTTAATGACTTCTGACTCTTGCGCAAGAGCAGCATTGCAATCCTGAGCAAAGATAAGTAAAAAAAAAACCACTCAGAGATGAAAGACCATGAGACCCATCCACAACATGTTAACAGTGCTCCCCCCTCATCCCCGACATCCATGGGCTCGCTCCACACAGCTGGTGTTGTATCTAAACCTGCTCCCCTTGGGCAGGGTGAAGGACTGTCAGACAATAATTCAGAGTCAGATTCTGAGGCAGAAGAGATGGCACAAGAGACATCTCAGCCTGTACCGGGAGTGGGAGAGTTGCTTCTCATGGCTTCTTCCCCAGCTGTGAATGAACCTTCGCCAGCTCTTATCTCTGATGGTGTAAATAACCCCTGAGAATCGGGCTTCTTCTTCTGAGGAGGCCGTGGAAAGCCTGGTGGATGCGAGATTCTGTAGGAGAGAAAGGTGGGCTGAGTCAAAAGAAGGGAGGAGGAGGTCGGGCAGGGTGATTGCTCAGAAACGGCTTGGTCAGAACCAGTCTCCCTAAAGGCATACTGAAAGAAATTGGCTTTCCCTTTCCTTGAAAGAACAACTGGTTCACTTACTTTGCATAACTTTGCCTAGAGTACAAGTCCCCTAGAACTTTTAGCTGGGAGAAGGTGTTTAACAGCTTTGAGAGGCAAGGGCGCACCAGCCACGGACCTCAAGATTTTTGTGAGATGGGGGGGAAGCGGAACAAAAGCTATCATCGATATCCCAGGAAACCCTAGATATCATCCCTAGATCTCTGGTTGATCAATTGTGTGCCATGTGGCCCTGTAGGGACGAGCTTGATATTGTTCCAAAATAAATGGCTGGTGTGGATAAGGCCTATCTTTCAGGTAACCTGGTCCAAATGTAGATAACCTGGTCCTGGGATCAAATGTAGAGCTATGCTTTGAATGCAGAAGGTTCCAGGTTCAATTCCTGGCATCTCCAGGGAGGGCTATGAAAACATTCCTGCCTAAAACCCTGAAGAGACTTTGCTACTAATCAGTGTAGACAATGTGGGGTTAGATGAACCAATGGTCTGACTCAGTATAAGGCAACTTCCTATGTTCCTATGTTTGACTAGGAGCCAATGCAGCTGACAAAGCTTAGATGGTCTCATCACCCAGTCCCAGTTAGTAATCTTCTTACAGCCTTTTTTTCTGTGTCAGCTACAGTTACTGAACATTTTTTAAAGGCAGTCCCATGTACAATGCATTGCAAAAGTCAAAATGGCATGTCACTAGTGCATGGGTAGTTGTGGTCAAGCTATTTGCATTTAGGTAAGGTCACAGCTGGAATGTCAGCTGAAGCTGATAAAAGGTGCTTCAAGCTGCAGAAGTCATCACTTGAGCCTCTAGTGGCATGCTGGATCCATAAGCACTCCTAGACTGTGAACCTGATCCTTTATGTAGATAGGGATAGCTTGGCCAGACTCTGGTGACCTTTAATGTTTAGCGGGAATGCAAACCCATCTAGAACACTGGTGGTTCATCAACCCGGATGACTACTATTCATCCGGGTTGAAGAACCACCAATCAACAGCACTTCCATCTTGAGTGAATTGAGTCTGTTTGAACTCATTCATAAGAACATAAGAAGAGCGATACTGGACCATATCAAAGGCCCATCTGATCCAGCATTCTGTTCACACCAGGGTCAACCAGTCCCCCAGAGGACAACCCATAGGTAGAATATGAAAGTGCCCTTATGTCTATTACCATGCCCAAGCACTGGTTTAGGACAGCCACAGCTCACCTGTGTCTGATGAAAAAGAGGGATAATGCCATCCACATATTGGTGACACCTCAATTTAAATGTCCAGATAAGCTGTCCCTGCAGTTTCGTGTAAAATGCTAAACAGCATAGGAAAATGAATAGAACCTTGGGGAACTCCAAAGCAAGACTGCCGAGAAGTCAAGCAGTAACCTGCCAGCATCATCTTCTGGAAATGGCCCTCCAAGTAGGGACGGAAACACTGCCACGTTCAAGCCGTATAGGATGCCATTGTCGATAGTATGGAAAGCCAACTAAAAAGACTAGGAGAATCAACAGGGGTGCACTCCACATGTCTTTCTCTGGCTAAAACAAAACATCCCTCAAGGTGACCAGGAAAGTTTGACCTCTAAGCCAGGCCTGCCACCTGATTGCAATGGATCTAGATAACCAGTTTCATCCAAGAGTGACTGGAGTTGGGTGGCCAATACACTCTTTGCCCTAGAAGGGAACATTAGTTGTCAATGTAATCTTGACCCAGGCTTCAGGAGTGTTCAATTTATAGCTTATTGGGGGGAAGGGGTATGCACCAAAATGCACATAGACGTTCTCATGAAAATGACAAGAACAGAGAAAAAAAGCCTCCCAATCTGATCAGGACATAAGTTGGAATGAGCTTCAGGGTGGAATTCTGAGAAGCTTGACAAGCTGAGGTATTGTTGATTCATACATAGAATCATAGAATAGTAGAGTTGGAAGGAACCTATAAGACCATTGAGTCCAACCCCCAGCTCAATGCAGGAATCCACCTTCAAGGATCTCTGACAGTTGGCTGTCCAGCTGCCTCTTGAATGCCTCCAGTGTGGGAGAGCTCACCACCTCCCTAGGTCATTTGGTTCCATTGTCATACTGCTCTAACAGTCAGGAAGTTTGTCTTGATGTCCAGCCATAATCTGGCTTCCTGTAACTTGAGCCCATTATTCCATCTCTTGCACTCTGGAATGATCGAGAAGAGATCCTGGCCCTTCTCTGTGTGACAACCTTTCAAATATTTGAAGAGTGCTATCATGTCTCCACTCAATCTTCTCTCCTGAAGGCTAAACATGCCCTGTTCTTTCTGCCTCTCCTCATAGAGCTTTGTTTCCAGACCCCTGATCACTCTCGTTGCCCTCCTCTGAACCCCCTCTTGATTTTCACTAATCTCAAGCTGTGAAAAGCAGTTTCCAAAGTTGGGCTTTGAAACAATTAACTGATAGACAAGCAGCAGGAGGACACATGGCCTCTGTGCAGTTCAGCACTTCACAGCATTTCCAACAAATAATAATAATAATAATAATAATAATAATAATAGTGTTTGGATGTTATAATATCGTTGGTGTGTTCTTACAGTCATATCCTGTAAACACTCCCACATTTAGAGGAAGGGTTCCAATAAATGTCAGAATAAATAGTCTGCATACACTGTACATTGAATACAATGGCTGAATTCAGACAACACAATAGTCAACTGGTGTGGGGGAAACAATCGTCAGTTGTATTGACTATCATGTCTTCCGAATGCTGCCATAGTCAACTGAGCACTGATCCTAATCCACACCACAGTTGATTATTTATTACCATGTTGTGTGGGGAGTACCCCCTAGATGAACAACTGTAAAGTTGTTTATTACCCCACCATTGACTATCGTGTTGTCTGAATTCAGCCAATGTGTTCTTCGGGTGGGGGTCGAAGCTCAAAGAAACACGACAAAGGGAAATAAAGCAAAGGATGATAAACGAGAAGCCAGCATTCTGCTTCTCAGACACCACCACATTTTCTGTGTATCAGTGGATGGGACTACTCGCTCCACTCCTCAGAATTCCAGGCAGTCCAATTACTTATTGAATTATAGAATTGGAAGAGAATCCAAATGTCATCAAGTCCAAAGGTCATCGAGGAAATCTGCTGCTACAGCATCCTGATAGGTAGCCATCCCCAAAACAGCTTCATCACCAGGGACCCTGGTGGGCACCAGAAAAGTGTCTATGGGTGCCATGCTTGGGACTCCAGGATTAGGCTGGGTTATATGCAGCAAATACTTCATCTCCAAGTATGCCCCCCTCCAATTGCAGAAATGACATTCCAACTTTTCACCCAGTAGACAGAGTGAGAACAGTATAGGGGGCCTTTCACTTCAAAACACTTTTCATACTAGTCCACAGCATCAGTTACTGCTAAATGCACCTGGATTATGCATTTCTTTTTCTTTTGCACAGTCTCTCTCTCTCTCTCTCTCTCTAGCACAAACTGATACATGACTTATCTGTAGCTTGGGAAAAGCCTCACAAAGTGAGCAGGCAAGATGGAGTTGTATGTTGTAGTCGGGAACCAGCCGATAACGAAGCTTTGGAGCTAAGGGAGGGACATGTAAATATTCATTTGAAAATAACCAGCCAAATATTGGGTTGCAGTTCTCACGCATTAATCATACCATCTCATTCCTCTAAGTGGCATCTTTGCAACAGCAAAGGAAGACTTGCAAGAGACAAAAGTGTTAGTGATACCTGTCAGAATAAAAATAGGTTGATTCACCCTTCAATTAAAAGAATGTCAACTGCTCCCATCAGTCTGTCTCAGGATTTGAAAAAAGTATGTGAAACATTTCTCGGAAAAGCAGAGCATTCAAAGGCATCTCAATCGTGTGTTCATAAGAATTAGTTTTGAATTGTAAATTGAGGAAGGATCTGAAGTTGAGTTAGTTTCACCCTACGCCCTTCCCATGGTACACTGATGGGGTAAAACTAGGATCCGAATTTGTGACCCAGGTGGCAGAAACAAACATGGGGTCCTAGTGACAGAACATATGCTTTCCATGTATAAGAACTTCTTAACATAGCACATAGTTAAACTATGGAACTCTCTACCACAAGAGGTAATGATGGGCACCAACTTGGATGGCTTTAAGAAGGGATTAGACAAATTCATGGAGGATAAGTTTATCAGTGGCTGCTAGCCCTGATGGGTATATGCAGCCCAGTTGCTGGGGAACATGAGCAGGAAGGTGCCATGTCCTGCTTGTAGGCTTCTGACAGGCAGATGATTGTCCACTGTGGAAAGAGAATGCTGATCTAGATAGCCCCTTGATTCAATCCAACATAGCTGTTCTTATGATTGTATGTTCTAAGGCTACAGGTTCAATACCCGGTACCTCCAATTAAAGGAATGAGGTAGCAGGTAATGCAGAAGACCTCTGCATGAGACCTTGGTGATGCAAAAGATCTCTACATGAGAGCAACTACCAGTCAGAGTAAATTATACTGGGTTAGAAGGACAATTTGACAGACTGGCTATAAGACAGCTTTCTGTATTCCCTTGGTTCCCTGCCCCCCATTTGGCCTTATCTTCACAATTCTCCTCTCTTTACCTCGGTTCCACTTTTTCCCAATCAGCTTGCACTTCAGTTTTTAAAAAATGCATAACACCTATTCTGGAGCAAGTTTTTGCAGAAGGCATTGAGAGGAAGGCTTGTAGAGAACAAAGGCCTTCAGATGATTCAGATTATATTCAGAAGAACAGTAAGGGGAACAAGGAACTCCTGACGAGTATGGATGTGTCACATGTAAAAATCCAAGGATATCTAAAAGCCAAATATTATTCATTCAGCTCATTTGGACCTCAGTGACAAAATGGAAAGGGGGTAAAGAAGAAGAAAAGATAAGAATGACTTAACATGCAAATCATCAGACATTCTCGCAGAGCAAGGCAGGGAAAGATTATTATGAAAGTTAGAAAGTGAAGAATGGGCTGAATTATTTAGCAAATAACAAAGTCGTCTTTATTGTGCTGACCTGAAAATGAAACACAGCCAAGGCTAAGATGCCTAACATTACCAAACAAGAGGTCACAAGAGAACTTGTATCAGATTTGCATATGCTAATTTCTATGTATAGATACAAATTTAGAAAAAAATGACTATAATTATGATAATGGCAATGGGATACATATCCCTGTAATGGGGAACCCTATGATCAGGTGAGCTGTAGTGCCATCTCAATCTGCTGCTCAGGTACTATCTTGATGTACAATTCCAAGGCCTCTGTTTCTCCTTTCTTATTGTGGTTCATTATCTCTATACTAGATGTGAACCGGACAGCTCTTCAAATAGAGGACCCCATCAAACAGGCTCAACTAGTGGGAAGTCTTCAGGACAGAGGAAACTCTTTGCTGCAGGCATTTGTCCTCTACATGTGGAGGGTAGGGATGTGAGAGAAATCCACAATGGGTTCATCTGAGTTCATGGATTCAGCTGTCTTGTGGACCAGGTGTTCACCTTTAAGGGGATTTGCACTAACACATATTAGGGCTAATGTGCATTAGCACTAAACTCCATTAGCGCAAGTGTGCAGCCATGCTACTTCACATGAACACTAATGTACACCTCATGATTAGACTACTGTAACATGCTCTATGTGGGGATACCATTGTGTGTGGTTTGGAAGCTGCAACTAGTGCAGAATGCAGCAGCTAAGGTACCCGCAGGGACACCCAGCTCTGCTCATATAAAACCTGTGTTAACAGGACTGCACTGGCTGCCGGTTAGCTACCGAGCCACGTACAAGGTGTTGTTGTTATCCTATAAAGCCCTAAACAACTTGAGACCAGCATACCTAGCAGACCACCTTCCTTTATATACATCCAGATAATCGTTACAATCTTCAGAGGAATTCCTGCTGGCCATTCTAAAACGAACTGAATGTCACCATGATGAACCTCGGTGACGGGCCTTCTCGGTAGTGGCTCCCACCCTCTGGAAAACCCTCCCTTGTGCAGTTTGGAAGGAAGAAAATGTAATCGCATTTAAACACCTCTTAACAATGTACCTCTTCACACAGGCTTTCCCTGGGCTGTAATTTATCTGATTGAATTTATTGCATACTTATTGTATTTTTATGGTTTAAACTGTGTACTGCTCAGAGAGCCTCAGCTATCGGGCAGTATAAAAATCTAATAAATAAATAAACTAGTGCAAGTATGAAATTAAATTCTGGTAAAAGAACACAGAACTCTGTCAATGTGCAGATGGTGGAATGAAAGGCACCTGGTAATCCATGAAACATAGGCAGAATGACAAAATCTATCCATTCCTAGTGGAATGCAATGACAGTCAGTGTGGTGTAGTGGTTAGAGCGTTGGACCGGGAGTCAGGCGATCCGGGTTCTTCCACTCAGCCATGGAAGCTCACTGGATGACTTTGGGCTAGTCCCAGACTCTCAGCTCGACCTACCTCACAGAGCAGGAGGAGAGTTATGTATGCCGCTTTGGGTTCCATGGAGGAAAAAAGGTGGGATATAAATGGAATAATAAATAACATCAATGGAAGAGGATACAGCTAGTGTGTTCCTCCCCATACAAGCTTTACAAATGCCTGAAGGGATTTAGACACACTACAGTCTAAAATATAGAACGAAAGAATTTACTTAGCATCATAGACTTCTAAGCTATTAGCCAAGCTTTAAGCATCCCCCCCCCCTTGTTTCTGTTTTCAGGAACTGAAGTTTAATCTAGCATAATACTGCTCGGAATAAAAATGTTAATAGTAGCATTTTTCCAGCAATTGTATGCTTGTCCCCATTGGACCTCTAAATAAAGTCTGTGTAAAAGCTGTAAAGGTAGTAACCCTGCAGCTACAACTATAATTATCAGGATTTAATAGTGTTTATGAATGACTTGCTATGATTCAAGGGATAATAATAGGTCTTATTAAACATTTATTCCAACAAACATATTTTTTTAATAAAAGTTTAGGCTTTGAAATGTCATAACAGATTGTGCCTTCCAGTAAACTAAAAGAAACAAGAAGCATTAAGGCTGCAATCCTGTACACCCTTACCTGAGAGTAGGCCAGATTGAATTCCAGGGAGTTTACTTCTGAGTAGACAGGTATAAGACTGCACTGAAAACAATCTTTTGTTAAATCTTTTCATTTTTGTAAACCGCCCAGAGAGCTTCAGCTATGGGGTGGTATATAAGTGTAAATAATAATAATAATAATAATAATAATAATAATAATTTATAAGAGATCATAATACGGGTGGGGTGGGAGTGGGGTTTGAAAAGCTCATTCAGTTCCCATTTTTAAGTGGATTTGACCGAATTTCACACTTCTGAACCTACACGTGAACTGAACCTCCCCTTCAAAATTTGCACTTTTCCAAATTTTGCAATGGAGTTCTCTAATCAGACAAAGCATACAAAATGCATACACTGGTTAAAATGATATTTAGGAACATTGCTATAAAAAACATTTGTGTGTTAGGCAAAATGCATGTATTCAGAGAAATCTGCACAAAAAATATTTACGAATTTTCTTGCAAACTTTTCAGTTTTTTTATCAGAATTCCTGCAGTGCATCAACTGAACAGAGAACAACATCTCACTGGACTATGGCACGTATAATTTATTTCTTTACTTGAAACATTCTGCTCTTCAGTCATTTTCAGAGTAACTGTTGATCCACGGTGTGTCTACTGTGAAAAAAGTAAAATCCCACGTTGGGCATAATTAGGAAAGGATTTGAAAATAAAACTGCAAAGATCATACTTCTCTCATATAAATCTATGGTGCGAATGCACTTTGAATACTGTGTACACTGGGGTTGCCACATTTTAAAGAAGGACATTGTAGTGTTGTAAAAAGGGCAAAAAAAAGGGCAACTAAAATTATCAAGGTGCTGGAGCATCTCCCCAATGAAGGAAGGTTACAACATCTGGGATTGTTTAGCTTAGAAAAAAGGACAAGTAAGGGGAGACATGATAGAGGTGTACAAAATTATGCATGGTGTGGAGAAAGTGCAGAAGGCAACATTGTTCTCATAATAGGGTCATCCATGATTGGTGGGAGATTCAGGACAGATAACGAAGAACTTCTTCACACAGTGCATAGTTAAATTATAGGATTTACTTCCACAATCTGTAGTGCCGGCCCCTAATTTGTATGTCTTTGAAAGGGAATTGGACAAATTGATGGAGGATAAGAGACTATCAATGGCTATATCTACCTCCAGTATCAGAGGTAGTCTACCTATGTACACCAGTTGCTGGTGCTGGTGCACTGCTTTTGGGTTTCCTGTGGGCAATTGGTTGGGCACTGTGTGAACAGAATGCTGGATTGGATGGACCCTTGGTCTGATCAAGCATGGTTCTTCTTATGTTCTTATGTTTAGTTGAAACAGCATACAGATCAGTGGAAAACCAGGTTGTCTCTCCCCTCATGTTAAATGTGACAATATAAAAGGAAGAAGCAAGAAAGAGGAAGAAGGAAAAAAATAGCAGTCCTGGGCACCAGTGCCTCAAGTTACAGCATTATTATAATGACCAGCTGGAATGGGAACTGTTTAAGCCGAGAAGGAGCCAAAAGGAGCTGGTGTCTCAGCAGAGCTGATGGACTGATGCTGCTTCCCCTTTCTCCTTCTTCTGCAGCCTGATGGAATGGCTGTTGCCAAGTTGCCAGTTGAGCAAGAGCCAATGTCAAATTGTCTCTCATGTCTTCTCCATGATGAGTGATGTTGAAAATGATACCTTTCTGTCTGTTTCAAAAGGAATTTCACTCTTTTTCAGGATTGTAGTGAGACCAGTTCCATGCCTTAGGCAGTATCAGCATGAAGAATGTTGGTCTTCAGATCAAGAAAAATATATATAGCACCCTTCCAGGCACAGGTATATGATAAAAGCCAACGCACTCCGATTAATTCAAAGATGAATTCTCAACAGCAATATTCTCATGGCATCTTCAATATTTCTCTATGATAACAGATAGATCACATACAAGCTTCATTCCCAAAGCTGAAGAGGTGTGGCTGTTTCTTCTTTCCTCTTGAACTGGAAACATGAGACGTAAAGAATTTGCAAGGAAAGTTTCAACATCCTGACAAAGTTACAGACCTGAACATGTTCTTTGGTTGTTCCAAATTGCACACCCTCTGCTTCTCTCCGATTTTTGGAGAGTTCGGCAATTGTTGCATATTGGCAGCTTGGTTAGGGGATGGAGCAGCCATTGGGGGAAGCCCCTTTTGTCCTCCTCCTGCCTTGCTGGTGTCACAGTAGCCAGGATGGGAAGAAGAGAAGGGTTTCTTTCTTCTCCTCTGCCCATCCTGGCTACCATGGAGGCAGCAGTGGGACAGGAGGAGAATGAGAGGGAAATGTGGCAACTTGTGGAGGAAGCAAGCAGCCACCACCATAAGATGGGGTCTGGAAAGTGATGGCAGTGTGGAGAGTGCCGGTCAAGGTGCCAGGCACCCAGGAGATCATAGGACTCCCAGACCAAGTGGGGAAGCTGCACCATCCCGACTTCAGGTGCAGTTGAGGATGTTATGAAGTAGCTAATGTTGAAGAAAGGCTCAGCTGCTGGTCCAAGTCAGCTTTTGTACATGGATTAGGAAGTGACGCCATTGTGTCCTTTACCTCAGACAGCAAAATGCCTTACGCCAGCCCACCGCAGAACTGTGTGTTGACAGAGACAGGGTCAGAACCAGGTCTGAGGGGACCTCCAGCAAAGTACCGACTAGTAGGAAAGTTCAAAGAAATTGTTCAACTTCATTCCAAAGGATAAAATCTCCTGACCCACAGTTCATGGGCCAATGCATGGATAAAAACATAGTTCCCCTTCATAATCCACACTTGAACTAAAATTTTGAGGTGTTCTCTTTCTTTCTTTCTTTCTTTCCTTCTTTCTTTCTTTCTTTCTTTCTTTCTTTCTCTTCCCCCACTTTTTTTCTTACAGATTATAGATGCCCCAAGCTGCTAGAAGGATCATCTTCTGGATTTCTTTCTTTCATTCTGAAGAAGTGCAGCCCACCTGAATTCTGAAGTGCCTTCTCTGGGCTGAAGTAGAACCTTATTTGGGCTCTACTGCCTCATTCTCTTGCATGTGTCCCAAAGACCAGGTCTCAGTCATTATGTTACAGGAGTTTTGTTCTGCTAATCAAAAGCAAACTTGAAATAGATGATCATCAGCCTCTCCTGCTTGGAACTGTGTTCATTTTTCCTTTGCAGCTTCTTTTAATGCTTTGACTAAGCATGTTCTATCTCTAAGGGTAGAGCTGAACAAAAACAACAATGACACAGTGAAGTGTTGGGGGAAAGCCCATAAAACTCTTTTATCAAATAACACTTGGCGGAAATTAT
Organism: Anniella stebbinsi; assembly: GCA_029215795.1. Taxonomy (NCBI): domain Eukaryota; kingdom Metazoa; phylum Chordata; class Lepidosauria; order Squamata; family Anniellidae; genus Anniella; species Anniella stebbinsi. Next base: position 16,788,910 of record JARDYH010000007.1, read on the forward strand.
TTCAGAGGCCTATTTAACTCTGAGTTTACGTGTTTTGCATTAACAGGCTCTCTCGCGCATGATTTGGTAGCTATTCTATCCTGCTCCGAAGCTTCTTCCTTTTTTTTTTCTCGTTAACGCGATCCCACCTAAAGCATCTTCCATTAGCCAATAACAGCTCATTTAAAAATAAAAGCATCCAAGTCATTCAGACTGTTGATATCTGCACATATTTTTATTGGTTGTTTCCACTACCTACCCACCTAGAGAGGTGCATTATCCATTTTCTCATGTTCCTTCCTTGAGCCTATTTTAAGTTCAGTCGGAAAGGAAGAAAGATGCATCTTGGGCAAAGGCAAGCCACATAATTACAAGACTGTGAGCAAAATCCAAGAGTCTGAGGCAACCGTAGATTCATGTGTTTTGTTGAACTGTCTCTACGTTTGAAAAAGACCTTTTGCTGCCTTCATCCATGTAAAAATCTGAGTGATTAATTCAGCATTTGGGGTGAGGTGTGTGGCATTCAACAGACAAAGAAGAAAACCCAGCTAACTTGTTAACCAAGTATTCCCTGTTATAATGACCCCCACAATCCTTAGCCAAATACATTTCATGCAAGCCTTTAAAAAAAAGGAGAATTGGTAATTGGTAAAAAGGGCATGAAATAAGCCTTACTTGGGCCCATTAAACTTGGTTTCATGCACGTTTAAGATTTCATCTTTCCCTGCTCTTTAATATTGGTGGTTCCCTCTTTTGGCTTCTCTCACTGATCACCCAACCTGCTTCTATTAAGAAGCCAGGATATGTAGGTAGAATGACCTTTCTCTGAATGCACGAGCAATTCAATAGGCTATTCGGTACCAACATAATTTATTGTGTGCCTGGAATTATCATCCCCTCTAATCTGCAGATTAACATAAATAATTATTGTAATATTGTACTGCGTTGCAATAATCTTCATGCTAATTGAATAGAACTCCGGCAAACACTTTCTACGATTTCTGCATGAATTGAGGTTAAGCCATCTGTTTTGTGACAGAAATAGAGAATTAAAGCAGAAGAGGAAGAGGAGGAATTATTAATGGTATAATGAAGCATTCCTGAATTTACATTCAGAAGGAGTGGCAAATTCTTGTCAGGATATTTGCATACAAGCTGAAGAATTAAGTTGTCATACACTTGTGGGAGGAAACATGGCCAATGGTTTTTGTGCTATGTTTTTTTTTTAAGTGCATTTACCTATTAGAGTCTCTGAGTTAAGCGGAAGTTTTCACAATACCTCAGTCCTCAGTTTCATAAACCATCCAAAAGAAGCTGTAATTACAGACAAGTGTACTGAACTGCATTGATTTCTTTCTTTCTTTTTGGTAGCATATAGCAGCTGCTTTCTAAGAACACGGCTTTCATATCAAGAATTTGAATAAATAGTCTACATAGTCAGAGGTTGTGGACTTGCTGTTAGCTCTTACGTTGGGAATAGGAAATGTCTCAATTGGTCTCAATCTTAGTATCACAATTAAGTAACAGAGAGAGAGAGAGAGAGAGAGAGAGAGAGAGAGAGAGAGAGAGATTTTGAATGTGAAAAGGTCAATTTGGTTTCTCTCATGCTGGTACATTTTATAATTTGAGCTTCTATAAGATAGATAGATAGATAGATAGATAGATAGATAGATAGATAGATAGATGATAGATAGATAGATAGAGTAAAACATCGGTGTGATTCCCTGTGTCCAGTATAAACACATGATTCTAGTGCTGTTTACTCATATTCCTTTTCTGCTATTATAAACACTGAATGCTGTAACTAAAATCTAATTTCATTTGTTGGAATGGAAAAGGATTTCATGCTTTATCTTGCTTTTTTTTTTAAAAAAAAGAAAAATCAGATTGTTGGAAAAACGGTCTTCACGGTTATGTGCGTATATGGTGGTGTTGTGTGCTTTTTTAATTGACCCATTATTTTGCTTGCTTTCATTACCAGCACCCCCTACTGAAAAGAAGGAGACACAGACTACCTGGACCTCTTGTGATGAATAGTTTTAATTAAAACATTCTGTACCATAAGTATTTTGATGTTACAGACAACCCAAAAGGTATGCCATAATAAATTAAATTACATATTAAAATTAATCTATAAATATCCTGGAAAATTGGCAGGAGCTTTTAAGGCTGGGGACAAGAGGCAGATTGCTAATTATGACAATTAAGTAAGAGGAGTCCCCCCCTGAAAAAAAGTATTAATGACAATCAATATTCCAACATCATTTTGGGAGGAGAAAGAAGGAAATAAAATATCATTTCGATGTCCATAAAAGTGAGGCATTTGCAGTAAGTTGGAGTTCTTCTGTCTTTACTGTAATAAAATGATAAGCATGAGAAGACTGTGGTTTGCATCACTTCCATCCATAACTAATGAATGTGTATTATGCCATACAATTTCTTATTGGATTATTTTATTTGGGGTTCTAAAATGTTTAATACTATTACCTAGTTTTTGGGGGGCCTTGATCAAAATGCTCCGAATTTATGGGTGACTTTTTCTTTGACATTTTGCCCACAAATCAAATTTTTAAAAGGGGGGAGGTGATAGAAATATTGTAAGATCTACAGTTTTTAACACACATTGTGGTGTATTCCCCATTGAACATAACAGGACGTATGTCAGAGAAGACATGCATAGGGGTCATGCTGAAAGGCAAATATTGTTTTGCTTTCAAAGAATTGTCATGGGTAAAGTTTGTGGGCCTAGATACTTTCATCTGCTCTACAGTTCTTGGTATTTATGTCTCACCCCACCCCACCCCCAAATTTGATTCAATTTTTATGTTTTACTGATATTTTGCTGCCATTGAAATAACACCACTTAACATGTTATCAAATAGTAAATCTGGGGAACCTTTGCTAAATGATGGCTTCCATTTTAAGTTGTCACTTAATATCCTGTTGTAGTTATGGAATTTCCAATGCCTCTACAATGCTTCTATCACGTGTATTCATTACAGGACAGTGTAAAAGGCAGCTAAAGGATGAGAGTCAAACTAGAACAGAACAGAATAGAGACTGTGTGGCTAATGCTCATTACTGCATTCCACCATTAAAAAAAAAAAGGCAAGTTGGTGTCTTTCAATCAGATATTTCCTTCTAATTAAGGCATATTCACTTTCTCTCCTTCTCTCTTTTTGCTAATTAGGTAGTCTTTGTTGCTCAATGTTTGCTCTAATCTTTCGGAATCTTCCTCAATACCTAGTCATTCTCTTCATTACTAGCTTCCCTAGGATCCAACCAAAACATGTTAATGCCCCCCCTCCTGCTAATTATATCCTCATTTACAGATTGTTGCCTTTCCTGATTGGCTCTTTACACTGGTTCCAATAACTTCATTAACCGTGTCTTCTGACCCTGTTCTTTTTCCTGACAGCAGCTGTTCTGCGTTCATCCTGTGGCTCTCCACCATCGCACGGTCACTCCTCTCTAGGGCGGGAGAAGCGTCAACCACAGGATTTGTTGGGTGGGAGAAGAGCATAGAAACACCACTTGAGTTACTCAGTGCTCCATGCAACCGTGGAAAGATTCTCAAGGTTTGGAATATATACAAGTGTGTGTGTGTGTGTGTGTTTTATATATGGCTTTCAGTAGGGACGTTGGAGGAATCTGGTTGAGGGGTGAAGCTCAATGGGCTTTCATCGCCTGTGCCCCCAGGATTTTCGTTCATCTTCCACTAGCTGGTCTGACCCAGTTTGCAGCAAGTCAGACCAACTGGCAGATTCTCAATGGGGTTTTTTCCCCCCATTCACACAAATAATGACAATTCGCACAAATTTTTATTTGGGCAAATGGTGTCTGACACACACACACAAAATACACAAAGATGTCCCTGGAGTTCATGGAAAATCCATGCCTCGGCTCGTAAATGCAAGTTGTTTTGGGCACAGCCCGGATTTCCCAGCAACAGACATCCCTAGGTTTATGGTGGCTACATTTCCTATTCATTAAACAAAAAACCTACAGTTTACAAAACAGCATTAAGGCTCTACAGTGTTCAACCAAGCACCAAAAAGCAGGGAAATTAGGAGTTAACGCTCACAAGCCTTAATGCCAATCCTCTCTAAGAAGGCAGAAAATGCAAGTGAAATTCTCATTCTCCCAAAGCAGATAAACCATGAGGACAGGATGGAGAATATGATTTGCAGAGGTGACTGTGGGGTTGTGGAAAACTGATGACGAACAACTTAGGGCCACCTAAGTTGTTTTTTTGTTTAGAGCATCCCTTCCCCAACCTGGTGACCTCCAAAGGTGATGTACTACAACTCCTCTCATTGCAAGTCAGTATATCCCATGGTCCCATGAGTGTGAGAGGGTTCCCCCCCCCCACGTTAAACTGCCCTCCTTCCTTCAATCTTTCACCAATCTTCTTGAAATTTTCAGGTTATGTAAAACCTACATTTCTTTCTGGCACATGTAAATTTCAGGAAGATTGTGAAACATTTTCGATTTTATGAATGTTAGAATGACCCCCCCCCCAATTACCCCTTTAACATGGTGGAATGTGTTTTTTGCTGTCAGACCTTAACTAAAGATGCAGTGCTGTGCCTCTTTAAATTGTACAGCAGATGGTTCTGTATTTGAAGGGCTCTCCAGTCCAAATCTGCATTAAAGGTAAAGAACCATACAAAGGAGTGCAGGTAACCAGATGTTGCCACCAACAGTACATACCTGGACAGCAGATAGAGCAGGCTCACAGGTTACCTGGTCACAGTCTTCCACACTATGGTCAAATGTATTATATTTCTATTTGAACTATGACAATTCTTTATAAATTTGCATCTAAACCAGCACATGTAAATGTTTATGCAAATTTGTGTCCCCCTTGGTCCTCTTTTTTTGGTGATACATGAGTGCCCCCCTAATGCCTAATTAGCATAAGTTCAGTTTAATTTTATCTTGTTTTCCCATCCTTCCTCAATGGAGCCCAATAGCTGAGTGCATTGCTTCTCCTCATTGTATCCTTCAACAATCCTGTGAGGTTGGTTAGTTGGACAGGTTATGGTGGCCTAAATCACACTACTGATGTTTATGGGTTTTGAACATAGCATTACCTCAATAACACTTGGCCGTCATCTGACATTCTAAACACTGACTCTCCTTCAAATTATACCCTTCCTACAATGAGCTCACCATGGTGTCCATTGGTTTCTCCACTTCTACATCTTTATCTTGAGAACAACCCTGCAGACTAGCCTGCTCACTTCAAGGTCACACAGTATTCTTCACAGCAAAACAAGGACTTGAACTGAGGTCTCTCTAGTCTAAGTTCAACACTCTATCCACAACAACCTTACCCAGTTATACATGTGCTTGTCAGCTAACAAAACAAACCATCAGTATTTAACAGACTCATTTGAATGCTATGGATCTGTCTTTAGCCCTGTATGATGCCATATTTGGCCCCACACAGAAGCATTGTCTTGGATCTTAATTCTCCTTCTGCATTTGGGACAAATTTTATGTGCACATAATGGGTTTTATTTTCACCTTTTGCTTTCCTTGTGTTGTTCTCACTCTCCCAGTTTTGGAGAGTTTTTTTTTAAAAAAAGAAGTTTTAATGTAATTTTGTGTGTATGTATATATTTCAAGTGACTGTTCTAATATAATGTATATTTACATCAGTTGTACTACAGAGTTTTAACTGTGATGAAATAAGAGCGCAATTAGAATGTATGAAATGACATCTGGATCCAGAGAACACGTTTATAATCAGCTCGAGAGGATAGATGACACTGTAGTTGTGGAAATAGCAATTTTAGGTCATTGCCCCCCGCCCGCCCGCCCCAAAACAAGACAAAACGAAACAACAACAATACTGTTTCACTAAGAATACAGCAAATATTGTATTGTTGGAGAGTGAAAATGGAACCTTTGTAGTTTCAGATTAGTGTCTCCAATTGTCAGAATCACTATTGTTTATTTGTTGGTTTTATCTATTTCAAAGTATTTTGCAAGCTGGTTTTCAAAGTGAGGTACAACTAGAAAAATGGTACACATGCAACAGATCCCTAGGCACATCAGAATGATGTATACTGCTAACAAAAACTGTTCCAGCTAAGTCATTAAGGACACAATCCTATGCATTTCAGGTAGAAAAAAAATGCTGGCTGGGGAACAATAGGAGTTGTAGGTCTTTCTTTCTGTCTATATATGCATAGGATTTCACCTTTAGAACCTCGAAAGAGCCAGACAAGGCAGGTGGAAAGACGGAGGTGCTTTTGCCACCCATTCCTGCTAACCTCCCCCTAAAAAAAACAAACTCAACCAGATTTAGCCTCTCTAGCTGACCCGCCAGTGGTAGGCAGAGATGGCAACAGAGATCATTAAGAATCCTCAATCCTACCCTTTTCTCTCCCCTCCCATCCACTCTCACACACCCTTTTCTCCCTCCCCAACCTCCTCAGAGATCACTATTGCAACCTCAGAAGGGCAGCCACCCATGGTGCGTTCTGTGGCAGTTGTGAGGAGGCAGGGCCGTGGGAACAGCCCAGTGTTGGATATCCTCTCCCAAGGTCGTGGGACAGTCAACGGCCTCAGGAGCCTCTTTGGGGAGAAGATTTCAGAATCAGGGTGCCACCACATGAATGTCTTAGCTAAAGGCAACTGTGAAGAGAGAGGTCTTTAAGGCTCATTTAGGTGCCTGAACCAAAGAAGTGAGGCATCAGTCCACTAGGAGAGCTTTCCAGAGCCATGGTGCCACCACAGAGAAGGCCCTGTCTCTTGTCCTTGCCAACCAACTGGTCTTGCCATCTGTACCTCTGAAGCATATCTCAAAGTGCAGACAGGATCATAGGGTTGGAGGCAGTTCTTTAAACAAACTGCTGCTAAACTATTTAAGGCTTTAAAAGTTAACACCAGCTCTTTGAACTGATGCAAGGAACATAACCAATGCAACCTTTACAAAATTGATGCTCTGTGTTCAGACTTTCTGGCACCCACTAGCTTCTGGGCAACCACATTTTTCATTAGTTGAAGTTTCCAAACCTTCTACCAAAGGCAGCCCTGCATAGAGTGCATTAAAGTGGTCCAGTGTGGAGTTAACGAGAGTGTGGGTAACCCAGGTGAGGTGTGGCATCTCTAAATAGTGCTGCAGCTAGTAAACCAGCCTAAACTGGTAGAAGACTTTCTGACCACTGACATTACCTGTGTTTCTCTAGGTAGCAATGTCTCCAGGAGCATCCCCCAGGCTTTGTACTTGGTCCCTTATGGAAAGTGCAACCTCATCCAGTTTCAAACCACTATTCAGACCAGCCAGTTTTCCAATCCACAGAAATGGCACTATCCAGATTAAATGGTTGATGCCTGCAAAGTGATAATTCAGTGTGCAGATGTTACACATCAGTGTGGACAGATGCCAAATACCCCCAGTGCTGGGTACCACAGGAAACTGACCAGCCATTTGAATGGAGAATAACGATGAACAATACCTTACCTCATGTACAATATCAAAATAGTCAGAATATTGTTTTAGCTGGGATCCAAACTTACATAATAAGAATAAGTTAGATTTTTTATTATTATTATTTGCAAGAGAGGGAAAAAATTGCATACGTCTTTGAGGATCAGCATCCCGAATCCGGATTTTCACTTTTGAGTATGATGATAATATTTGAAGAAATAAATTGGGGAGGTACCACATATCCATATTTTGCACACTTACAGATCTGAACCGCCTATTACCAGCTTCAGAGATTCATGAATGCAGCATATGGAGGTTGTTGTGTGTGTTTTAAACACAAGTTAGTTAATATGAAAAACGCTGTATCTAGTTGTTTGCAAAATTACTTTTGTTGATTAAAAGGCTCTTCAGAACTTCCGGCTTGTGAAAGGGTTTTAAATTGTCTAATTTTGATTGTGATTGCTATGCAGAAAAAAAAGCAAAGCAAAGGCAAACCATTATATCACTGAATCTTTGTTAAGCAGGCCTTGGAAGTGCTTGACAGCATAATTAATCTTGTGATATGAACAAAGAAACCAACTCAATAGTATTGAAGATGCTTATTAAAAATACTAAATACCTTTTCCCACTTAAAAACCTTTTGAAATAGCACAGTTAAGTGTCATTACCTTTTTTTTGTTTTTGCCGGATTTGGGTCTAAAAAGAAAGGATAACAAGGGATACATAGCACCACGATTAGAAAAGGATAAACTTGGGAACAATAAAAATTAGTTTGCAAAAAAAAAATACTCCTTGATTTGGAAAGTCAGCTAAGCTATTTTTGAGCATTAAAAAGTCATGCACTTCCCTTGCTTTCAGTATAATAAATATGCCCTTTTTATCATTGGTTCTTTCCTGCCTTATTGCATTAAACACACACACAGCCATATTTCAAATGCAAACATTGATGCCTTCTTGATTTCCTGCCATAAAAGAAGAATAGATTTCCTTTTTGGAATTCTGAAATGCGTTTGAATAGTCCAGAGAACGGCAGAGGAACATCAGAAGGCCTCCTTGCAGGGATGTTCAGATTTTTTTTCGTCCATTCCATCTGTGTTTCGTGATTGTCAGGTTCCATCACTGATTTATTGATGGTATCAGACTCCCCCCCCCCCTTCAAAAGAGTACGTCAAGAAATCCACTGCAATTTATATGACTTTCATTGGCAGGTAACATTTTGCATATTTTCAGCATACAACCAATGAACAGAATGCACAAAAAGAAGAGTGGTAGCTGAGCAGAGATCAGAGATGTATAAAATTGTTTATTTGTTTTTTAAATGGCATATAAGCATATTTTCAAATAACATTAATATTTTCATTTTAAAAAATAGTCAGCTCCAGGGAATCCAGGCAACTCAGGAGTTGTTGGTCTGCTGTGGAATCTGTGGTTAAATTCATAGAAATCTAGAGTCATACGGATCCATTTCAGATTTCCCCAAAATCCCTAGTTCAGTGTGATCCCTCCCCAGGAAAGTGCAGGACTAGTTGTGCCCACATCGGGGGGGGGGGGGGGGAAGAAGAGGTGACAGACAAATGTATTGGGTAAGCATTGAACACCATTTCTTTAACATTAACAAAGAAGATCTGCAATGTAACTTATCAGCTGTATGGGACCTTTCTGGTCCACAGGAAAGACATTCCAATTATGCCCTAGAATGAAAAGCTCTACCTGTGCTGCACCATTCTGGGCAGGTGCAGTGCTGGCTGCAGGTTTTGGACGTGCTATTTGGATGGATCAGGGTTGCCACACAGAGCATGTTCACCAAGTCACCATGATTTGCAGCAATACAGTGGCCACAGTGGTCAAGACACACTCAGTGCCCCCTGCTTCTCACTCAGCTGTTGCACCATGTCCTGCTTGTGGTTCCCTGGTTGACAGCTGGTTGGCCACTGTGTGAACAGTGCACTGGACTAGGCGGACCCATGGTTAGATCCAACATGGCTGTTCTTATGTTCTTCGTGAGTCTACATTCTCACTGCCATTGTCATAATAACATGAGAATAGCCATGCTGGATCAGACAAAGTTCACACAGTGGCCAACCAGCTGTCAACCAGGGATCCAGAAGCAGGAGACGGTGCAACAGCACCCTCTGTCCCATCCATGTGTATATTGGCTTACTGCCTCTGATACTGGAGGTGGCACCTAGCCATAAGGACTAGTATCCATTGATAGCCTTCCCCTCCAGGAATTTATGCAGCCCTTTTTAAAAAAAAGCCATCCAAATTGGTGGTCATAAACGCATCTTGTGGTAGTGAATTTAACTATGCACTGTGTGAAGAAAAACTTCCTTTTATAGGTCTTGAATCTCCTACCAATGAGCTCCATGAGTTGACCCCAGGTTATAGTATTATGGGAGAGGGAGAAAAATGTCTCCCTATCCACATTCTCCACACCAGGCATTCTGCTCACATAATGGCCAACCAGCGTGCTATGGGAAACCCAAAAGTAGGACATGAGTGCAACAGCACCCTCAAACCCATGTTCCCCAGCAACTGTATATAGGCTTACTGCCTCTGATAGTGGAAGTAGCATAGAACCATCAGGATGAATAGCCATTCATAGCCTTCTCTTGCTACATGTGCCACTGGTTGGCCAGCTATGCTTCACATCATACTCTTCCAATCCCTGCCCCCCACTCATCCCACCTAGGGATGGATGAGAACTTCATTCATTTCACTTTTTTAAAAAAATAAGAAATGTGGTCTACCCAGCGTGTTGTCCAAGTGCTGACTGTTCATGGACAACTTCAAGGCTTCTGTTCTTTCTTCTGCTGGTTCTATTGTCTTTAAACCAGACCTGGACATGACAGCCCTTGAAATAGAGGACAACTGAAAATAGAGGACTGAGCTCTGGTAGCCCTCCAATGCAGGACTATTTTCTTTAAAGCAGCATACATGACCACTGAACGCCTCAGGATACTCACCAACCTTCCCATCTCATCTTCTCCCATTACCCAATTGACCCTGCCAGCTATGATGTAGTTAAACAATGATCAATACTTTGTTCACACCCCAATGATCTGGAACAAACTGACAAACTCACTAGGTAAAGGATGGTGCCACTGTGTCTTCCAAGCTTGGGAGCCAAGAAAACATTGGGTGGGGACCAAAAGTAGGCCATGAATCACTAGTTGAGCATTCCTACTTCACAATACTGAAGCTAAAAAAAAAAAAAGTCCAATACATTAAAAGAAGGTATTTAATGAAGTTGAAGGGGATTTCTATTTTTGTTTACATCGAAAAAAAAATTTAAAGCCAATGTAACCGTTTTTGTGACTGGATTAATTCCAAGCTGTGAGATTGTCAACACTGTTGTGTTTTGCATGGTACAAGTGTGATTATACCATTCTTTTCATCTTAACCCTGGGCTATTCATGCCAATTGATCTTTTCTTGATGTCATCAAGAGGAAAATGTTAAAGAATCCTGCAGCTTTTTGATTTGCCGTGTACAGGTTTATTGGTTTCTACGCAAGAGCCGAAAACTGTTTACAGTATAATAGTTCCAGAAGTGCTTTTAAGTAAGGCTTTCAGGTCAATTAATGTCTTTGTGTATAAGTTGAAAAACAGCCCTAGATGAACATATCCTTCTGTGTTCTTAACTATTAATTCTTAGCACAATAAAACAAAGCTTCACTTCTAACAATGATTCAGAAAATAATCTTCTCTACAATCAGCTTATGGAAGCAGTCATGGAAAAATAAGCACAGGTTGTGTTATGTTTTTTTAAAAACACACACACACACACACACAAAATGTCATCATTAATGGTACATGCATTTGCAAACACAAAGGACACAATTTTGCTCCTGAAACGCTGCTTAGCTTTTGTCACTGACAGCGTGCATAGGTATATTGCAGTGGATACGTTCAGAAAGAACTGCTCCATCCTTTTCATGAGATACTGATTTACTTTGGATTGTGTTTTATTTATTTATTTATTTATTATTTATTTATAAGGATATTTAAAAAGGATTTGGTTATTACTGACCATTTACTGACATGAAATATTGTTGAGCGAAGAGATTGCTAAGAGGTTACAGAGAAGCTCTTTTCAAACATTATATGTGATCAGAATCGGGTTGCTACCAATTTGTGTACTGTAGGAAGTGGATTAATGGGGGGGGGAGGTAAAAGGATTCTCCCCTGAACTAAGTAGGGTGGGTTTTTTGGTGGTGGCACGCTAGTGGTAGAATACCCTTCCTAACGAGGCTCACCTGACACCTATAGTGTGGCCCTTTCGATGCCAAGTGAAGAGCTTTTTAGTTCCCAAGACTCTTTAGTTCTTGAGTTTGTTTTTAAATGTGTCATATTTTTAGATCCTTTCCTGCTGCTAGTTTTTACCCTGGATTTAATCTGTTTAAAACATTTGAAAGGTTTTATATTATATTTCATTATGTTATATTTTAGGGGTTTCGTTCTGAGAATGGCCTAGAGAGCTTTGCCTATTCGCTGGCACAGAAATGTCATAAATAATCATAACTGACGAGGGTCAACCCTGAATCCAGTTGTACAGCTGATTCAGTGAGAGCCATGGAGATTTCTGTCAGAGTGACACCTATTTCATCAGAATCCCATATTTGAAAGTGCAACTTAGCTGCAACCCATAATACAACAACGAAAGACCGCAGCCAGTACAATTGGCAGCTCCAATGACAATTGTTTCAATAACAAGTTCATTTAACCAAGAACATGATCAAGTCAGTGGCGTGCCTTCGTTGCACTTTTTAAGAGAGCTTTGCCCTAATTTCAGATGGAGGCAGTCAGTCAGCGGAACTAAATGGTGTGTTTTCTCAAACCATCGTAAAAGTGCAAAGGTGATAAACAGAGGAGTAACAGTTCCAGCGAGCCACCAGAAGCCATCGCGAAAACTGTCTTGTACAGCATATGTACAGTTCAGGCCTTATCTTCACACCTCAGAATGCAACAAGAATACCCATCAAATTCAAGCTGTTGCTCTACCCAAGGAAGGAAATTTCATTGAGCCAGTGCGCTCAAGGGTTACCTGGGAGAATTGTTTTTCACTTCTTACAGCAGAGGATGCTTTCATCCTGGCACACTGTCAGCCATTGTATTGGCCAAAACGAAAAAATCCTGCCTCCCACAACCCAAGGCCTGCCAGTTGTTTTGGACATCAGCTCCAATCATGCCCAGTCTGCAGGGCGAATGGTCAGGAATGCTAAGAGTTGTAGCCCAAAACATCGGGAGGGTTGGAGTAGACTGGCGTGGAGCATACAACATTGCCATTCGTCCATTTGGCTGAGTATTGTCTACCGCAATTGGCGGCACCCGAGGATCGTTAGGGTTCAGGGCTGGAATCCTTCTTATCCTGACTTGGAGATGTCAGGGACGGAACATGGGATCTTGCACGTGCAGAGCGTGTGTTCTACCATTGAGCTATGGCACTATGAGTGAAAAGTGCTCTTCCTGCTAAACTTTCATAGGGTCACGTTAAAAGTAAGATGCTGCTGTGCTCGATTGGGCCAAGCTCCAGCTACTCCAGCATTCTCAACAATAGCCAACGAAATGCCTAAGCAGAGCATGAAGGAGATGGACCTCCTCTGCTGCTACAGCCCAGCATCTGGAAATTGGAGGTGTCTTTCAGGTTATCGGAAAAACCGTATTCTCCCATATGAGCTTGCCTATGCTCTGAGATCTTCTGGGGAGGACTTCTCTCAATCCCACCAACATCCCAGGCACGCCTGATGGGTACGCAGGAGAGGGCCTTCTCGGGGGCTACTCCAAGGCTCTGGAACTCCCTTCCCAGGGAAGCTAGACTGGCTCCCTCCTTGATATATTTTTGGAGGCAGGCAAAAACTTCCTTATTCCGGTATGTCTTTGGTGAACAATGTGGACCTCCATCTATGTTTAAGATTTTTAAAATTTAATATATATATATTATATGTTGAAACGTTTTCATATTGAAACCTATTTAATTATATTTTTTTAACTTTTGTATATTTCTATTTATAGCTTTTAACTGTAGTAAAGCCGCCTTGAGGCCTAGTATTGGGCAAAAGTCATGATACAAATAATGATTATGGTGGTGATGATGATAATGACAATAATAATGCCTCTTCACATGGAGGTTTCAGGATGTCGGAGGCATCTGCCTGGGGGGTCGGGCCCATGGAGCTTTGGGCAGCTCAGCCCCATAGATTTCTGGCTGACTTCTCTGCAGGCTGGCTTGAAACCCCTCCCCAACCCTCTCACCCTCTCCTTGCCGATGCTGCTGACAAAAGCATGGAGCGCATGAGAGGTTGTGCTCGGAGGCACCAGCAAACTGGGAGCCACCAAGGGAGCATCACGACGCTGCGCTCCCAGCTCCTGCTCCGTCGCTGCCACTGCCACCACCGGCACTGGATCTGCCTGCTGGATCCTGGGGCACCGGCAGGCACAAGGGAGACTTGCGCACAATGATCAGCGCTGGTCTTGCCCACCACTTCTTGTGGTCATTGCTGCCAGTGCTGCCATCACCCACTGGTTGGTCTCCTACAGGTAGAATCCAAATAGTAGTAGTTGCTGCTATGAAATCCCAAAACCCACTCAAGTCACATTACAGATGAACTGGGAAATTTGCTCAAAAGCATCTGCAAATGAAGACGTGTATTGAATTGGAGATATCTTATCCTAAAACACATTTAGGATGCAATCCTATGCATACTTAGACAGAAAAAAGTCCTACAACTCCCATCATTCCCCAGCCAGCATTGTAGAACTTTTTAATGTCCCAGGGCATAATTCTATGGGATACACCTGAGGGAGGCATGTTGCACTTCCTGCTCTGCATTTTAACGAGACAAATGAAGCTGTGGCTTCAGGGAAGTGGTTGGAAGGGGGCTGGGGTGGCCATAGGGTATGTCATATGGCTGCCACCCAGGTCTCCTCCTCTCCCCGCCCCCAGGAACACCCTCTGTTCCCTGACTTCACACTCTGTTTTCCAAGTGTGGAAAGGTGGTTGGTGTGGTTCTTTCTACTTTGACAACAAGGCATGTGGGGAAGAGATGGGGAGTCCAGTTTCCTGGCTCTGTGCTCAGAGCCCTGTCTCTGAGCTTGGAGCCAAGAAACTGAAATATCCTATGTTCCCCAGACATTATCAAGGGAACCTAGGATTGCTCCCTAAACATGCATAGAATTGCACCCTTAATGACGTAGGACTAGGAAAGGGAGCTACATTTGTTCAGTTTGCACTTCAATGTAAACTTATGTAATTTTGCACTTTTAAACCATTATGCGAACTGAAACTCAGTTATCCTTCAAAATTTGAACTTCATCAAATTTTGCCATGGAGTTCTCCAATCCAAAGAATTGCATAGATAACTGTGTATGTTAGCAAAAATAATCATGTAAACCTTAAAAGAAAAAACTGAATGTTCAGACAAATTGAAGGTTGGAAAACTGAAAAACTGAAATTGACTGGTTTGTTCATCCCTACCCAAGGCACACTTCCTGCATAAGCCTTGTTGGAGAGCATGGATGGTGTCCAAGGCCATAGTTGCTCGGGGGATGTGCTCTATTGCACCCCTAAAACAATTGTACGGTGCAAATAACAGCACAATAATGTGGACTTTTAGACTTCTCAAGCCAAATAGTTACAGCCAAGTATTGAGATTTTCAATAATTGCTTCCTACATCAGATAACCATTCGAAAAACCATGCCCTTTTCTCAGTATAAATAGTCCCTGCAATGGCATGTTTAGCTATTCAAATTTAGCCAACGTCCCTTTTTTCCCTTTCCTCTGCTGAAACCTTGAGCTAAACAAGATCTCACCCCATCCACAAAATCTTTTTTTTTAATGTATTCCTTGCACTACTTCTGAATATTAATAAAAATTAATAATTAATTTTGCCTTTGGCATTGCAAGATATACTAGTTTTAATTAGTGTACTGTACTCCTATACAATTAAAAAATAATTGATGTCCACACTTGTTGGCGGTCTCTCTGATCTCTTTCACTGTTGTTGTCAACAAACGCCTTAAAAAACAAGTCCGAGTGTGTTGCGGTGTCCACTTGATTTACACACCAAAAGTAACAGACAAATCTTTTATGATGAAACAGAACAGTTTTCCCTTTAAATTATCCACAAGTATATTAACTAGGAAGAAGGGGGGAATCAAAAGCGGAGGGCTGCAAGAAATTATGGAAAGGCTATAAAAATGTTACACCGATCAATGAATTTGCCTGGAAAATATCAGCAAATTGACAGCACATCCTGACTCCAATGTAGAGTGGCCATCTTGTATTTGTTATGTCAGTTCTATCAAGCATTTAATTTTGATGTCCTCCTTAATCAACTTCAGTTACTCCAATTCAGCATATCATGTTACTGTTTTACTACATCATTTTAATTGTACCATGAACTACTTCATTATAGTTCATCTCTTTCCTCTCAAAGGATGGATGTCGAAGGCTTCAACTCCAAATCCTCACAGGGATAAAAACTAACTTCCTTTCAAAGTATTTGCATCTGGAATATTCAATAAACAGAAGTTTTTGCTGTTAAGAATACTGAAACAAAGCTGTCAAATCCCAGGGCATAATCTGCCCGAGACGATTTTAAAATGGAACCGAAACAACAACAACAACCCATTCTCCCTTCTGACAGAGCATGAATTATAGTGCTTTAATAACATTTAATAAGGATGGTTTTTTGGGGGGGTTGGAATAAAGACTATTTGAAGACAAGAATTAAAAGAACTGAGTGGAATGGGCAGACTTCTTTGGCTTTCAAGCTGGGGTGGCAGTAGGTTTTGAGCAATTAGTTCTGAATCACCTTGATCTACCGCGGAGGGTTGTTGTGAAGCAAGAAGCCAAGCCTGATGTAATGCTGATCTACACCAAAACAGTGGGATCATGCTCTTGCAAATGGCTTAGATGTTTTACCCACATGCCTTCAAGAAGCCATGAAATGCCCATTAAGGTGGTGGGCCTGTTCAGATGACACTTCAGACTCTGTGGTTCACGAAACTGTGGTTCTCTGGGGTTAGCACTAACCACAAGCCATGCTGTCGCACACAACACTAACCCTGCTGCAGATGGTCCGACTGGGGTTAGTGAGTGAGCAGGGTTTAGCAAAGACACCTTAAACCCTGCTGCTTAACCAAAAGCCTTAACCAGCAGGGTTTAAGGTGTCTTCTGAACAGGCCTGGTGTAAGGTTGCACAAAGTTTATAGGCCTTTGAATGGAATCAAGGCACTGCTGGCAACCTTTTGTCCCATATCAGTGATGTTAAGAACATGCAGGATCTAAACCAGGAATTTCCCTCTCAGCCTTATTTCCATGTATGGAATATGAGAATAATGTAGGGTGTCCAGATCGCCCGGGGTTTCCCGGTCCTAACCGGGAAACCTAGGCCGATCCAGGCCAACCGGGGGGCGGCGGGGGAAAACCGGGGTGGTGGGGGGGGTCATGCAGCGGTGGCAGAGAGCGGCGACGAGCGGCGGTAGACCCGGCGGCGGTGGTGGCAGAGGAGCCTGGGAAGCACCCGCCCCAGCAGGTAAGTGCCCCCCCTCGTGCCTTGCACTCCTAACCTGCAGGGGCGTCCGCTTCCCTCCGGAGCACGAGGCATGAGGGGGGACAATTACCTGCTGGGGGGCCGCTTCCCGGGCTTCTCCGCCGCCACCGCCGCCGGGTCCGCCGCTGCCAGGTCCTCCACCACCGCCAGGTCCTTCACCACTGCTGCCGGGCTCGTGAGGCCAGAGGCCACGCGGAAGAGGCGGGAGAGGGCTGGATCTGTAAGTGATGTAATTGGCCCTCTCCCGGTGGTGGAGGAAGACCCGGCGGTGGCGGGGGACCTGGGGGCGGCGGCTGACCCAGTGGGGGCGGCAGCGGAGGACCCGGCGCGGGCGGCAGAGGAAGAGAACCCGGTAGGTCCAGGCTGGTGTTTTTTTTGGGGGGGTGGGGGGGTGGCAGGGGGGACTGGGATTTTGGTTTCCAAAATCTGGTCACCCTAGAATAGTAATACCATTCTACATTGTGGGGTTACTGAAAGAATCATTGGCATAAATTATGTGAAGAACATTGAACACTTGAAATGCAATCGTTCAATATATGCCTGCAAACATTTTTTTTAAAAAAAATTATTATTATTATTATTATTATTATTAGAATCAGGGTATCAAAAATCCGGTTTCTCTTTCATGCAAAAAGCAATCCACATTTTAGCCATTTTCAGCAAGGGGTCTTAAAATTATATTTGACAGATGGAAACACACACTGGCATAAAAATAAATAGGTTTTGTATTCTACTTTCTAATCCTTATGCTCCTAGATAGTGAACATGAAAAATCAGCAAATCAGATATTTATGCAATTAATGCTTTCATCGTGATTAATGGTCTCAATGGCCATTTTAACTCAAAAGGGTAGTAATTCAAGTAACCTATTTAAGTATCCGTGCTAAAGAGCTATGAGCATTGCACTGAAATGGCAGAGGGTTTAAAATATTTTTCCTCCACTTTGGTAGCTGCTAGAGGGAGAGAGAAAAATCAGCATCTAATCAAACTTTTTTTGTGTGAATGCCAAACACTGAGTTACTTCTGGGATTAATGAGAGAGAATCAGTCAAATCAATGAGAATATTGTAAAACAAGGAAGAAAACAATGCATCTCTCTTCTCCCTCAAGGATTCCCCCCTCCTCTTTTCATCAGCATACATATGTTTATTTTTTTTTAAAAAAAAACCAGCTTTCATTTGAAAGATAAAAAAGTTTCAATGCTGGCATACTGCTGCAACTAATTCCCATTTCATATTTATCGGAAGGATTTGTGAAAGATCATACACATGAGCTGATTGAACAGAGCAGTGTGGACTGGCTCAGCCAGACTTCACTTCCCGTGAGTCTCAGCGGAAGGACTCCCATTGGGCAAGTGAGGCACCACGGTGAAAGGCTTGCCAGGAGTTGTAGTTTTTGTTTTCTGTGGGGACAAGGAAAATCATGGTGGCGGCTTTAAGGTAAGGTGGCCCTGGCCATGCGTCAGGGGTAAGAGAGAGAGAAAAGAAACAAATTGAATTCGTTTTAAAGTTACCTCACAGGCCTAGCATTAGCCTACCTTGCAGGGCTGTTATGAGGGTAAGAGAGGGGGGGGGAAAAGAAACAAATGTAATTTGATGAAAACCTGACTCACCGGCCTAGCACCAGCCTACTACTTTAAGATGATTACCTCACCCACATAATCTTAGGGGGCCCGAGCAATGGAGGGTATATTAGCTAGTACATCTATACTTGTGAAGAACTCTATGTGATGGACATCAAATGGATGTTCATTGGGGGAGTTTGATGGTGATGTGTAGCTATAGCAGTCGGCAGGGTGGCTTACATTGCTCCATGACCACCTCCACACATGCATCAATGTGTGGTGTGTGTAACACACCCCCCCCAGTAATTTCCTTTCCCCAGGAAACCCAGGAATTTCAGTTCTGTTAAGCAGGGGTGGTGAGAGACCAGGTATCTCAAAGAGGATTCATGGCACCACACCAAACTATAGTTCCCCAAGAAACTTTAGTGGAAACCACAAGAGCTAAAGGGTTCGACAGTGCTCACCCAAAACATGTGCTGCCTGAAGTGCACATGAAATGGCTCCACCCAAAATGCACTAGGGCTAGCATTATCACACACACCCCTTCCTCATGGTGCTGCCTGAAGTCGGTCACTTCACCCTGTAGCATGACAGGGCCGGCCCTGAGTGTATACAACCAATACCTGCCATCGGTATTTACAAACAGAAACATTTTGTTCACACTGCGATGTGTGATTTATTCTAGGCCACACTGAGTCTCTCTCGGGGATGGGGGGAGAGAAATAAAGGTGTTTTCAATGAACAAAGCAAAACAAATCTGTAGGGCACACAAAGTGCAAATTCTGATCTTTAAAGAGCTCAGCAACCTGGGTCCAGCATTTCTGTGGAACCATCTCCTTTCCTATGAACTTTCATGGTCCTTATGATCTGCCAAAGCGGCCTTGCTCTTAGTTCACTCCTTACATGACATATAAAATGGCACAGGGCATTCTCCATGGTGGCACCGCAGCTTTGGAATCCATGAGGGAAGCTCATCAGCCCACCTCATTTCTATCCTTTATATGTAAAGTTATACACTTTTTTATTATTCTCTTGGGCATTTCAAGTGGTTTTCATCGAGAGTTGTGCCAAATATTCACCCATTTCAACTTCCATGTTAAAAACAACCAAAGAACCAACCAACTAACCAACAAAAAAACAAAAAAAACTGAACTTAAAGGAGGGGTGAAATATTTCGTGAAAACCCCTACATATTCATCTCTTCATGCTGCCATTGTTATCCCAATCTCCTGCTGCATTCGTGCTTTTTTTTTCCTGGTTAGGATTTCTTTCCCTTTTCTAGAGTTACATCTAGCCAATCAGGGATCACATAGTGAATGTGATGACCAATCAGCGCTACATAGCCAATCCAATTGATTGGCTACATTATGTCACTGAGGACAAATGAAGCCAATTGAAACAAAGAGCAATGCTTCCTGAATCAGTCACCTGGGTAATCAAAGCCAATTGGATCGCCAACTGTCCTCGTTCTCTACAGGGATACACTTTTACTCCAACCCACTGACAGAAGGGGAACATAAGGTTTACCAAAAGCACCACTTTTGGAACAGCTTTATTTTAATGTCTGTGCTGATATCGCCTGTTTGGTTGTCTTTATTGCTTTATCGATTGGGTTGCTTCATTTTATTGAGTTATTGAAATGTTCATTAATCAATTTGAATGTTTTAACAGAAATTCAAAAAGCTTTTTGGACTCGCCAAAAGATAGGCTCTAAGGAAAGAAGTCTCACTCGGTGGCTCCTTGGAAACATTAGACAAGAGCATTCAGGATTTCTTAAATATCAGATTTATTACAAAGTGCTCACCAGCTTACTTTAAGCTGTAAAAATGACGGAGTGCTATATAGTGTAAGTTAAGCTCAGCACCTTCATGTCCTAAGTGTAAACAAGCGAATATATTTACCACTGCATTACCTTTATGTCAAAGACCACCAAACGAGAGGAACTTTACTGCTGACATCAACCTGACAATTAAGGCTGGAAAGTGAGCACCGTCACTGCCTCTTGTGTTCTTCTGCATCATCTTGCTGATGAAGAGGAGAAAATATAGCAGC
This sequence comes from Anniella stebbinsi, assembly GCA_029215795.1. Classification (NCBI taxonomy): domain Eukaryota; kingdom Metazoa; phylum Chordata; class Lepidosauria; order Squamata; family Anniellidae; genus Anniella; species Anniella stebbinsi. The sequence continues at coordinate 16,809,504 of JARDYH010000007.1, forward strand.
TCGCCATAGGGAGAGAAATCTTCCTCCATGTGCAAGACCTACCAGTGAGTTTGAAATGATACTGATTGCAAGAGCGATCTGTACAGATTGTGAGATATGGGTGTGCCAAATGAATAAGCTATAAGACTGGGTTGTAGACCCTCAGGCCTAGTGGCCAAATCTAGCCTTCCTGTAATCCCACTATGGCACACCAGCTTCCCAGAGGGCGACACCCCCTCTCTTGGCTCCAGTCTCTCCCCCTACCATCTACTGATCATTTGGTGACTTCCTTGCTCATGTGTGTTTTTTTCCTCCATTTCAAAACCCTGAAATGACTCTCCAAATGTTGAATTACTGGCATTAAAAGCTTTAAAATAAAATATGTTAGTATTTTTGGCCATACCCCTTTCACCTTTGGCCCCAGCTACTACTGGTATGCGGCCCCCAAGATGGAATTCGGCCCTAGAGCTGAAAGAGGTTCAACACCCCTGATAAAAAGCAATCTATTGGTTTGATAAAGTTATGGGCTTAAATCTTCATCACCTGTGAAACTGCTCTAGGGAACTTCAGACACTTTTGGGGAGAGAGAGCAAGTTTCCTTGACATGTTCAGAGGGCATTGGCTTAGCTAAGTTTTCAGTGAGGAGGTGGCTAGTACGGGGAGGGGTTATTGAGTGCCTACAGGTATCTATTCACACAGAGAAGATGGGTTTTTTTGGGTAAATAGCTTTTATTATGCAAATGATCACAGCCTGATCAAAAGCTCTTTAGGCTATAGATAAAATCAGCAGCCAGCAACACAGAGCAAATGCACTGTGCTAGGATGTTGTGAAAAAAGTGGTGCTACCAACCTGAGCATCAGTTGTGTGGCTGTTCCAGACCACCCTCAGGGAGTATCTTTCTCTTTTGAGTGTCCAACCTTTTAGACCATCTCACTTCCCAAAGTTGCTCCTCCCTCCTTACCTGACATCTGACCCTTAGGTCCATCATCCAACTCTTCCCCTGTCGTAACACCTGGCATGTGATTTCCATGTTGCAACAGCTTCACTGGCAACTGGTCTGTTTCTGGGCACAATACAAAGTGGTGGTTATGACAATGGGCACGGGTTATCTGAAAGACCGCTTGCTCCTGTACAAGGCTGCCTAGATGTTAAGATCTTCAGGAGAAGCTCCTCTTCTCAGCAACATCTGAAATGTGCCTAGTGGGAACTTGAGAGAGGGTCTTCTTGGTGGGTTTTTCCTAGTTTTGGAACTTGTTTCCAAAGGAGACCCCATCTGGCCGCATCTCTGATGACCTTCCACCAGTACGTACATCCATTCTTTTCCTAAAGCCAGTTGGATATCTATGGCTGTTTGAGAGAATCCACTTCCCACTTCCCTCAATCATAGGCTTAAAGAGAAATGTTTCCATCTCTAAATTCCAACATACTTCTTCAATTAAATTATTCAGGATGATAAATAAATTTCTTCCTACTGAGCACCATAGTAATATTTTAATCTGAATGTTAAGACAAAATGTCTTTATTTCTGTATACTTATTTGGACATCTGTAACTTTTTGGGCATTTAATCTTAAATAGCATGTTTCCCCCTATAATTTATGACGGGGGGATCTCAATAATATATTGCTGTAGTCATTAACATTGTTTAACAGTTTCAGTTATAACCCCCTGTTTCACATGCTCATAAATTCCCAAAGCATTCATCTTTTTAAGCTAAATCAAAGAGGGCTGAGTGAAGTTCCTTTAGCTGTGTTTTTGAGTAATGACTGCAGAAATGTATCTATACAGGCAACTAGGCTGTTTATAGAAGAATTAGCACTACCACCTTAGACACAGTTAAGGGGGCAATTCTTAAAATCGTCAGGAGGCACTTGAAGATGGTTGCTTAGTGCTGGCCCGGCTATAAGGCGGAGTGAAGCCACTGCCTCAGGCAGTGGCAGCAGATGCTGAAGGGCAAGAAGCAGCAGTTAGGTGCTGGAAAAACAGAGCTGTGTATGTCAGAATGCTGCTCTGTGCCCACCAGTGCTAACCTTCTACATTCAAGTATGGTGATGCGGTCCCACTGCTAGTGTTGAAGTAAAATTCAACAGCTAGCCAGGTTGTCTCCTGTACATGGGATATGTATGGGAGGGATGCTATCTTGTTCTTTGCCTCGGGCAGCAAAATGACTTGAGCCAGTCCTGAGTGCTGGGGAGTAAAAATATAAGGCCTAAGGAGAGTATCATGCCTTATGATTTAATTGGGATGCTGGGGAAAGTGGTTATTTCCCCTATCTACTCTGCCCCTCTGCTGTTTCCCCTGTCTACTCTGCCCCTCCCCAAAGGTGTGAATTGCTCCACTAAGGGGGGGGGGGGAAGACCAGGACTATACTGCCCTTCCCAACCTGGTGCCCTTCAGATTTATTGGACTGCAACTCCCATAATATCCAGCCAGCAAGGCAGATACAGGGAGGGGTGAATTACCCACTTTAAATAAAGAGGCCCTAGTTTACCCCAAGCTCTGGTGCTTGTGTGGTTATTTCCTCAGTTCCTTCTCCACTTGCAATTGTCAACCAGTGTGGATCTTTCAGTAATCAGAGTGATATAATCCCAAATTGCATACAGCTTCACTGCTGCCTTTTGCACCAATTGAACCGTCTGGATGCTCTTCAAGGCTAGCCCCATGGAGAGTGCATTGCAGTAGTCTAAACCCAATGTAGCTAAGGCATGAGTAACTGTTGCCAAATTTAATTCTACGGAGGTTTTGTCAGTTTTGTCCCCTCCATGAATAACTCCCTCTAAAGCCTAATTTATTTAATTCTGAGAGGAAAGGAATTTGGAGGTTAAACAAGGAAGGTTGGTTCCAATTCATATGAAACGTCTCTCTCTCTTTCTCTCTCTCTCTCTATATATATATATATATCCACAGAAACTTTATAGTTTGAATGCAAAAACAGCTCAACATATTGTGACATCCTTAAACTCATCCAGATTCGAACTACATTATTGTTAATGTGTCGTGTTCTGTAGGGAATACCTTAGAATAGTTATTTTTTGCAGCACTAACAACAGGAGAGACAGAAAGAGAGAGAGAGAGAGAGAATTTTTTTTGTGCTATCAGCATTGCCAGGCATAAAAATACAACCTTATATAGTTTCTTTAGAGAATAGTGTGAAAGGCAACCCTACTTCTGTATCTCTCACAGACATTATGTCTGATCCATATGCTGGTATTTTAAGGAAGAGGTATCATGTTTGGAAATAGATTGCAGCCATCTTCCCCCCCCCCCCCGCATGCTTTTAAGTCACACAAAAAATGCTTTGTGTCTAATCTGGACAGGATATACTATGTTTATGTAAAGCAGGATTCATCCTGTAGTCTTGACGATATTCGAATAAATAAAACATCATCACTTCCTCGAACAGCAAACTCAAGTGGCTGAGTGCTTATAATTTTGGGAATGTATCTGATAAGCCCCTGACAGCCCCCACCCCAAACCCTCCTTTTTTTAGCCATTCTTCCTGTGGAGCACTATAGCCACAGACCTCTCAAGAAGCGTAGGGTCTCTCCCTAAAACTAACAAGCTTTGTTTTTTGTCATGCAGTTCTGATGTAATGCAACATGGGATGGTGGTAGTTGGAATCATACAAATAGGAAAATGCAACATATTTATAAAATAAGGATTATTTATCTTTTAGGATGATGTCTTTCTTTCATTTGAAGGAAGGAGGGGAAATACGCTAAATGTTCACGGCAGTCTTTTTAATTATTTCTGCTTCTTTTACTCACGCATGCACAACGTGAGGTTTTGTCATCTGAGTCCACTATAAATCTTTATCCCCTGCTACATTCCTCCTGAGCAGAGAGCACAGAGGGAACTTCAAGAGGTGAACTAATGGAGCTGGCATAGGATGGGGTTTAATATTGCATGTGCTTAACTTCCCCACGCACACACACATATGTGTATGTGCAATTGTCCGATACAACATGCCTAAGTGTATAAATGGAAGTTTTACGTTGTTAAGATCAGTAAGCTTGCTTTGATGCTTTCCATCCTTCGAAAGGATATATAGATATATAGATATAGATATATAGTAAGATGATGGGTCACTTTGAAGGAAATCTATTAGCTAAATTACCTAATACCTGACCAAGATCTAATATGCAAGATGAGGTCTGTAAAACACTATTAAAACCATGAACTTAATTTCGGAGCATCTTAATATTTCTGTGCCAAATGGGCCCCCATAATGCCAAAATGTGCAGCACATTTCCAGATCGTGGTGCTGCTGGGCAACAGAAAGGAGAATCATGGCTCTAAAATGTAGACAAATTGCGTGAGAAAATATAGTTTTCACAAACCATGAACTGGATCTGCACATAGCTCCCACAGAGATCATAACTAACTTTTCCATTGGGTTTAATCCAGACATGGGCCCAATCTACACCAAGCAGCACTATGAAAGTGGTATGAAAGCGGTATATAAAAGGCAGGAGCCACACTACTGCTTTACAGCGGTATTGAAGTGCACCGACAACTGTTGGGGCCCATAGATACATACCACATACCTCTTTCATATCGCATTCATAGAGCTATATCCTGATTGGTGTGGCTCCTGCCTTTTATATACTGCTTTCATATCAAAGTGCTATATCCGGCTTGGTGTAGATCTGGCCTTGGTCATACTTAGATTGGATCTCTTGAAATCAATGGGACAAATTAATCACGACTAATTTAAGTCCCATTCATTTCAGTGGGTCCACCCTGACTAAGTCTGGATTCAAACGATGGATTTCAGTGGGACCAAAATGCAATGAACAGGGCGCAATCCTATACATCCTTACCTAGGAGTAAGGTCTATTGAACTCAGTGCATAGGATGGCACTATAAAGTCAGGATCCCACGTGATGCCTTTACTTCTGTTAGGCCTCTACCACATTTTATTTATTTATTTACAACATTTATATACCGCTCAATTGCCTAACACAGATTCTAGGTGGTGAACATATGTATAAACAGTAAAAGAAAGACGGTTTAAAAAGCAAATTAAAATTGTTCAATTTAAAAACAAAGGAACCGGAAAAACAATAGTTAGTCAGTTGAGGAAGGTTTCACGAAACAGAGTTGTTTTCAGGAGGCACCAGAAGTAGCCTAGTGTTGGCACCTGCCTGTCCTCCAGGGGCAGAGAGTTCCACAGAGAAGGGGCCACTACACTAAAGGCTCTTCTCCTGGTGGATTCCAATCAGGACATAGGTCCATATAGAACCACGAGGAGCATGCACTCCAATGACCTCAGTGATCAGGCAGGTTGATAAAGGAGAAGGCTCTCTCCCCAGACCAAGTAGTTTTGGGCTAAATGTTAGTTCAAGGTTAGTTCAAGGAGTACTTATCTGGTGGTGGTTTTAAAGCCATCCACCACTCTGGATGGCTTTAAATGGGGACTGGACAAATTTCTGGAGGAGAAGGCTATCAATCACTACCTGTCCTGGTGGCCATACACTACAATGACTACTAGTCCTGATGGCTATACTACATCCAGCAACTTAGCGTTGCTGCTACCTACATTAGCTGCAGTTTGGAGAACAGGAAGTCCACTCCTCCTGCCCCCCCACCCCAAAAGAATAAAATCCTCTGATTTTTCTGGGGAGGGGGGTTCTCTGTTCCCACAGTCCCTTTTCCACCATTCATCTTGGTCTGGGGAAAACCAGCAAGAGAAATTGTGACTGAGCAAAGATTACAGCTTCCAAGTTACTTACCTCCAGCTGTGCCAAGAATGAAGTCAAAAGCTGGCCCTACTTCCCTTTGCATTTGATGCAAGTGCTATTTGACATGCTGGGAAGAAAGGCAGGCCCCAGCAGTCACTAAAAGAGAAGGGCGAACTGCCCAGTGGCAAAGCAGATTAACATAAAGAAATAACATGAAGCTTGTGGTGAATCACGAGGCTGCAAGGAAGGATTGAGAGGAAAGGATCTCTTTGAGAGAGGAGGCCAAGCAACCTCTGGGAAAGACATCAAGCTCCCATTGACAATATAACTGCTCAGCCAGTTAGGAAAGAAGGTGACTTATTGGATTCCTTCTAAATTGTCAAGGGAGACGTCCTTAGCATGACAACAAAGTTACTAAACTTCATTCCCAAATTGAGGGATTAAGGGATCATTTTCATTTGATGTGTTAAACTACTTGTATCCCAACTTGTTACAAAAAGAAATCCAATGATGTTAATTATCAACAGAAAAAGTCATCAACACGGACAAGCAGAATTAGCAACAAGCTCATCGTTCTTAAACCACAATTCATGGTTTAAGATTCTGGCTTGTTAGCAAATTGTTGAAACTAACCAGAGTTGCCCGTGTTTGGACACAGGACAAGTCTACACCAGCCATTTATTGCAGGATTGTATCGCAGTCATCACTAATGGGACACATGACTTTCACCTGTTCCCACAGTGATCTCAATTCCACTTCTCAGTTTTCCTGGAATATTCCTGACTGCTTTTGTCACTGTTACCATCCCAAAGTCCGTGACCAGTGTTCTTTCGCCAGGTTGTTGCTGTTCGCTGTGAGTTTCCTACCTGTGCGTGTGCATGGATATCAGAGGTGTGCGGGAATGGACCTGTCCACCATTTTTGCCACATGTTTTGGATGGCTATCGATGTGTTTTACCACCAAGTGTGTTTAGTTTTTTTAAAAAAATATGAACATATCTGTACAGAAGCACATATTCGATGGAGTTCCTATCCCCCCATGTGTTGCTGTGTGCCTGTGTTCATGTGCAGCCTCTCCAGTGCCTGTAGCCGTGTCATGTGCCAAGCACTACATGTGCTCCCCCAACGGCACTGTTGAAATTGTGGGACACAGTGTTGTGTGCCCTATGAGTGCCGCTCGCGGAAGCAGGGGACCATCCGGGAGCATCCCTCTTCCATGCCAAAATGCCTGCAGGTGTAGATTAGCCCATAGTGAGAAACTCCAGTTAGTTTCAAATAATGCTTCCGCTCTTCTTGCAGCCACACCAGGAGAGGAGAAAGATCATGGACATAAACCATAGTTTAGCATTATGTCTGAACTGGGCCATGTGGTTGGATCCAAAGCCCTGTGAGCAGGAGGAGAACAGTCAGTAGCACTGTGTCAAAAAGATTTTGCGAGCAACCACACAGTGGTACAGCAGTCCTCCACTTTCTACGAAAGGTTTATCAAGCTCTTGGGCTAGATGCAAATTTAGGCTGCAATCCTATACTCACTTATTTAGGAGTAAGTCCCATTGAAATCAATGGGGCTTACTTCACAATAGATATGTAAAAGATCGTACTGTAATTTCTATTTAGAGTAGTCCCTTATTTAGAGTAGATCCCCTTCTGAGACCATAGAATTATTTATGGCCTCAGAGAGGACTCCAAAGAATCCTATGGCCCGTGGGATGCTCCCTAGGACCACAAGATTGCTCTATTAAACATAGGAAACCACACATTGTAAAGGTGAGATTGAGAAGTTGCATCTTTACATACTTTCTAAAGGCCAAGTGAAAACTGCTTTCGAAATGATGGCAGCCCCGCTGTGGAATGCCCTCCCTTCGGAGGCCTGATTGGCGCCGTAAATGGCCTCATTTTGGTGCCAAGTTAACACATGGCTTTTGAACAAAGCCTTTGATAGCTAAATTCACCAAGCTTGCACACATTTTTAATTGTTGTTTACTGCTTTTAAATTCTATACCGGTTTTAGCTTGATGACTAGTTTAATTTCTTTTTAGCTGTGTATATTTCTCATTTTATACTGTTTGCATGATTTTATCTGCATGCTGCCCTGAGATTCCAATGATACAGGGTAGAACACAAATGTTTTCATAAATAAATATTAGGCAAAAAAAAAAAATGCATACAAAAATGCATAGGAATTTTAATGTGAACTTTTTTAAAAAAAATCACCTACCTTAAAGTTTGTGACAAACTGAATTTAAGATTGGAATAATGAGAAACTAAGAGATATACCCCATCATGCTACTTTCATGGATCCTGGTGACCTGAGGAAGTGATGTTGCAGAGGAATTCAATCTTCAGTAGCAATTGCTCACTCAAAAGAGCAATGTTTTAAAGTCCAGCTTCAATCCTGTACTGTAGTATGAACTGCTCAATACTCAGTACCAGCAAACAGGTCAACATACAGAAGTGCAGAAAATAAAACAAATCCTTTCATTTCTTTTGCCTTTCCCAGAATACCTGTATTTCTCATACTATAATTCTGTGGTAGTTTCACTTTTTTTTAAAAAAAAAAATGTCTGCCAAGGCACAGTTAATTGCACACATGTGTTCTTACAAGTGCTGTGCTGAAAATTTTGACCATTCCATTTTCAGCATGGGGGGGGGGGGGGACAGACAAAAACTCAGGCAAAAGATGCTGGGATAGGTGAGAATTTTTGAATATTTTCTCCTTAGGGAGGGGAACAGTTTTTCCACATGCCTTTTTAAATGTAGCCAGTTGTTGAAGGGTCTTCTTTCTCATTTCTAATTTTTTAAAAAAGCAAATAAACAAACACCTCCAGCATTTTCAGGACCTTGGAATGCTTACTGGATGCTTATTGGAGAGGGCAAGGTCACATGGTCTCTAATAGGCTAAGAACTAAGAACTGCTAGGCTCATCCAAATGGTGGAGGGTGTGTTTAAAAAAAAATAACTAAAAAATACGAAGAAAGCCCCTCAGCAATCAGCTACGCTTAAAATAAAAAGGGTATGTGGAAATACTGTCCCACTCCCCAAGGAGAAATGCCTCTTTTTCAGGGAGAAAGTTCCAAAATGGTACGGTGACCATATGAAAAGGAGGACAAGGCTCCTGTACCTTTAACAGATGCATAGAAAAGAGAATTTCAGCAGGTGTCATTGTTATGTATGCAGCACCTGGTGAAATTCCCTCTTCATCACAACAATTAAAGCTGCAGAAGCTTTGCCCTCTTTTGTATCTGGTCATGCTAGACAGGGCTCTTACAGCTTTAACTGTTGTGATGAAGAGGGAATTTCATCAGGTATTGCATGCATACAAATGACAACTGCTGAAATTCCCCTTTCAATAAAACTGGTGAAGATACTCGAGCCCTCTTCTCCTTTTCATATGGTCAGCCTACAAAATTGGGGGGCAGGATTCGGCCCAGCACTAATTCTTACACACACACACACACACACACACACATATATATATATATATATATATTGTACCAAGCATTGTTGTCCCCATTAGGGGATGTAAAGGAGACGTCTGACCAAAGAGAAGGAGCACATCAGGCGTGAATTAAAATCCATTGCTGTATTTTAGCTTATTGATCTACCATAAGCTTCTTAACATTGTCTAATTTAAATAAAACTTCAATTTGTAACAATACTATAAATAGAAGGCTATATTGATCTGAGTGCCAGCAAGCTTGCTGAACTTTGGTTATCGCTGAAGTCTGACCGGTTAATGTGGAATGTTACAATTTATTATGCCGCAAAGCGGAATACTAATGCTGTGCCACTGAAGTTTTGTAAACAGAGATATGCCAAGTAACTGAGCTTGAGTTGAGCAAGCACTGAGCAGGGTTTCATTGGTTGGTTCAATACAGTGGTGTTTTGCAAAATTCCCAGTGAAAACTCCCAGTACCAGTGATATGTGGAATTTTCTATTTGTTGTTTTGGTTATATTGCTTCTCTATATCATTCTCATCACTGGCTTCCCTTCACCTCTCATCTTAAGTGTAAGATTCTTGTACTTATTTTCACACATATCCATGGTCTTGTTCCTTTCTATCTTATTTTCTTTCTCTAAATGTTCTTCCATGGATCTTTCACTCTTCTGGGACCAACCTCTTTGTTCAACTTAAAATTACCCTCTCTGTTCCCTGCCCAGGGTTGAGTGAGGAGTTGGTTTGAGTTCCATTTTTTAAAAGAATTTTTCAAAAAATGCAAATGTCTTCATATTCAGGATGGAAAGAATCTGAGATTAAAACGTTCAAATGTGGGAGAAACTGAAAGTGATAGACTTATCCACCCAGGCCAAGGGGGTTACATGCTTAGCTCTTAAATAGGGATAGGTAAGATTTTAGATTGAGTTCAGTTTCGATAAGGATTTACGAAAATAGTAACATTCTAAATATTCAGGACAAAAAGATTAAAAAGAAAGAGTGTGGGAGAAACTGACAGATTCATCAATCTTGGCCCAAGGATGTCTTAAAAGTCTGTGTTTTGAATCCCTCTGTTGCCATGTTAGTGACAGGTTCCTCATCTTTGACAGCTACCTGGCATGCAATTACAACATGGACCTCTCCATGCTATGAATAGCAGCTGGTACCTATTGAATTTGACTGGTGCTAACGGATAAGGATTTCATTTTTGTTTTGGGAAGGAATTTACCCAAATTCTCTAAGTTCTTTCCATTTGGGAGGGAAAGCATTTTTAAAACACTGAATGTAGGACTCTGGCCCTTTCTACACCTAAGGGTGTACAGGGAGGGAGGGGGAGGATCGTGGACTTACCTACTCCCATGATCCTCCCTGGGCATCCAAACAGGAAGTGCGATGTCCTGGAAGGGAACAGGGATGTTACGCCCATTGCGCCCCCCATTTTGTTTGAATTTTTTTTTAAGGAGCAGATCAGGGAGCGTGGTGGAAAAAGTAAGGGGAACCCCCCCCCCGCACACCCACCCCACCTACCCTGCTATCCTGGGGATGGCAGAATTGCTCCCCCCCCATGGACACGGAGCCACCCCGTGTGGCTCCGTGCTCATTTCAGGTCCCGGAATGGCTGGAAAACTGGGATATCCCCAGCTTCCGCTATCCCGGGGTTTTCCTGGGATCATCCCCAGTTGCCCCTGGGATTCCCTGTGTGTCATTTAGATGCACAGGGATAACCCCAGGAAAAATCGCTGGTATAGACATGGCCAAAGTGAAACTGACAGATTCTCTCTGTTTCTGCGTTAAAAGGTCTGGGATGAATCCCTGAGTATGCAACTATGTTATTGCCACGAGCAGATGTCCCCTACCTGCTTTCAGTGTTAGGTAGGTGTACATTGCCTAGCTATAATCCTACACTCACTTACTTTTTCCATTGCTGGGGTTTACTCAATGCCCTCAGTGCAATACTTTGCATGTCTACTAAGAATTAAGTCTCATGAAGTTTTATGGACCATATATCTTAATATTTAGGTATAGCATTGGTATGCAGTGTGGTGCGTATGGGTACCAAGTCACCCCTAGACAACTTTCTTGGTGCCCACCAAGGTGCCTTGTCCCTCCCACTTTTCTTTTAGAATGACACATTTCCTTACTGGCACCTGGGATTGCTTGAAATGGGTTTCTGTTGGTGCTGAAAACTGTGGATTAATAGGAGTTGTATAGTGCGCTCAGTCTTTTGGGTACATCAATTGTCCTTTGCCACGCCTCCCATGGTAGTCTTTGGTGGTGGTGCTCAGGGCAGTTTCTCAAATTGCCAAAGATGCCCCAGATGTTTCTCTGAGGCATTGGATTGCAGCCTCAAACAGCCTACATGATGGTGCCACCTGAAACAGGACACTTCACCCTGCTGCCTGGTAGGGCCAGCCTTGGGCTTCAGTCAATATAACTGGGTTCTTTGTGTCATGTACCTGAGCCCTTCTAGTTTATGAACATCATACAATACAATTATCTTGGTCGTTCCACAATGTGGCAGTTGCAAAATTATTATTTCATCCAGAAAGAGTGGGGAGAGAGAGATTTGTATCACAGAAAAACTCATATCACTTTAATTATGACAGAATGTTATACAAATTGTTAACTTAAAAAAATCAATATAAGCCCTATTAGAATTAAAACACAAGCATGAAAAACAAAACAAGTATTATGTTAAAGTCCCCAGGAGAACTCCTCAGTGTGTGTTAGCTTTCAGCCCAAATAATGCTCACTAGACAGCTGACACATCTCTCTCTCTCTCTCTCTCTCTCTCTCTCTCTCTCTCCTCTTTCTCCGGTAATCCCAAATGATTCTGCAAGTGAAAAATTGAGAGAAGAATTCTTTGCTGATGACAGAGGCATTCTTCTTTAACATGTAGTGGAAAGAACTTCACTGAAGGCACTTCTAAGAACATTTGAGGGTTGGGATGAATGGGTGTAATCTTCCTTTTCCCCTCTTGTGTTGAACCCAAGGATGTTTACATGGTCCTCCTCCTTGCCATTATTATAATTATCCCACCTTTTTCCCGATACTGGTATTCAAGGTGGCTTACAAATTAAAACATGTCCAGTTAAAACAAATAAAGATATACACAAATTTAAAAAATAATTAAACATAGTACAATTTTAAAATATTTAAAACATTTAAAAACATTTTAAATACAAATATTTTTTTAAAAAAATCAAAAATATAAACAACACATCCACAGAGTTCTAAACTGCTAAAAAGTTTTATCCTGCCTCTGAAAGCACACCAAGGAGGGAGCCAGTCTAGCTTCCCTGGGAAGGGAGTTCCAGAGTCCCGGGGCAGCTAACGAGAGGTCTCATTTTTCTCATGCTCTCCCCTCAGGAATCAAGGCGGTTTTCCATCAAGGATTGGCCCTACTATTAGGCAGAGTAAGGCAGCCACCTCAGTGAGTCTCAACTGTCCCTAGCTATTCCTCCTGAGCCCTCCATCTGTTCCCATCCACTTGGGCTAGCACCCTAGGAGCAGTGAAGCTTGCTTTCCAATGAAAACTCCCAGTACCAATGATATGTGAATTTTTCTGATTGTTCTTTTGATCATATTGCATCTTTGTACCATTCTCATCACTGGCTTCCGCTCACCTCTCATCTTAAATTTAAGATTCTTGAACTTATTTTTACAAGTCTCTATGGTCTTGCTTCTCTCTATTTATCTTGTCTTCTTCCTCTACATGTTTCTCTTTGGATCTTTCACTCTGCAGGTGACAGAACCTACTTGTGCAACTTAAGATCACTCTCTCTGTTCCTTACCCAAGGATGGCTGAGAATATTCTTTCAGTCCCATTTTTGGGGTTCATTAATTACACTGAAGGCTCAGAACGATACAGACTCCACGGCAGATTGCATCTGAGTCTGTGTTTGGTCCAGAAGGTGCGAACTGGCTAAATCCTAATCAAAATCAAACTGAAACAAATTTGTCATAAATAATAATAATAATATATTTATTTCTTACCCGCCTCTCCCTAAGGATCGAGGTGGGGAACGACATCAATACGATAATCGGGGAGCTCCACGAGCTGAGTCCTCTATCTAATAACTGTTGTTCCTGTAAGATTGCATTCAATACATAAAACCATTAAAGAAATAAAATACTGCCCCAAAAGAATTCTCATGAAATCAAGATGATGACGATTTACAGTCAGTGGACATCTATACATTGTAACAATTGTAACATTGTGGGGGGGGGGGCTGGGGAAAATTCAACTGAATTAAAGCAAACTGTACATGCTCTGATTCCAGAAAAAAAATGTTAGGATCTATTCTGCAACAGGCAAGCTGTATTCAAGCTTGCATGTCTTGAGTAACAATGACAAATTCAGGTTAGACCCGACGCTTGTGTGTGGCCAACTGACACTCAAGTTCGTACCTGTTTGTAGCCTCCCTAGAACCAGAGAAACATGCAGCCAGTCATTATCTCTCATCCTAATCTACCTCACAGGGTTGTTATGAAAATACAATGAGACGGGGTAGAGAGATAATCATATATGCCAACCTTCTTTGGTGAAAGAGGAGTACAAAAACACAATACATAAGATGCTAAATGAAGCAGAGGCAGTGTGTGTGTGTGTGTGTGTGTGTTTAAAAAAATGCCAATATTCTTCCTGTCCTCCATAAAGAAATCCAAAAAATTAAATGTTAACCATGTGCTTCCATGTCAAAAGTCAATGTTGACACCAGCACAGGTTTTCATTTGTTCCAAGAGAAAAAGGTGGACCAGCCACATTAACCTCCCAATGAACAGAGAGCTGAATGAATTAAAAAGCACTAAGCCATAAATCCCATTTCTTTTATTGACATCATGATAAAAACACCTGGAGGCTGCTTGGAGAGAAAAGGGTAGAATGCAGAGATGGGTATATATATATATATATATATATATATCTCCACATACTGAGAAAAGCAGAGGTGAAGAGTTACTTAGATGTATGAGATCATATAGTTTGATTATATCACCCCTTACATTTGATTACAATATATCTCAGCTTACAGAGTATCAAACACAGTACAAGATGAACCCAAGAGCCACACAGTTCAACATCTCAGGGTTGGGGGTGTAAGCTCCTGTTCACTCCTCCTGCCCAGTAGGGAGGGTGAGAAATTTGTTCAGTTCTCATTTTAATGGGAATTTACCTAAGTTCATGGTTATTTATTTATTTATGCATCAAAATGTTTGTATCCTGCACTATATCACAAGGATCTCAGGGTGGTGTACGGATAAAATCATACGACCAATATCAAACAATAAATATACACAGCGAAAAACAAATTGAAGCATTAATAAGCTAAAACCAGTATAGAATTTAAAAACAGTAAAACCAATTAAAACAATTAAAACTATGCGCAGGCTCCGTGAATTTAGCCATCAAAGGCTTTGATAAAAAGTCATGTCTTAACTTGGTGCCGAAATGAAGCCAGTGCCGGCGCCAGTCGGGTCTCCAATGGTTTTGAACCATCATGCAAACTGAAACTCAGTTGTCTTTTGAAATTTGTAGTTCTCCGAATTTTACCAAAACCTATACACACAACAAATGTGTATATTAGGGGGAAATGCACACGAGAGAGAGAGAGAGAGAGAGAGAACATATGAAGCAAAAATCACATGAAAATGTGTGTAGTAAAAGAAACACAAAAATTCACACATATTTTCATGAAACTATTTTTTAAAATCCTCCATATTTGGGATGAGCCAAAATTATGATTGGGATATTTCTCAAAGTTTGGGACAAACCAAACCTACAGTAGGAAAAGTGAGAAGCTAAGACAAACCAAAATTAACATTTTTTAAAAAAATCTCTATGGCCCACTACCAATCACGTATTATACTCTGATATTATTTATTTATTTATTTATTCCATTTCTATACCACCCAATAGCCGAATAGTTGTGAGCAGTGTTGGGTAAAGGCAACCATCTTCTTGGTGAAATGGCATACACAGCATCCGTTTCCTATAAGAATTATTCCTATGTATTTCCATGCATTTCCATTCACCAACAGGACAAGATGCTTTACAAGTAAATGAGAAACTCACTCCTGTCTTTGCCTACCCTGAACTTTTTCTTTTCAATGAGGAGCAGAAAAAGGGACATAAAATTGCATGGGTTCTCCTAGCACCCTCAAGACTTTGAGAGCACTCTCTTTTAGCGCACATGACGTTGGAGGTTTAACAGCAGGGTGCACAGTCTTTCCTGGACCCTTATGAAAAAAAATTCAGACCATTTTCTTTCTGGATTTGGGGTTCCCAGAGAATCTGATCTTGTTTCTTGAATAACACTGACTTGAATGAGTGATGCGCCATTCTGTGGTTTTTGATTTCTGAATAATGTTCACACTCCTGTGCATGCAAGTGCAGTTAAACCAAAGTTTTCAGTTTGCATTATCAGATGATGATGATGATGATGATGATGATAATTTTGAACACGTACAACAGTGCACATGTGGATTGATTAAGCCACAGCACAAGGAGGAATCTTGATATCAACACACAATCACATTTGAAGGTTCCCGTTATTTGTACTGTGGTTGAATGAGTGGATGTGTGTGTGTGTGTACATGGGTGTATGAGCACTCATGGTGGAGGGAAGGAATGAACAGTGAGGAGAACCCCTTTCCCTACAGAAACTATGGGGAGGCAGCTATGAAGGGAGGGGGTGCTTTAGTCCACCCCATAGAATGCACAGCTTGTGAATGCCTGGCGTACTTGATGATTTCAATGAGGGCTGTGAGACAGGCACCATCTATATTTTTGTAATGTGCTAGCAGAGGCCCCTCCAGCTTCCATTGCAAAATCCAGAGTTTCTGGCAATGATGAAATGCTATGAGAAATTTCTTTTGATTCATTTTCACCCAGATTCACCCAGTTCACACCTCCCTGGACTGAATACAGACTTGCATGCAATCTAAAGTCAAAGACCATACATTTCTGAGCTTGCAATGTGATTCACACACACGTTTGAGCAGCATGCTTCTATTTGAAAAATGCACATGAAACAAATGAGTACTACTTTTGGAAAAAAAACATGCACAAACACACTGCAATCAATGGGAGAAGAAAACATACATTCCAAAGATGTTCATAATTTTGGGGAAATGTGGATGAATTTTCATGTCAGATGAAAACAACAACAACAACAACAAAACTTAAAATCTGAGACTGGCCCGAGTCAGAATGATCTTTATAGGGTGACCATAGGGAAAGGAGGAGAGGGCTCCTGTCTCTTAAACTAGGCTGACCAGATAAAATCCAGGTCAGGGCTCTTGTAACTTTAACAGTGGTGGAGAAAAGGGGATTTCAGCCAGTGTCATTTGTATGCAATTAGTTCCCGGTGATATTCCCTCTTCATCACAACAGTTAAAGTTGCATGCACTATACTAGAGTGACCATAAACAAAAGAAGGCAGGGCCCCTGCAACTTTAACTGTTGAGATGAAGAGGGGATTTCACCAGGAACTAATTGCATACAAATGACACTGGCTGAAATTCCCTTTTCTCTACAATTGTTAAAGTGACATGAGCCCTGACCTGGATTTTATCTGGTCACCCTACTTAAACAGTTGCACAGAAAAGTGAATTTCATCTGTTGCCATTTGTATGCATGCAGCACCAGGTGAAATTCCTCCTTCCTCACAACAGTTAAAGCTGCAGGAGCCCTGCCCTCTTTTGTATCTGGTCAAGAAAGCAGGGCTCCTTCAGCTTTAACTGTTGTGAGGAAGAGGGAATCTCAGCCGGTGCTGCATCCATACAAATGGCAACTGCTGAAATTCCCTCTTCTAGGCAACTTTTAAAGATACAGGAGCCCCATCCTCCTTTTCATATGGTCACCCTAAAGTCTTTGAGAAAGAAATTGGAGAACTTCAATGAGCTGTATGAGGGATGTGGTTTGCACATCCCTAGTAAAGATGGAGATGACCATCCCCTTGATGGCAATGTAGCAGCAGTTGGTTGTTCGTTCCTACTAGAGAACTGTTCCAACAGCCACTGGTGACAAACTTCAGCCCATTTCTTGAGGTTCTTCTTTGGCTTGCCTTGCGAAGGGGTGCATATTTGTTTCATAACAAACGCAAAATGAAATTGAAAAGGCCTCAATTGGTCCAATTTTTATTCATTCTGGAAGAAATGCTATCTGTCACGAATGGGACTCACTTTTATTGGGGATCACTTATATTATCCCATTCATAGCCATTGCTTACTCCTCTGTAGCTGGGAGCTTACCTTCTTCATTGGCAGTAGTAGAGGTCCTCCATGATTTTATGTTCTCGAAAGCCACAGATGTTAAGTCGTTCCAGGGCATCCCGGAGAAAAAAATATCAGGCACCCATAATAATAATAATAATAATAATAATAATAATAATAATAATTTATTTCTTACCCGCCTCTCCGTTTGGATCAAGGCGGGGAACAACAATATGATAAAACAGATAAAACCGATTAAAACATGACACACATTATTAAAACTGCATTAAAATATCCTAAAACATCCTAAAAACATCCTAAAAACATTCTAAAATTCCACTGGATATGCCCACCGGAAAAGAACAGTCTTTATGGCTTTCTTAAATTCTAAAAGACTGTTAAGTTGATGAGTCTCCTCCGGCAGTTCATTCCACAGTCTGGGAGCGGCAGAAGAGAAGGTCCTCTGGGTAACGGTTGTCAGCCTAGTCTTGGCCGACTGTAGTAAGTTCTTCCCAGAATGGGGCAGATTGTATGGGAGAAGACGATCCCGCAGGTAACCTGGACCCAAACCATGTAGGGCTTTAAAGGTAATAACCAACACTTTATGCTTTGCCCGGAAACTAATTGGCAGCCAGTGGAGCGATTTTAAAGCTGGCATAATATGGTCACCCCAGGTGTACCGGTGATGGCACACACCATTTTGTCTCCAGAATGCCAGTGGTTGAAATTAGCTCCATTGTGGTGTCACAGGTGTTGGCAGCAAAAATATAAAATCATATCTCAAGGGGAAAGTGACAAATGGAAGGAAAACAAGTGTGAGTAACATAATGAAAATATACTAAATTGAATGGGATTTTAATGAATGAGAGTAATGGAACAAATGAGATTTTTAATCATCCACATATATGTAATTACAAAATGGAAAACAACAACTAATTCTACATTGCCTTTTTCTACCTACTTCCTTTGCCCACTTGGGCAGTATTTTTTGAAATCAAAAGTCAAAAACTAAGTTGGATTGAATCATTAGATAATGCTGCTCTCTCTTTCTCTCTCTCTCTTTCTCTCTCTCTCTCAATCTCTCTCTCTCTCTGTTGCCCTGTAGATATATTCCATTCAGAGAGCATTTCATAAAAATACCAGAAGCCTGTGTTTTACAATGCCACAGTAAATTTGACAGTTAACTAACGAGAGCAGTTTCCATTGCAAATTCAGTTTAATTTCAAGTTTTTAGTGGTGCATAATTAAATTGAAAATCTTCTTTAAAACACACTCTTTCACACACACATACCAGATCTAAAAAAAGTACTGAAGTGGAACATTCCCCCCCCACCACCATAGGGTGACCAGATAAAATCCAGGTCAGGGCTCATGTAACTTTAACAGTTGTAGAGAAAAGGGAATTTCAGCCAGTGTCATTTGTTTGCAATTAGGTCCTGGTGATATCCCCTCTTCATCACAACAGTTAAAGGTGCAGGGGCCCTGCCTTCTTTTGTGTATGGTCACTCTAGTATAGTGCCTGCACCTTTAACTGTTGTGATGAAGAGGGAATTTCACCAGGAACTAATTGCATACAAATGACACTGGCTGAAATTCCCTTTTCTCTACAACTGTTAAAGTTACATGAGCCCTGACCTGGATTTTATCTGGTCAGCCTACCTCACCATGCCTGCGGAGAGGTGGAGAGGGAGAACATCGGCTGGAGGGGGGGAGAGAAAGAGCTGCGCGTAGGGACTCCTGGCGTCTCCTCCAGCGCAGCCCCAGCCCACCTGCGGAGAGGCGGAGAGGGAGAACATCAGCTGGAGAGGGGGGGAGAAAGAGCTGCACGTAGGGACTCCCAGCGTCTCCTCCAGCGCAGCCCCAGCCCACCTGCGGAGAGGCGGAGAGGCGAGAACATCGGCTGGAGAGGGGGAGAGAAAGAGCTGCGCGTGGGGACTCCCTGCGTCTCCTCCAGCGCAGCCCCAGCCCACCTGCGGAGAGGCGGAGAGGCAAGAACATCTGCTGGAGAGGGGGAGAGAGAGAGCTACGCGTAGGGGCTCCCTGCGTCTCCTCCAGCGCAACCCCAGCCCACCTGCGGAGAGGCGGAGAGGCGAGAACATCGGCTGGAGAGGGGGAGAGAAAGAGCTGCGCGTGGGGACTCCCAGCGTCTCCTCCAGCGCAGCCCCGGCCCACCTGTGGAGAGGCGGAGAGGGAGAACGTCTGCTGGAGACGGAGAGAGAGAGAGTGCTTCGCGTGGGGGCTCCCTGCGTCTCCTCCAGCGCAGCCCCAGCCCACCTGCGGAGAGGCGGAGAACACTGGTCTAGTCCACCCCTCTGACACGCTTGAGGTGGCTGGGAGTGCAGTTGAATTGAAATGTGTCTGGGAGTGGCAATATCTGTTGTGCAGGGCAAGGGGAGATATGGCGATAGCAGGGCGATGTGCCATTATAGGGGAAGGAGAGATAGATATTTAACACCCATCTTACCTTCCAGTCGCCCTGCTATCCCGGGGATCTTGGAGAACGAACCAGGCCACCCACAGAACCTCTCCTTGCTCCTATGCAATGCCAGGTCGGTTAAAAGTAAAACAAATATCATCTATGACCTCCTTATAGATGAGGAGGCCGACCTGGCATGCTTCACAGAAACCTGGCTGGGAGATGATAGTGGGCCGACATGGGCTCAGGCTCTCCCAGCTGGGTACTGTGTTAGTGAGCAGGTGAGGGAAAGTGGGCGGGGGGGCGGAGTAGCTGTGGTCTACAAAGACAATCTTAACCTGACCAGACTTCCTGTCCGGCAATTGAAGCACATCGAGTGTGTGTACCTGAGTCTGAAGGCCAGGGATAGACTAGGGATTCTGTTAGTGTACCAGCCACCCCGCTGCCTATCGGACTCCCTGGCCGAGCTCACGGAACTGGTCTCGGAGCTGGTGTTGGATTCGCCCAGGCTTTTGGTCCTGGGCGATTTCAACATCCCATTCGAGGCTGGTTTGTCAGGTGCAGCTCGGGAGTTCATGGCATCCATGACAACCATGGGCCTATCCCAATTGGTCTTTGGACCTACACATTCAGCAGGTCACACCCTCAATGCTGTCTTCAGCTCCGAACAGACAGATCTGTGGGCGGAGGTAACAAATACCTCTGCATTGTCATGGACAGACCACTTTCTGGTCAGGGTTAGTATCACAGCTACCACCCGCCCCTGCAGGGGTGGCGGACCTATTAAGATGGTCCGCCCTCGAAGGCTGATGGATCCTGCTGGATTCCAGAAGGCCTTAGAGGGATCTATGGCTGGTATCGTCGACGATCCTGTAGAAGCCCTGGTCAATAGATGGAATCAAGACCTAACTAGGGCTATCGACACGATCGCCCCCAAACGTCCTCTCCGACCCGCTTCTAATCGGGCGCCCTGGTATACAGAAGATCTCAGGGAGTTGAAGCGGAAAGGATGACGACTGGAGCGCCGATGGCGGAAAACTCGACTTATATCCGATAAGACACGACATAGAGAACATCTTCGTTCCTATGGGGTGGCAATACGTGCAGCGAAGAAAGCTTACTTCTCTGCACGCATTGCGTCTGCGAATTCGCGTCCAGCAGAACTGTTCAGGGTGGTGAGGGGTCTAACTCAGGCACCCTCCCCCCTGAACCCAATGTTAGAGCCTTCGGTAGTTCGCTGTGATGCCTTTAACAATCATTTCACAGATAAAATCTCTCGGATAAGAGCCGACTTAGATGCTGTCGTTATAGCAGAGGCTGATAATGGAGTGTCCAGCGACTCCGCGAGTAGAATTACACTGGATCAGTTTCAGTTGGTGAGTACCGAGGACGTGGACAAGCTGCTTGGTCGAGTGAGGAGGACGACTTGCCCTCTCTATCCCTGTCCTTCTTGGCTGGTCGCCCAGGGAGGAGATGCAGTTAGATCACAACTACAATATATTATTAATGCATCTCTCAGGGAGGGGAGTTTTCCATCATGTTTAAAAGAAGCGGTAGTACGGCCGCTTCTAAAAAAGCCCTCCCTGGATCCCCTGGACTTTAATAACTATAGGCCAGTATCAAATCTTCCATTTTTGGGCAAGGTGATCGAGAGGGCGGTTGCCTTCCAACTGCAAGCAGTTTTGGATGATACAGATTTTCTAGACCCATTTCAAACTGGCTTCAGAGCAGGATATGGAGTTGAGACTGCTATGGTCGCCTTAGTGGATGATCTACGCCTGAGTATTGACAGGGGGAGTGTGTCCCTGTTGGTACTCCTGGACCTCTCAGCGGCTTTCGATACCATCGACCATGGTATCCTTCTGGATCGCCTGAGGGAATTGGGACTCGGGGGCACTGTGCTTCAGTGGTTCCGGTCCTACCTCTCGGGCAGGTTCCAGATGGTGATGCTTGGGGATAGCTGCTCTTCAAAAAAAGAGTTGCTATGTGGTGTACCACAAGGTGCCATCCTTTCCCCAATGCTGTTTAACATTTACATGAAACCGCTGGGAGAGATCATCCGGAGGCATGGGGCGGGGTGCTATCAGTATGCTGATGACACCCAAATATATTTCTCTATGCCTTCGACAACAGCATCAGCTAAGGATAGTGTGTCTCCTCTGAATGAATGCTTGGAGGCGGTAATGGGCTGGATGAGGAAAAACAAACTGAAGCTGAATCCAGACAAGACGGAGGTGCTTACTGTTAAAGGCCACAACCTGGGGTTGGAGGTATGTCAACCAGTTCTGGATGGGGTTACACTCCCCCTGAAAGACTGTGTTCGCAGCTTGGGGGTGCTCCTGGATCCGTCGCTCCAAATGACAGCTCAGATAGATGCGACGGCCAGGAGTGCCTACTATCAGCTTCGGCTGATATGCCAGCTGCGCCCCTTCCTAGAGTTGGAAGACCTAAAATCAGTAGTGCACGCACTGGTAACTTCGAGGCTCGACTTCTGCAATGCGCTGTACATAGGGCTACCTCTGTGCCTAGTCCGGAAACTTCAATTAGTTCAAAATATGGCAGCCAGGTTGGTCACCGGTACATCTAGGGGTGACCACATTACACCAGTTTTAAAATCTCTTCACTGGCTGCCAATCAGTTTCCGGGCGAAGTACAAAGTGTTGGTTATTACCTTTAAAGCCCTACATGGTTTGGGTCCAGGTTACCTACGGGATCGCCTTCTCCCATACAATCCGCCCCGCACGCTCAGGTCCTCTGGGAAGAATTTATTACAGTCAACAAGAACTAGACTGACAACCGTTACCCAGAGGACCTTCTCTTCTGCCGCTCCCAGATTATGGAATGACCTGCCGGGAGAGATTCGCCAACTCACTAGTCTTCCGGAATTTAAAAGATCTATAAAGACTGATCTCTTCCGGCAGGCCTACCCAGATGAATTTTAAAGTGTTTTATTGGTGTTTTATTGGTGTTTTAATGATGTACTGGTTTTATCTGCTTTTAATCAGTTTTTGTATTTTGTGTTAGGTGTTGTTCCCCGCCTCGATCCGTTGGGAGAGGCGGGTGATAAATAAATATATTATTATTATTATTATTATTATTATTATTATTATTATCGGTTGATACTCCCCCCCACAAACTGTAGCATTTTTGTACCCTTCCAGAGACTGACTAAAGCAATGCATTAAAGTGAATCAGTGCAAACCAGAAAAGGAAGGTGATCTTCCTTTTGGAAACAAATAAAATAAAAAAGGCAGCAGTTAGTTATTGTTCAATTCAAGTTATCTTCCTGCAGTATGTTGGGTAGGCACAAATTCTCTGGTTTTAATGCTCCAGTGATTATCAGCTAGCAGGGCCACGGCATCACGTGGGGACCATATCCCCGGCCTTCTACTGTGTACTAAGCACACAAAGCTGCTGTTTGTCAAATTTCGACAGCCTTCCGCAGTAGCTTTACTGAAACCAAGTGCCATTTTTCTTATGCTGATTGGACTCGCTGACTCTGAGGGTTTTCCAGTGTCCGACTTTGTTTGTTTTTTAATTGGCTTGATTTCATATCATTTTTCATTCCTTTTTTTTTATCCCTCTCCCCCATTACAGGGGTTGGATCCAGGATCTGCCTTCCACAGGAGGAAGGGCTTTTTAACAAGAAGAAATGTCTCTACTTGCAGAAAGTCCCTCTGCCTTATTTTTTGGGATCACCTTCTGTAGGGTGACCAGATTTTGGAAAGCAAAATCCCGGTCCAAAATGGCCACCCCACCAAAGCAGCCCCCCGAACATAAAATAAAAAAATTAAAAAGGCCACCTGCCATGCGGACAACAAGCAGGCACCCCCGCCATCCCCCCACCCAAAACAACCCCTCCCACCAAGCCACCCACCCCCCAAAAAACCCAGCCCGGACCTACCAGGTCTTCCGCTGCCACCGCCAATCTCTTCCACTGTCGCGTGACCCCCTGCAGCCCCCTCACCCTTCTTGCCCTGCTCCTGGGCTCCCTGGAGATACCTGAGGAACTGCAGCAGCAGGCAAAGGAGGAGGAAGAGCCTGCTTTAAAATGCCCGCGCTGCTCCCCGGCCTCGGCAGGAAACAAGTGCTCAGCGTTAGGGAGCATCAACAAATTCCTTGTCTGGTGGCTAAAGCAGTTAGCCACCAGACAAGGAATTTGTTGATGCTCCCTAACGCTGAGCACGTGTTTCCTCCCTAGGTCGGGGAGCAGCGCGGGCAGGAAAGAAGTGCTCAGCGTTAGGGAGCGTCAACAAATTCCTTGTCTGGTGGCTAAAGCAGTTAGCCACCAGACAAGGAATTTGTTGACGCTCCCTAACGCTGAGCACTTCTTTCTTGCAGAGTTTTAGGGCGTGAGGAAAGCTGATCCTTTCCCCGGTTTGCCCCCGCCGCCCCCCTGTCGGCCCGGATTGCCCCAGTTTTCCCGGTTAGGACCAGGAAATCCAGGGCGATCTGGTCACCCTACCCACATCACATGTTGGTTCACCCCTTTGAGCAGGGTCTCCAGTATTTTCAGTGGCATGGAGCTTCTGCCGTGGGAAAGAGGGGGAAGGGAAGTTGATTTCCATCAGTGCAGTTGATCAAACATCTATTTGGATTCAACCCCAAGACTTTTAAACTAAGTCTTTGAATGTGTGTAGAATGGGAATCAGGATTACATGTACTGCGGTCCTGTTGGTACAGGGCAAAGGCCTGTCTATCCAGTATTCTATTTCCCACAGTGGCCCAAGTAGATGCCTCTGGAAACCTGAGAAGCAGGACCACAAGGGAAGTGGTCCTTTCCCACTCTTCTCCCGTAGAGGCATGTTGCCTCTGAACTTGACCTTTGCTATGAAGAAAGGCTACATCATTTGGAGCTTCTTGCTTTTATTGCTTCATTGTTTTTATTGCTTTGGAATTTATACCCCCACCCTTCAATGCCAACAGCACTCCCAGGGCAGCTTACAAAAAAAATAAAATAAAATAAAACACTGAATTGCAAAATCAATAACTAAAATCAATCAGCTCAACTCTTTAGTTTAGAAAAAAAATAAAAGGTGGACAATTGTACAATCCTATGCATGTCTACTCAGAAGTAAATCCTGTCAAGTTCAATGGGATTTACTCACAGGTAAGTGTGTATAGGATTGCAGCCTGAGTGAGGGGGAATCTTTATTTATTTTACTTTATTTATTGCTACATTTACATTCCGGCTTTCCCCCCCTCTTCCAAGGAATCCAAGTTAGCTAAAATAGTCCTCCTTTCCATTTTATCCTCACAACAACCCTGTGAGGTAGATTGAGTTGAGAGGCCTGAGTGGGGACTAGAACCCAGAACTGATCCCAGTCCAATACTCTAACCACTATACCATACTGGCTCTCAAGTAGGGATGTGCATCGGATTGGGTCTGATCCACAATCCGGAGCTGATCCAACCAAAATCGGATAAAATTATCCGATTCCGATTCTGGATCGTCCGATCTGATCCGAACCAATCCGAAAGGACCCGATCCGGTTCGGATAAGATCGGAGGATAAGACCTCCTCTTCCCCCTCATGCTCCTTACATGCTGGGGCTGTCTGCTGGTGTCCGCTGCCCCCTTCTACTGAGAAACAGGCTTTGTGGCCTGCCTCTCAGTAGTGTGCCGGGTGATGACATCACCCAGCGTGCTACTGAGAGGCAGGCCGTGAAACCTGTATCTCAGTAGAAGGGGCAGCAGATGCCAGTGGATGGCCCCAGCAGGTAAGGAGCATGAGGGGGGAGGAGGACGAGGGCTCCACTTACCTGCTGGGGCGCCCTCTTCCCTCTGCTGCTCTGATCTACTGAGAAACAAGCTTCACAGCCTGCCTCTCAATAGCATGCCGGGTGATTACATCATCACCTGGCGCGCTTCCGAGAAGCAGGCCGCGAGGCCTGTTTCTCAGTAGATCAGAGCAGTGGAGGGAAGCGGATGACCCCGGCAGGTAAGGAGCATGAGTGGGGGGGAGGGACAGGGAGGGGGGAGTTAGGCCCCCACTCACCCACCCACCACAATGTTTTCCATATAGGCTTGCATTGGGGAAAGCTTTCTTTCCCCCAATGCAAGCCTATGGCGAAAACACCAAAAATGGCGACCAATTCGAAAATCGGACGTCCAATTTTCGGATCGGGATCGGGTCCGATCCTATCTGAGGGACCTCTGATTTTGTCCGAACCGATCCAGGACAACATCGAAGGTCCCGATCCAGGTCCTGAACCGAGCAGGGGGGGTCCATGCACATCCCTACTCTCAAGGTCTCAGGTTCAATCCTCAGCATCTCCAGGTAGGCAAGGAAACGAATTCTGCCTGAAACCTGCATGGTGGGTGCTTGGCATGGAGAAAGCAGACAGAGAGGAAGTGTTGTCCTTTGATTGCAAACCTAGAGCTTCATGTCATCAAACAAACTGGATTGGTGTGAGCTTCAGGACAGACAAAACGAAATGTGTCTTTAGACTGGGCACATTTAATACATAGGATTTGCTGCCCCAACATATGGCCACTAACTTCGATGGTTTTAAAGGGGGATTAGACAAATTTATGGAAGAGGACTGGTCTGTCAATGGCTACTCATCATGATGGTATTCGTGATCATGGGACATCCAAGTCCAGAAACAAAAGCCTTGGGGGGTTTTTTAAGTCAATGTTGTTTGCTCTCCATTTTTTCCTCAGTCAGAAGACTGTTCCATCCCATTTACACATATGTTTTTTAAAAAGTCTGAATGCAGATTCATCTACTTTTTCATGTGCATTTCTTCCAAAACACAGATTTTGGGATGCATTTGTGCCTAATAGATGTAGTTTTGCAAAGCTGTTTCCCTAATTTAATGCATTTTTGCATGTAATTTTCACTTATATACAGAAGTCTGTATTTTTTGTGTATGTGCACTTTCCCTAATCTATGCATTTCCCTACTAGCCGTCTGGCCATCCCACCTAACTGTACAGTCTATAGCTGTATGGTAACTCCAGAGTTGTGAGAGGAGACGTCACAAGTTCTACTATTCAGTATTTCTGTTGGGCAGGAAAGGCAAGGAGAAGCTCAGGGGAATTCTCAAGCTGCAAGCCAAGAAAAAGACATGGTATAGATGAGGAGGAGGAGGAGGAGGAGGAGGAGGAGGAGGAGGAGGAGAGAGAGAGAGAGAGAGAGAGAGAGAGAGAGTCAGAGTGGTGTAGTGGTTAAAGTGTTGGACTTGGAGTTGGGAGATCCTGGTTCTAGTCCCCTCTCTGCCATGAAGGTCATTTTGGACCAGTCATTGCCTCTCAGCCAAACCTACCTACCTCACAGGGTTGTTGTGAGGATAAAATGGAGGGGAGAGGATCATGTGCACCATCTTGGGTTCCTTGAAGGAAAAAAACATTGCACTTCTCCCTGCAGTATGCTTCCCAGAGTTCCCGCTCCATACTCCGAACAACAGTTATGACTATTCCATGGGCAAATATAAGCGGTGAAAAACCAACAGGGATCTGGCTGCTATTTTATTTAATTGAGGAATGTTTTTTTCCCCCTTTTAGAAACTCTCAATAGCCACAGCAAATTAAAAGTAATGAAATGAAATAGATTGCAGTGATGTTTTCTTTAGTTAGAGCATCCCTTTGTAAATCTATTGTCTTCCAATACATCGACAAGTCTAATCATTTCATATGCTGTTTCTCATTAAAGGAATGGGAACAATCATTTGTAATTAGATTTATTGCTGTTTAAATATCCAGAATTATGACTGCAGGCTCTGAAAGTTAATCAAGGGGTGGGGTGGCGGTAATGACAAGATGGTTGTCCACCCAGTGAACTACCAGTCAGCCTCAACCACTGTCAAGGGGAATCATATGGTCCTAGCCCTTACTTTGTCTTACTCAAAACTAGGTCCGGTTTTGAACATACAACCCCTCTGGAAAGCAGTTTGTAGATGAATCCTGGAGTTTACAAGTAATAACCTTCCTATGGACTGCTAGTCAATTCTTCTGAAGAAGTTTTATTCTCATCCCAGAGGAGATTGATCATAACTTCTCCATGGCCTCAAAACTACATACACGGAATTAACAGGCTCAGCACTCCTGTGCAACTGCCAGGGTTCAAGCAGATGGATACCAGCCCTGGGAATACTCAACCGGAGGCATGGGGCGGGGTGCTATCAGTATGCTGATGACACCCAAATATATTTCTCTATGCCTTTGACAACAGCGTCAGCTAAGGATAGTGTGTCTCCTCTGAATGAATGCTTGGAGGAGGTAATGGGCTGGATGAGGAAAAACAAACTGAAGCTGAATCCAGACAAGACGGAGGTGCTTACTGTCAAGGGCCACAACCTGGGGTTGGAGGTGTGTCAACCAATTCTGGATGGGGTTACACCCCCCTGAAAGACTGTGTTCGCAGCTTGGGAATGCTCCTGGATCCGTCGCTCCAAATAACAGCTCAGATAGATGCGACTGCCAGGAGTGCCTACTATCAGCTTCGGCTGATACGCCAGCTGTGCCCCTTCCTAGAGCACGTGCACTACTAAAATCAGTAGTGCACGTGCTGGTAACTTTGAGGCTCGACTTCTGCAATGCGCTGTACATAGGGCTACCTCTGTGCCTAGACCAGAAACTTCAACTAGTTCAAAATATGACAGCCAGGTTGGTCACTGGTACATCTAGGGGTGACCACATTACACCAGTTTTAAAATCTCTTCATTGGCTGCCAATCAGTTTCCGGGCAAAGTACAAAATGTTGGTTATTACCTTTAAAGCCTTACATGGTTTGGGGCCAGGTTACCTACAGGATCACCTTCTCCCATACAATCCACCCTGCACGCTCAGGTCCTCTGGGAAGAATTTACTACAGTCAACAAGAACTAGACTGACAACCTTTACCCAGAGGACCTTCTCTTCTGCCGCTCCCAGATTGTGGAATGACCTGCTTGGAGAGATTCACCAACTCAACAGTCTTCAGGAATTTAAAAGACCTATAAAGACTGATCTCTTCCGGCAGGCCTACCCAGATGAATTTTAAAGTGTTTTATTGGTGCTTTATTGGTATTTTAATGATGTATTGGTTTTAGGTGTTTTAATCAGTTTTGTATTTTGTGTTTGGTGCTGTTCCCCGCCTCGATCCGTTGGGAGAGGCGGGTAATAAACAAATATATTATTGTTATTATTATTATTATTATTATTATTAACCCCGCCTTCCCATGCATTTCCCAACCATCTACATTTGCTCATGTAAAGGTTGAGGAGGATACATGAGTTTCTCAGGCATCCATGTGAAAAGAAGGATCCAGGTGATGACAAAACAGATGCCTTAGCTGATGACTATTTGCCATGCAAAAATCTACTCAGTGGCTCAATTCGGACGACACGATAGTCAATGGTGGGTTGACTAACCCTAAACCTAAACCTAACCCTAGGGTGTACTCCCCAAACAACATGGTAATAAATAATCAACTGTGGTGTGGATTAGGATCAGCACTGAGTTGACTATGGCAGCATTGGAATGACACAATAGTCAAAACAACTGACGATTGTTTCCCCCACACCAGTTGTTTATTGTGTCGTCCAAATTGAGCCAGTGCCTTGCAATTAATTTCAAGCAGGTTACTCATATTTGTTTATTTTTGTTGGGGGAAGAATGCTTGTCCCACAATAAGATTGATATCCCAAATGCACTATTTCTATTTATGATCCTCATCAATATTCCTGTTTATAATCCAGATTTGAGACAACATTCCAGATGTAAGGGGTTGAGGGCAGTAGAGATGGTGGAGAAATGGAAACAGAGAGGAATAACAGTGGGGAATAAGAGCTGAAAGGTAGTCAGGGACAAGTCCATGAACAGGGCTTGCCCAAGCCATTTTGCTGTCTGAGGACAAGATGGCACCTCTCCATTCCACCCTACAAAAGTTGACCAGACTGACAGTTGAATCTTACTTCAACACTGATGACTGGAAAATATCTTCCACCAATCCTCAGTGCAGCAGGGTATGCTATAGGGTGCAGGGCAGGGTTCTGCCCTTCAATGAAGAAAAATGGTCACTGGGGCCACCAGGCATCTACTGCTGCCCAAGATAACCACCTCACTCTACCTAATAGGAGGGCCAGCTCTGAAGGTAAGGATCTCAGGCATTGTGTTGCTTTTAGTTAAAATCATTAAAGAAACAAAGCAGGAAATAGGAACTTGGCACACATTTTAGGTACAGGACAATTACAAGAAGCTAGACAGCCATCAACATAAAACCCCAATTGATAATACAAGTGTCAAGTCTTCTTGACCAAAGGTCTAAGTTAGTAAGAAAACCTGGATCCTCTCTCACATGGCATTACCAGCAACAGAAAACCTACTGGCATTATGCAGTTGCAACATTATTGAAAGCAACCCAACACATATCACATTTGCAATTTAGTACCCATTCCAGGAACAAGTAGTCACAATTTTAGCGAGAAAGCTGTCAAAATATGTTCCACAAACACCTTGGCAAGAGATATGGGCAACTGGAGAAATTCTGCAAAACAGAAAGGATGCCAAACAGAAATGCATTTAGAAGACCAAAAACAGGAACCCATCCAAGAAAGAGAGAGATTCTGTACATATATTATCATGAAACTATTAGAAATAATTAGCCAGATATTTCAAAATATTACATACATTTTAAAAAATGTTATCAATCGGATGTGTTGTAAACCATGTGCGATTTCTGGGCTATTTCTTTCTTGGCTAATCAACTGGCCTTTTTTTTTTTAGACAGGATTTTTTTAAAAAAAAAACATTGTATCATGTGATACTGTAAATCAGTCTGTAATCTTTGTTAAAATAGCTGAAAGCATCCAAATCTTTTAGAAATTATCCTAGTGCCAGATTATTATTGTTTTTCATTCTCTGCAGACTTCCATGATGAATTCCTCTTCCATCAGAGCAAACTCAATCTGTCTCTCTCTGGAAGACTCTAGAACAGAGGTGCAAAGAAGTATGATCAATCATCTAGTGGTGCCCCCCAAGACCTGTTTGGAGGGCCCCCAATCCTCCTGAAAAAGACAGAGAAAAGGGGGAAATTGCTCTAGAAACAGATTCTGTGGTTCTTGCCACAGAATTTTCAATCCTAAAGTGCTCCTTTAGCATCCTAGGAAGCTCCTGCCAGCTCCCTGGGCCATTCTAGGAATGGGGCTTGACAGGAACCATAGAATCTGTTCCTACATAATTCTCCCCTTTTTTCTGTTTTCTTCTGGGGAGTGGGGTCCAGGTAACAGAGAGTATCACAGAGGAAGGACAAAGGTTAGTAGCCAGAACTCCTGGGTGGTTGAGTGGTTTCAAAACTTAGGTTTCTGAGAAGTGTATTGGTTTCATCAACAGCAGGTGTCAGGCCTCTGAAATATTCTTGAGCAGGAGTTGGTTATTAAGAGTGTGTGTGTGTGTGTGTGTGTGTGTGTGAGAGAGAGAGAGAGAGAGAGAAAGGGGGAGGGAGAGCTGTATGCTATATGAGAGCTTTATGAATTTTTGTATTATGTGTACACATTTGTAGCTGCCACCACTCCAGCAGACCCCCAGTATGGCTCTCAGGGCCATAAGGCGTTGTGAATCCCTGCTCTGGAAGTTCATGGACACAGAGCCACTCTACACATTATGCAGAATGGGGAGGTGAATTTTGGATTGTACCCCTCCTCTACATTCAGGCTGCAACCTCCCATGGCAGCCATTTTGTGAGAGCACCCATGACACTCTCCAAAGATTCCAAATGTGCCTACCAACCCAAAAACATCGGGGACCCCTGTTCAAAATTATACAGGTGTGTGTATGTGTGTGTTGGGGGCAGGGAGATACAGTTGAGGTTGCCATTGTTACTGGATTTGAGGAAGAGTTGAAATCTAAAGATTTGAGACTACACAAAATAGCCATGAAGTATCTTCTTCATCACCATTACCCAAATGTCACACTGTTCACTATGTTGTCTATCCACATAGCTGAAGGAACCAAAGAGATATAAAAAGGCAGCTTATGGTGGCTTCACAGCAGCATCAAACTGGGCATGTTGAGGACTTTGTTGTGTTCTTAGTCATGAGAACGCCTTTTTCCCTTACCTCTTCCTTGTGGTTTGGTGTTGGTCCAAAAAAGCTGATCTTCATTTTTATTCATAAATTTGCAGTCCTGGCGCTCTCCAGGATTTACTTAAAATGCAGGAGAAGTTACTGAAGAGACAACATTTTCTGCTGTTTGAGCTATTTGTATTTAATATCCCGTTAAGCAGCATTAACTTTTAACTTGCCATAAAACCCAATAATGTTATTTATCAAGTTGTTTTAATTACCATGAACAGATAAGCATATGTCCCAGTTAGCCTGAAAAATCCCAAGCACACACCTGCTCCGACAAAGCGAGGAACGTGAGGGAAATATTTGAATTCTGCCTCCTCCTTCCAACACACCATTTTTAAAAAGGCACTTCTAGCGCTGAGCGAGGGC
This sequence comes from Anniella stebbinsi, assembly GCA_029215795.1. Classification (NCBI taxonomy): domain Eukaryota; kingdom Metazoa; phylum Chordata; class Lepidosauria; order Squamata; family Anniellidae; genus Anniella; species Anniella stebbinsi. The sequence continues at coordinate 16,841,655 of JARDYH010000007.1, forward strand.
TTTACAGTTAAGGCATTTTACAAGATGATACTGAGCTATGTTTCCTGTCTATGAAGAAGGCACCAGCATATAAAATGCTAGCGAATTTGCATTACCTCCAATCCATCATTCTTTGAGTGCTTGGGAGAAAAAAAACTGAGCGACCCACTGCAACAAAGCACAGCCTTGTGTTGACAGATTCTTATTTAAGTGACTGTGAATACCACAATTCCACAAATAATTTGTCAAGTGTGTGGCTGAACTAGCTCTGAACCCTGATAAATACCAACTCTCCTCACTGCTACAAAAAAAGGCACAGTGTTCTGTGTGCGGCCAGTGAGTAACAAGCTCTAGGATTTAACAATCAATGCGACTATATTTCTCTTTTCTTTGTGGCTGAGGAGGGGAAAAAAATAAGGACCTTGAAGGGTGGCTCTTTCAGTAGTGTTAAGTACTGGTGTGAACTGCTCCTTGCAAGTCTGTGTAAGGCACTGCAGTCTTCAGTGGAAGGAAAGAGCACACCACCTCTGTGTGCTTTTTAAGCTGCATTTAAGACACATGGTTTATGTCTGTGGCCGGGGGGGGGGGGGGGCAGGCTTTACTATATGGTTAGCAATCTCTTGTTTAATGTGAGCTATAATTAAATGGATCTCTTCCAAGTTATCATGATGGGACATCTATCCAATTGGATTTGTCATTTCGAGACATATATTAGCTTTGGGTGTAAATGTGAGGTAGAGCTTCCATAAACATTCCTCATTTTGATAAGCATTGGCCTGTATTTTAAAGAGGTTCCTCCCCACCCCCACTTATACTAGGATGCCACCATTACAGACACAAATTTCTCCTTGTTTCCCATCTGCAGAATCACGCCCGAGTATTGAGCTACGCACATCCTGCCCATTCAGGTCGTGGACTTCTTAACTGCACCAATTTAGGGGACAGGTGAGGTATTCTATTTCTATATGGCTTCCTACCCCCTTTTTTAAAAAGGATGTCACTTCGTGTAGCGAATTAGCACATTGGACAGGCATAAGCCGATGTACTGATTTGCTCTCTGCAGGGAGACGTCTGCATGGAGGAATATATTAAAAAATACAGCATCCCCCTCAAGACTGAAATGGTACAATCTGGAATTCTATCCCCTCAGCCAATCCTCTCATTCTCTGCAAGGAACAGAATTACCTTTAGACACCAGAACTTTGAAGGTCCTATTTCTTATGATGTCATCCTGAGGCCAGGTGGTATTTCCCCCTTCACCTCAAGACAGAAGTATCTTGTGAATGTTTTGTAGACATTTGTGATCAGAGCTGGCCTTTATCCTAGCATAGGAAACCACTATGAATTAGACTTAACATTTGCGCGACACACAGCACCTCTCACTAGGCTAGGCCATGCCAAGGCCACAATTGACCTGTAAAATCCATGTGGTCACCGTCACCTCCTGTCAAAGTGCATCATAAGAATTAGGCACGCCTGTCTCATACTTTTTGAATCTTTACTTGGCAACATGAGGTGATAAAATGAAAGGAATGTTGTTGTTTTTTTAAAAGGGGGGGCTGAGGAAGAAAAATACCATGGAGCCCATATATTGAAAAGAAGAAACTACACTTAGGTCCTGGCACAATCAGCATTATGACTAGTTTCTAATATAGTTTATCTAAAGTATCTGTCCCCTCCCTTCTACACATACATATACACACATACACACACATACACACACTTTTATTAAACATGTACACACATCAAATCAATATTGAAGCCCGGGCAATATATAATCCAGCAGGCATAATTTAGTGTGCCTTATTAATTTATTTTTAAGACATAGAATTGAGGTGAGGCCTTCCTGTGTGTGTGTGTGTGTGTCTCTCTCTCTCTCTCTCTCTCTCTCTCTCTCACACACACACACACACTGCAAAACACTGAGTGAGGGTGAGCTGGCCTCACAGGTAATCCTTATCCCCCCTCTGGGGCTGGAAAACCCTCAGTGGAAGATTTCAGGCATCACCTGTCACCAAAACAGTGCCCCAGAATGATCACCATCCCTGTTTCCTCTAACCGTCCCCACCCGCGTGCACGAAAACCGGCTGCATAAATGAGTCCTCCAGCTCTGCAGCCAACAGAAGAGGCTGAGGGAGCTGAGTGTGGCAGCTAATAATGCCTCGACCCCCCAACCCCCCAGCCAGTGATGCAATCCAATTGCCCAATAGCAATTGGGCATGCCTCTTCCCTTCCCCCCGTCTCCAATAGCCTTTTCCATGGATACCACCCAAAAAGCATAGGTGTGCGCACGGGCTGTGCTGGGTGTGTCCAGGCACACCCTAATTTCCCAGGGCCGCTTCCACTTGCTGCCACCCCCCCCCCCACATACACACACTGCTTGAATCACAGCTTTTAAAGAGGAGGGGAAAGCCTCCAAAAAGCCACCAGTAGCATTCCTGGGGGAACTATGCACTTTCCGGAGGCCCTGGAAAGTGCACTTTCTCCCCCCCCCCCACTGCTCCAGTCAGGGCCCTTAAATAGCCCACCCTAATGAAATGAGCTGCACACGCCTATGCCTAAAAGGGATACTAAATCCAGAAACACACTCAGCGCCATTCTTTAATAGCAATTGAACTTTGAGATCCTACTTGAAAGGCTTATAGAAAGATGGATATTAAGACCATCTGACTCTCTCAATGCACACACATATAAGAAAGATCAGGTTTATATTGGTTCTTGATTCTGACTTTCTATTGCCTATAGAGATAACTGCAAGGGTAGCATATTAACTAGCCCTCATGTAAAATGCTAATTATTTATTGTTTATAAAGGCCGTCTAAATAATTCAGAAGCCCATACGCTAAAGCCATCATGATTTTCCAGTCATTAACTTAACCAGAATTTGCATTTGGGGACTCTAGCCAGTGACTTACATGCACTACTTAAGTCATTTTTCAAATGCCCTGTCCCATCTTAATCTATTCATCATTAATCACCTTTGGTCACTTTACATACAGAACACAATTCAGATGAAAGATAAAAGAAATACATTAATAAAACTAAAGCAAGTCTGAATGCTTCAAAACAGGAAAGCAGCGAATGAATGTGGTTATCAGAAGTGATTATACATTATGCCCATTAACATTAATTTGCTGAAGGCACTAACGTGAGCAGGGCTTTCTTTTTTCCCCTTTGCGTTTCAAATGACTCTGTCCAAGATTGTGCTCTGCACTTCTGCACATCATATGGAAGGCCCTAAGCCTGATCAATATCTAGCTTTGCTGGTGAGAAGTTGGGAGAAGCAGGTCAAATGCCCCTTTCCCCTTTCCCAAAGAGGCTGGCCAGCAAGTCCAGAAGAAGAAGGGGAGGGGGAGGCAGATGCCACCGAGAAAAGTCAAGAAGAAAGTCCCTTCTGTCTCTTTGGCTGAAATGGGAGAACCTTGGTGGAAAAACTACACCTCCTGAACATTAGCTATGTTTTAAATCACACTCACATAGCCCTGTCCCTCTTTCCCCCTTGGCCATGTGGGTGGGATCATGCACTCAAATTAGCCCAATTCGGGTGTTCGAAAAGGGGTTCATGTAAGGGGAGGGAGCCCTCCAGACCTGCCTCTCTCCCTCATCGGGTTGGTCACTCTCTACTTGTGGAGGGCCACTGTCTGAAAGGGGCTCTCCACTTGATTGAGAACCCTGATTTACCAGTGTTGCAGGCCATGAGGAGAAATCCCACAGATAGAGGAGGTTCTCTTCTTTAATCAGTCACCCTCCACAAGTAGAAACCAACAAACACAAGTGGGACAGGCAAGGTTGGATGCCTCCCCCCTTCTGGAGGGTTGATTTTAAACTCCTTTTGGGCACCAGAATAGGGCTACTGTCTCCATGCATTCAGGAGCCCTGCCACCTGATAATTACATGCTGATCCACACATTAGTCCAGGAGGTGGAGATCAAGTCAGTTCCCATCAAAATTGATGAAGTTTGAATTCCTCGAGCTAGGGATGGATTAATTTGTCAGTTTTTCTTTTGCCCACATTGAAATTTTTACAAGCACAAGTACTTCCTATCCCATTTTAGAAGAAATCTCTTAATTTTGCTAAGTTATTATCAAATTATTATCAAACTGAACAAAATTCTCACAGTTCAATAGAATCAGCTGTTCCTAGCATGGAAAGGTCTATAGTGTACCTGCTGCTCATGTACCTATTAAAGATGAGGAGCCTGTTAGAAAAAAAATGAAATTTTGTTAAGTTCTTATCAAATATTTGAACTTGACATTTATGCCATAAAGACCTATTCAGGTGACATGCTAAACCATGGTTAGGCCACTAAGCCTTTTGCAGCAAATGGTTAGTGAGTGTGGTTATGTAGCCACCATGGTGAGGAATGATTCACACAACATGGTTCACACGACACACTATGCCACAATGACCATGTTCAGAAGACATCTTAAACCATGGCTTTAACCACAATGGATAAGGCAAAAAGCCTTATTCACCATGATTAAATATGTGGTTTAAGGTAGCTTCTGAACAGGGCCAATGTTTAACTCAAAATGCTTAACCACTGTGGCTTAGCATGTCATCTGAACAGAGTCAAAGTCCTGTTGAGGACTTTCACCCAAATGTTCCTTGTTCCCCATCCATCCAGTAGATCAGGGTTGCAGGAGGTAAGAAAGGAAAGAAATGTGCAAATGTGATGAAGTGAAAATAATAGACTCCTCTTTTCCAAACTCTGTAGTGGCCATTTTTTCACGTGTTGTTTGTTCTTCTTTCACTTGAGAGCTCTTTCAGTATGATGGAACAAGCGAACTTCATGTCAATCGCCAGTCAATTTTGTTGTGATCTTGGATTGCAAGAACAAAGTAAACCTACAGAACCACAGGGGTAACAATTATGGACTCTTTTGTATGGCTCCTTCTATGTCAAACCAAGTGACCTATTTCACTTTGATTTATTTAAACAACACCCAGCTTTACTTTCCTCCATGAATAGGCGCCTCCTGCAAGTGGCTGAAAGGAGTTACAGATTGGGGGGGTTCAGTTTATCCATTTTTTGCCCTAACCTCTGTGTCCTTAGGAAAGCAGTATTGTATTCAGCTGCTGGTACAAATACATAGGTACTGGCAGAGAAACATAGAAGAATGATCCTTTGGATTGTCAAGAGTTTAGATGCTTTCAGATGCCCAAATTGGAAGTAGTTTTATTTGTCTGTCAAGGAGATGAACACATACAAAAATAAATCAGAAATGGGTCAGAGGAGGTTTGCTTTCAACTTCTGTAGTATTCACATTGCTACATTTTCTTCTACTGAAGTACTATCCTAGTAGTCAATTGCAGCATATTTAGTGATGGCATAAGATATGGTCCACATGACTTAGTTGTCTCAGAAAGAGTAAAACTGTGTCTGAACTGTATCACTTCCAACTGCAAGTGGAGGCTCATATGTGGCTGCATGTACTTCCAAACAAAAATATCCCCATGCATCTAGAAAACTAGCAGATCAGAAAAAAGGCCAAGATAGAACCAACTCCCTGACATCTAGGTTTTTATGCAGAGGGACTATTATTATATTTTCTAAAGAAGGACATTCTATTCTATATTCATCTAACCTGAAATGCAAAGAGCCCAGGTGCTAGTTTACTACTTCATGCAGGATCAGGTCCAGGTTTGAAGGAGTCCTGAGCAAAGTGTCTGTGGCTGGGGCCTTTCATTCTTGATGTCCTTGAAGGTCTCCCTGGCAGGGATGTTAGGCAACAGGAGAAGGTTATCAATGGCTACTAGTCCTGATATGCTACCCCCATGATCAGAGGCAGTAAGTCTACATACACCAGAACATGTGTGCGTGGGTGGGTGCTGTTGCACTCTTGTCTTGCTTGTGAGTTTCCTGAAGGCAGCTAGTTGACCACTGTGTGGACAGAATGCTGGACTAGAGGGACCCTGGTCTGATCCACATTTGTCTTCTTGTGTTTTTATGTACCAGATGACTGGGAGCCACCATTTTCATTTTTCACAATGACATTGGAGTTATTGTGTAATGTTGCCTGGTGCTGCTCAGAGCACTGGGACAGACATATAGAGGGGGGGGAGACGTTACTTATAGGCCTTGTCAATAGCCCCAAACATCCATGGCTACTAGGTGCCGACTCTGGCTATGTCTTCAGTGGGAACTCCTTAAAAAGTCTTCTCCTCCACACTGAGCACAGCCTTAAAAGTTATCTAAAGTAATCCCATACTGCATTTTGGCCATTCATGAGTATTAGGATCATAGGAAAATGCCTTATGCTGAGCTGGTTTATTAGTCCATCTAGTCCAGTACTATTGATGCTAACCCACAGTGACTCTGCAGGGTTTCAAGCAGGAATTTTTCCAATCCTACCTGGAGATACTGGAAACTGAATTTGGGACCTTTGCCACTGAGTGACGGCCCTACCTATACCTACATACCACTGTCCACATGAAATGGAATTCTCTATTGCATCAGGATGTTATCTCTCTGCACTATTGTAACACTAAAACACTATAAGTGGACCAGCCCCTTAGGTGGGAATATGATCATGTTTGTCACTCCTTTGTTCTCCTCCCACCTCGACATGCCCCAATCCAAGGGAACATCTTCAAGATGAAACCCTTTCAAATTAGGTGCCTGTCTCTTTAAATACAGACAAACAGGTATGTTGTGAGCTCAGATCCAGGATCTTTTAAAGGGACAATAACCTAATTCTGCATACTCACACCTACATGGTTGATGTGGGGCACACGTATTTAATACCCGGGTACACGGAAAAACTTAGGATAGGATCTCATTTTTAAATAGTTTAGTAAACAATTAGGCTCTAACTTTTCTTGTGATGCAGAGTTGTGGAAAGTAATTGGCTCCTGGTCACTATGATCTAAACTTTATAACTGAACAATTTTGCCCTTTTGGGACGCAATTAAAAGGAATGCTTTGTTGTTAGAAAAGCATCTTACAAGTAAAATTTTGTTTCATTTGTCTCCACGGCCTTTGTGTTGTTGTTTAATTGCAGTGTGCCCATGTATCAGTTCCAAAAGTCTAGCTGATTATAAAGCAACATTTATACAAATTCTTCCTTTTGTTTGTACAGATTTGGACTTGAGTTCCAATTAATGGTGTGGGGGGAGGGAGGCTGAAAGAATTCTTGAATATATATATATATATATATATAAAGATACATTGTTCAAGATTTTCCCCTCTAACAAGACGGCTGCTGAGGAAAACTGCTGCTGAGATTCCAGTCAAAAACTAGTAATGTTCTATCCACACATTAATGATTCCAAAATTCTCCATTATGAACAATATTTATCAAAAACAGCCCACTATCAGATGAAAGATGTGCCTTATCTTTTCTTGTCAACTAAAGCATTATTCACTGAAAGTTTCTCTCATATCTATTTCAGGGGGTTCAGTGTCATTTTAAATTGCAAATCAATCATAGATCATGGAAGCCCCTACTTCTGGAGGAGAGATTAACGCTCTGGCTAAAATTGTTTACAAAGCCATTTGTAAACCTTCTGCAGATGCAGATGAGGCAAGTTTACCAGTTTAACATTGTTGATCCCAGAGAAAGCCTTAAGCAATGACTTCAGAGGGCAAAAAAATTTGTTCATTTATCATTATTGTCATGGGCTTTCGCAAATGATAACAATTTGTCTTCATCCTATTTTTAGACAATGAGCCACAATAGAGTCCAGAAAACCATTTTGCCAGATGGGGGAAGGTGCTTTCATTGCAAAATGCTGCCTTTTCTTTTCCTGCCCTATAAAATTGGCTTAAGTGAAAACCAAGGATATGTTTTAATGTCAGGTTTCCCAGTAGGCATTCTGACATATAATACCGGCACTCGCAGTGCTGGGCCAAAATATTTGTTCACATTTATTGCACTAAAAGAAACGCTGTGTTGTTAGGCAAACCTGTAATTGAGGATGCAGCTATATTCTATATGCTTCCTCGCCTTATTTGGAGATGGATTTTAATTTAGAGGAAGAGAAGGAGGAGGAAGAAGAGGTGGAGGAAGAGGAGGAGGAGGAGACGAACCCAGTGATACCATCAGAGCAGGACTTTGGAGGCAGAAGCCCAGGGTCCCCGCAGCAGAATGAAAAAGAGGCCCCCAAATGCTGCATGGCTGGTTTACCACATTTTGAAGTAAACGAAGTAACAGTGATTTCCCAGCAGTGGAGGTTGGTGGCTCCGATTTCAGTATGGTTGTGAATCCATTCCAGGTTTCAGTCAGAACCAGGCAGAATTCTAAAGGTCCTATCCATGGTGCTGAAGCTCATCCCCAAGACAGGTTCAGCACCTTGCACGGCTGCTTTAGAGTTCCATCTGGTTCTGACCCACACCGAAATCGGAGTCACCAACTTCCACTGTTTCCCAGTAGGCATTCTGACATACGTTGCTGGCACACACAGAACTAGGCCAAAACATATGCTCAAATGTATTAGGTAAAAAAAAAAAAAGACTTAGTTGTTTAGACAATTTAGTCATTGAGGCTGTGACGATATGGTGATTTCTTCATGTTTCCTTGCCTTATTTGGTGTTTAATTTTATTTTAAAGGAAACAGAAGAAGGGGAAAAGTGATACAGTGGTGCCATTAGGGCAGGTCTTCATTCCAGGGCTCTACTCAACAGAATAACCAGGAGGGCCTCCAAGCGCAACACGGCTGGCTCACCACATTTCGAAGTAAGTGAAGTCATATTTATCACCCTCTAAAGAGACCCTTCCACGTAAGACCATTAAGTCCAGCATTTAAAATGACCTATCTGCACCGCTGAAAAGATTCAGAAGGTTTTATTGGGAACGTAGAAGGTCACTCTCCTGTCCAGAGTAAATTAGAATTGTAAAGACTGCTACGATTCTGAGCGCAAATCGGTGATAGAAGTCTGAAGCCCGGTGACATGGAAATGTGGAATAAACGCCACCCCCCCAAAAAAAGAACTAGTCATGCTCAAGAATGAAGTTTGGAGAAATTATAGATTTGTAGGGATTTGAAATTCCGTGTGTGGGGGGGGCGGGGGTTATTGTTAATTGTTGCTTTTGTTTTGTCGAAGTGGGATGTTTTTTGTTTTGTTTTTTGCCTGTGCAGGTTCAGATTGTGGAAAATTCTGTTCACATCCATTTCAGCGGGGGAAGAACTTGTGAATAAAATCCATAGTACACACACACACACCTAATTATTAAAAATATGTGACTATTGCACTCTGTCATCTCTGCTAGCCATGCTTTGCCTCTTAACTTTACCCTTTCCAAAAGTCATGATAAGTACATTTCTGGCTGTGATTTGGGAAACTACATATTTGGATGAGCCTTCGCCATAGGCAGTATCCAACAGTGAAATTCTGCACACTCAAATAGCACTGGTGCGGGTCCCCTGGATCTTTCCATTGTGCAGGCAACTTCCCATGATGCTTGAGCAACCCATTGTGTCCGCAGTTGTGCAACGGGTTGTGCAGCCCATTGCCGAATGTGTAGTACAATACATTGCACGATGTGTTGGACAAGGGATGCAGGCAGTTGCATAACCAGCGGCACAACGGGAATGCACAATGGTTGCAACCGGGTTGCACAAAAATTCCACCAAACCACTTGCGTAATCACACTTGCGCAAACATAACTTTAGTTGGATTATTCTCTTGTGCATAGCTCAGAACCTAGTTTCCACTAACACAATGGGCCTATTCAGACAACACGCTAAGCCATGGTTAGGCCACTAACCTGTTTGCAGCAAATGGTTATTGAGCAAGCTTAAGCTGTCGTTACGTAGCCACCATGGTTAGGAATGGTGCACACGACATGCTAAGCCATCATGTTTTGTTCAAAGTGCTTAACCACCCTGGCTTAGCATGTGGTTTGAACAGGGTCCATGTCATTTAAGCTAATGGAATTACACGGTTGGCTACTGCCCGTAGTCTCCTCGCAATTATTATTTTTAAAAGTTATGTTCAGTTCCAAGCATTCCTCCACCTGTCAGGATGTGACTCCAGAGAATGAGCAGGGCATACAACAATAATGTTTTCAATGGTACCAGCTTTTCAACCCCTTCCTATTCCTGAGGGCATCTCTGAAGCAGCTCCGTTTCACAACTAAAAAGGATTGTTTCGCATACAGAGCCCCTGAGATGAGAGATATTTATTTCTTGATTTGCAATCATGGGTGCCTTTTTGCACAAGTGTCTTCTTCCAAAAGGGCATCTCAGCTAAAGCACCAAAGAGAGCTCTTTGCTCCTGGCACCGCTTGCTCCCGGCTGCTGTCTGTTCCACAAAACGATTAGCAATTATTATTTCAAAGTCTTTGACTTTGGGCACAGCTGAACACTTTGCATTTAGTTCTACCCTTGAGAAATGGGGGGGAAAGAGGGGGAACCATCCATCCATCAGAAACCAGTGATATTTTCTTACTGTAAATATATTACCCTAGGCCGAATTTTTGGAAGGGGAGAAGCAAGAGGAACAATCCTGTTATCACTCATCTGACTCAAAATAGACATCATACCGTTATGTTCCTCAGTTTTTTCAAACCCGAAGCCTCCCTTTGGATGCAGTTATCACATGGTATCATTATTTCTTATTTTATGTATTATTGCATTTATATCCCACCTTTTCCCCCCTCTTGCAAGGAATCTAAGGGGCTAACGTGCCACTCCATTTCACTGCTCCTTGATGATACTTGGGAGTATGTTAATGCTGTGAACCGCTGAGAGATTCTATTATATTCAGCGGTATAAAAATGTTTTGAATAATAAAGAAATAAAATGGTCATCCTCCCCTCCCCCCCATTTTATCTTCACAATAACCCTGCAAAATAGGTTACGCTGAAAGTCAGTGATCAGGCCAAAGTCATCCAGTGAGCTACATGGCCTAGCAGGGACAAGAACCCAGGTCCCCAAAGACCCAGTCCAACATTCTAACTGCAAGGGTGACCAGAAAGTCTGGGGTTTCCCGGTCCTAACTGGGAAAACTGGGGCAATCCGGGCCAACCGGGGGGCAGCGGGGGCAAACAGGGGAAACGATGCCCACACGGAAGAGGTGGGAGAGGGCCGATTATGGGCTCGTGTTGCTGCCTCCACCACCGGGCTCGTGCTGCTGCCACTGCCGCCGCCGCCGGGCTCGTGCAGCCGCCGCTGCCGCTGGCTTCGTGCAGCCACCGCCAGGCTCGTGTAGCCATCCCCGCCAGGCTCGTGCCAGAGGCCGTGCGGAAGAGGTGAGAGAGGACCAAATCTGGAAATGATGAAATTGTCCCTCTCCCGCCTCTTCTGTGTGGCCTCTAGCCTCCTCGGGGTTTGTTGCGATGGCGACGAGCCGTGAGGAGCCCGAATGCCTGCGCGAAAGAGGCGGAGGAAGCCGATTACATCACTTCCGGAATCAGCCCTCTTCCACGCAGCCTCTGGCATGAGCCCTGCAGTGCCGGCAGTGGCGTCACGAGCCCGGCGTTGGTGGAAGCGGCGACACGAGCCCAGAGGTGGCTGCACGAGCCCGGAGGCAGCGGCGGCTGCACAAGCCCGGCGGCGGCAGAGGACCCAGTGAGTCCGGGCTGGTTTTTTGGGGGTGGGTGGCTTGGTGGGGGGGTTGTTTTAGGTGGGGGGGGGTGGCAGGATTTTCGTTTCCAAAATCTGGTCACCCTACTAACTGCTACTACACACTAGAGTGACCATATGAAAAGGAGGACAGGGTTCCTGTACCTTTAACAGTTGTAGAGAAAACGGGATTTTATTTATATGCATGCAGTACTGGTAAAATTCCCTTTTCATCACAACAGTTATAGCTGCAGGAGCCCTGCCTTCTTTTGTATCTGGTCACTCTAGTATAGCTCCTGCAGCTTTAACTGTTATGAACAAGAGGGAATTCACCAGGTGCTGCATGCATACAAATGACACCTGCTGAAATTCTCTACAACTTTTCTTTTCTCTACAACTGTGAAAGACACAGGAGTCATGTCCTCCTTTTCATTTGGTCACCCTACTCCACACTGGCTGTCACATGATAGGGGGAGATCTTTTTTATGGTCTCTTTAGCTACTGTTTTAGAAGGCCAGGGGGAGTGTTACTTGTTCATAGTTTGTTGGTTTGTTAGATTTATATCCCACCTTTTTTTTGTCCAAGGAACCCAAGGCAGGATGCATATAGGGATGAATGGACTCACCTACGTCCGGCTCTGTTGGATGATTCCCAAGTCTCCATCCACCCCTGCTCACGGTGCCATACAAGCTTCTTCGAGGCTCAGCAAGCACCCAACGAAGTTGTAATCCCTTTTGCCCTGGTCTGTAGTACACCATTATTGTACACCAGAAATTGCATATCTCGTATCTTACATAAATGGCAGCCATAAAGACCTCATTTGTGCCATGTGGGAAATGCACAATTTCTGGAGCATTCATGGTTCACAGCCATGGAGACTCCAGAGCAGGGTGGACAATTGCTGGGACCTTGTTGGGCTGTGGGTAGCTCAAATTGGCCCACTTCAACTCAGATTTGAGGTTTGGAACTGAGGCAAAACACACCCCTATTATAAACCCATTGCACGAGGACAAGCAAGCCAAATGTTTTGGGTTCACTCAAATGTACATTCTTATTTATATTTTAAATCCATATGCCACCTTGATGCCACAAATGGTGGAAAATGTACCTAATAGATATATAAACCTGCAATCCTATACTGGCTTACATTGAAGTCAGTCCCATTGAAAGTGTATAGGATTTCTCTGCAAATGTGTTTTCTTTTCCTATCAGTCAGGGGGATTTATCCCTTCCTATTCAAAACCTTGCCCTTGCCTAGGTTAAAGGCTGGCCCACAATATTCTTCCACAAAGGAGCTGTGTTTTTTCCAAAACTAAATCCCGCTCCCAAATATACACTCCTTAATCAAGTGGATGGCAGGTTTATAATTCCACAGTTATGGAACATCAGTACTCAGACGGAGTGTTATATACCAAAATGTACATTTACATATTGCACACCCGTTGCATACAAAATCAAAGAGAGATGCAATAAGAACATAAGAAGAGCCCTAATGGATCAGACCAAGGGTCCATCTAGTCCAGCACTCTGGTCACACAGGGGCCAACCAGCTGTCGACCAGAGACCAGCAAAGCAGGACATAGCGCAAGAGCTCCTTCTCACCCATGTTCCCCAGCACCTGGTGCACACAGGCTTACTGCCTTGAGTACTGGAAGTAGCAGACATCGGGACTAGTAGCCATTGATAGCCTTCTCCTCCAGGAATTCATCCAACCCCTTTTTAAAGCCATCCAAATTTGTGGGCATCCCTACATCTTATGGTAGTGAATTCCATAATTTACCTACACGCTATGTGAAGAAGTACTTCCTTTTATTTGTCCTGATATTAAAGTGAGGAATAACTTGGCTCCTTACTAGTTGAAAACCTACCCCTCCCCACTTTTCCTTATGAGAGACAATATGGGCACCTAGTGCCAGAGAATCCAAGCGCTGAGGTCCCAAGCCAGCACATGCTATTGCTGAACACAGTGGTGTCCACGAAATGGTGTTGTCTTTTTTAAACCCAACATTAGTAACAAAACAAAACAAAAACATGTGAGGAGGAAAATTTTTCTTCTCAGAGACCCAGGCTGAATTCAGATGACACATGAAGCAACTGGGGAGAGGGAAACAATTGTCAGTTGTATTGACTATTGTGTTGTCCGAATGCTGCCATAGTCAACTCAATGCTGATCCTAATCCCCACCACGGTTGATTATTTATTACCATGTTGTGTGGGGAGTACCCCCTAGATGAACAACTGTAAAGTTGATTATTACCCCACCATTGACTATCGTGTTGTCCGAATGCAGCCCCAGACTCTCTCTCTCTCTCTCTCTCTCTCTCTCTCACACACACACACACACACACACACAGAAAGAGAGAGAGAGAGAAAAAAGAAAAGAGAAAAGAAATGCTTCCCCTGGTATATTGTTTTCTGCCACAACAGCAAAATATTTAATTGCATTTCTGCCAGATGTTTAATTACTCTTGTTAGCAGACATATACACTCTACAGGGCTTTTCCCCCCTTCTTCTTCTTCTTCTTCTTCTTCTTCCTAAGCAGCAACAAAAATAGCTTGAAGAAAGTGACGCGGAGAACTCTCAGAAATGACACAGCAGGTAAATGCGTGGTAGAATATACTGCAGGATCCAGCAATTATTATTTATTTATTTAGTCATAGAAACATGCATAAAAGTAAAAACAAACTACTGCTGAAAGTGCGCATTCAACCCATACTCTAAAGCGTTTTGGGGGGAGTTGTGTATTTGGCACGTGCAAATTTGAACAAATAGGCATTTCCACAAATTTGGGAAATTGAGGGAGGGGGAACCACCTGAATCTGTAGGCTTGCTACAAAGGCGAACATTATGGACCGACAGATTTGGACCAACAAGCCAACTAATTATGAATTCAGCGGCGTCGTGAAATGCAACTAGAATATGATAGCTTGGTTGCTGTGAAATAAATAGGCAATACACTTCAGCTGTCATGACTATTTTGCTTTCGTCATAAGGCGGCTGAACCTGCCAATGGAAGCAGGATTTTTGTGTATTTATTATTTAACATTGGATTAATAGGCTAGTGGCATACATGCTAAATGCTAATAGGTTTGTTTGTTTGTTTGTTTGTTTGTTTGTTGTTTTAACCCAGGATTTTAAACAGACACTGTCCTGGTGGAGGTCTGTGATGGTAATACAAGGGATGTTTAAAGATTTCATTTAGTCCACATTTTATTTTGACCTGGCCTGATTCACAAGTCCTTGATTGGTACGCATATCAGAACACAGATATCCTTTGGGTTTTGCACTTCTCCAAAGATACCCAAAATGAATATAAGACACATATATTAAGTTAAAATCAGTACAAAAATGTGTATTTGAGGATAAAATGCATACAATGCATTTTACAATACATACACTGTTAGGGTGACCATATGGAAAAGAGGACAGAGCTCCTGTATCTTGAACAGTTGCATAGAAAAGGGAATTTCAGCAGGTGTCATTTGTATGCATGCAAAACCTGGTGAAATTCCCTCTTTATCACAACAGTTAAGGCTGCAGGAACGCTGCCCTCTTGACCGGATACAAAAGAGGGCAGGGCTCCTGCAGCTGTAACTCTTGTGATGAAGAGGGAATTTCACCAGGTGCTACATGTCTACAAATGACACCTGCTGAAATTCCCTTTTCTGTGCAACTGTTAAAGATACAGGAGCCCTGTCCTCCTTTCCATAGGGTCACCCATACACTGTGTAGTGTGTGTGTGTGTGTGAGAGAGAGAGAGGGTGGGGGGAGAGTTTTACAAACCATGCAGATTGGAAATAGGATGGAACTAACTTATGAACAGGGAGGGAGGGATGGGCTGACCCATGTCTGGCTCTGTCAGGTGCCTGCCAAGCCACCGTCATCACCTGTCCCAGCTCATTTCATGCCTTTAATGCTGTGTAAATGGGGCCTTTACAGTGACTATTTAAGCAAATTTGGAAATACACCATTTCTGGAGTTGCCATTGTTGCACACAATGGAGGCTCTGGATTAGGGTAACCAGATAAAATCCAGGTCAGGGCTCATGTAACTTTAACAGTGGTAGAGAAAAGGAGATTTCAGCCAGAGTCATTTGTTTGCAATTAGTTCCTGGTGAAATTCCCTCTTCATCAGAACAGTTAAAGGTGCAGGCACTATACTAGAGTGACCATATACAAAAGAAGGCAGGGCCCCTGCAACTATAACTGTTGTGATGAAGAGGGAATTTCACCAGGAACTAATTGCATACAAATGACACTGGCTGAAATTCCCTTTTCTCTACAACTGTTAAAGTTACATGAGCCCTGACCTGGATTTTATCTGGTCAGCCTACTCTGGATGAGGATGGGTGACTGCCGAGTAGTCATTGATCTACCTTGGTCTGGGGGCCAGGAGAGTCCACTGGTCTCCCGGACCCACTCAGATACCCACAACATCCCTACTTTAACGTGACCATATGAAAAGGGGGACACGGCTTCTGTATCTTTAAGAGTAGTAAAGAAAAGTTGAAGAGAATTTCAGCAGGTGTCGCTTGTATGCATGCAGCACCTGGTGAATTCCCTCTTGATCATAACAGTTAAAGGTGCAGGAGCTATACTAGAGTGGCCAGTTGCAAAAGAGGGCAGGGCTCCTGCAGCTTTAACTGTTTTGATGAAGAGGGAATTTCACCAGGTGCTGCATGCATACAAGCGACACCTGCTGAAATTCTCTACAACTTTTCTTTTCTCTACAACTGTGAAATGCATGCATACAAATGGAATTCCCTTTTCTGTACAACTGTTAAAGGGATGGGAGCCCTGTCCTCCATTTCATATTGTCACCCTACCCTACTTACAAATGAGAAACTGGCATGCACTGGAATTAGACTGGTCCAGCCATCCTAGATAAGACTCACCTCCACACAAACTTCTCTATAATAACTGGCCTTCTGCCTCACCCACTGACTGCAGCTCTTAGAGCACCATAAATTCACGTGTGGAACCCGACCAATAAAATGTTGACTAGCAGTACCTTTTTGGATCCTATTTGCTTGTTTTAATTCCTTAGAAGCATCAATCTGCCTACAGAAAGGTTTATTAGGCAGGAGAAAATCACCCTCTTTTTGCTACTCTAAAACCGATTTGCACTTCTAAAAGTTACGTGTGGGGTGTGTAGATTCTAAAAAGATTTGTATTGACATTTTTAAGGCAGTTCTGAACCTGAGCAAATGTCACACTGTTCCTTTTTAAATCACATGATCTTACCTTCTCTTTGTATAAGCAGAGTTAATGGTGGGGAGAAAGGGTGGGAGGTTAGGGAGGGCGGTGGGGCACACAACCCAGGAGATTAACTCAACTGCTGAATGTCCAAAAGCTAGTGCTGCTTTCTAATGCCTCGGACAAGATCTCAATTCATACACAGCTCCCTGTTTCTGAATTCCCCGAGTTATGTCCTGTCAGGATTTGGAAATGTTTGTGGAATTCATGCTTGCAACTGTAAAGGAAGAGGGGAATTGGAAACACTGCCATGGCTGCCACTATTAAATGCTTGAAAGATCAGAGTGATGCTCAGGGACCCTGGGTTCCCATGATCTCTGCCAGAGGCGAGTGGTGGTAGAGGACCTGTCAGGAAAAAGCACCTGGCGAAGGAATGGCATTTGGCTTTGAAAGGTGTCGTTGTCTCTCCATTCGGAGGGTCAGATCCTGGCACAGTGGTTGATTTAATTGAAAAGTCCAGGATTTGTGTGGCCAGTCAGGATCTCTGTCATAGGTACTTACACAATGTGTCAAAGGGAGAGGAGAAAACAGAACAGAACTGCATACCAGTGCTGGAGTAATTAGGGGAATCTCCGTTAAACATCAATCGAGAGTCTCCTAGTGCATGGATGAATAGTCAAACTTAATATCTGTTATTATTACATGCCTATAACAGTGAAGTTTTCTCGTGTGTGTGTGTGTGTGTGTGAGTGTGAGTGTGTTTGTGTGTGTGTTATATCTGCTGAAAATAAATACACCAACCTAACAATTCCATTTGTCACACCGGCGACTTGTGTGCATTCTGTACTTTTGACACATCCATTTTCATCATGTCACCCGCTGAGCCGGATGGGCGTAGTTGTCGTTTCATTTAGGAGGCTCCATGAAATATAGGTTTGAACTGGATATCAAAGCACTCTATCTAAATACTCCACAAATGATTACTAAATCATTAACTGCAATCCTCCTTTTGCAGGTATGCCCAGTGCTGACTAGGAGGAGATGCCAACCTGCAACTCGCTGCACTCTCTAAAACACTTCTCTCCAACCTGGTGCTTACCAAATGCGTTGGATTGCAACACCCGTCATTCCCAGCCATCCTAGTCAGCACATATGGAGAACATCAGGATGGAGCAGGCTGTTCTAAATCACCTCCTTCTCCTTCTTCTAAAGATAACTAGTTTCTCCCTATTAGCAATTTCACCAAACTTCATAATTTATTATTTGTTTGTTTATTTATTTACAATATGGATATACCGCTCCATATCTAAAATAGATTCTGAAGCAGATCACTTAGGTATAAACAGTAAAAAGAAAGAAGATTTTAAAAGCAAACTAAAAGTGTTCAATTTAAAACAAAGGAACAGTAAAAACAGTGGCTAGTCAGTTGAGTTAAGGAAGACTTCTTAAAATAGGGTTGTTTTCAGGAGGCACTGGAAGCAAGCACCTGCTAGTGCTGGCACTTGCCTGACCTCCGGGGGCAGGGAGTTTCAAAGAGAAGGGGCCACCACACTAAAGGCTCTTCTCCTGGTGGATTCCAAATGAGCCATAGGTCCATGTGGAACCACCAGGAGCATGATGTCCAATGACCTCAGTGATCAGGCAGGTTGGTAAGGGAGAAGATGCTCTCTCAGGTTTCTTGGTCCCAAGCTGTTTAGGGCTCAGAATATGACTTTGCCTCACTCCTAAAACACACAGTATTTTGACGCAGAGCCATTGCCAGCTTTTGGAAGCCAGTGTTTGGCCACTGTGTGTTGACAGAATATATGAATGTGCTCTGTTACTGCATGGCAATTTAAATAATCTATGATCATGAGAATACTCTGGATTGATCCATAAGAATTTAAAAATCATGCTGATGAACACACATTAACCCCCATGCATTGGCTGTAGATATATGCTCAAACATGTTTGTGAGGCGTTGTACTACCCCAACCCATTTGCGGAAGTGGAGGGTGAGAAATAACGAGGCGACACAAGTATATGGATTTAAATATGGGCCACATTCTGCAAAGGGGTAAAATTCCTAAGCGGGCATCTCACACTTGGCCTAAAGGCCATTCCTAGGATTGGGTGAGCCATTCTTAACCCCTGAAGTGGCGCCTTACAGCTCGCCACCTCATGGGTTCCCCAGTTGGGGTAGGGAGGCCTTCCGGTGTCACTGCCCATGTACCGCACAGCTCCGAGGGGGTGAGGAGGGTTGGCCTCATAGGTAAACCTTTCCCCCATTAGCTGGTGCCACAAGACTCCCAGCCATAGGCTTCAGGCACTACCCATCACCACCAATGGTGCCAGAGAATGCTCACCAATATTCCCCGCTCGAGATGCCCGCACCTAACCACCATCAAATGTGACCAAACAACACTGAATCAACCTTTTTAATACACCCAGCCTGTCTCACAGTGTGGAGTAGGCGAAAAAACTCACAACCAATTCAGATTGTGAGCAAAAAAATCCTACTCAGCCTACAAAAGGACAACCAGCGAACCCACACTGTCTACAAAGGAGGGAGGGAGGGAGCCAAAAAGACGAAGAGGGCTCTGGGCAGGAGCACCGCTCTTAAATGGCTGTGCTCTTCCCCGTTCCAATGGCACCAAAACAAGATGGCCAATGGCCTACCTCCATGCCGTGCTGTCTCTCCCACCATCCGCAATTGGCCTCCCCCCACTCAGGCGTTGCCGGATGTGGGTCTGAGGTGCTTCCCAATGTATCTAGGGGTGGTAAAATGCCTGTGATGTCAGAAGTAATTCGATGTAAACTTAAAATATTAGAAACAAATAACACATTTAGTACTAAAAACTAACGATTTGGGGTATTGTGGGGTATTTGTCTACCCCTATAACAAACCTGTCTCTGGTGAAATGAATGAAATCTCATGGTTTGTGCCAACCTACTAACACCTACAGCACCTTCTTCCTGCTTCCTTAGACCAGTTTTCTCTGGAAAAAAATGGGTTATTTTTATACCCCAGGATGTTGCTTGAATTTGTGGTATAACTACACCTCCAATTTCAATATCAATAGATTACTGGGATATTTTATGGCCCAGGTGTGCTTTTGTTTACAGATCATAGAATCATAGAATAGTATAGTTGGAAGGGGCCTATAAGGCCATCACATCCACCCCTCTGCTCAATGCAGGAATCTACCTTGAAGCATGCCTGACAGATGGTTGTCCAGCTGCCTCTTGAAGGCCTCTAGTGTGGGAAAGCCCATGACCTCCCTAGGTCATTGGTTCCATTGTCGTATTGCTCTAACAGTCAGGACGTTTTTCCTGAAGTCCAGCCAGAATCTGGCTTCCTGGAACTTGAGCCCATTATTCCATGTCCTGCACTCTGGGTTGCTCAAGAAGAGATCCTGGCCCTCCTCTGTGTGACAACCTTTCAAGTCTTTGAAGAGTGCTATCATGTCTCCCCTCAGTCTTCTCTTCTCCTGGCTAAACATGCCTAGTTCTTTCTGTCTCTCCTCATAGGGCTTTGTTTCCAGACCCCTAATCATCCTCTTTGCCCTCCTCTGAACACGCTCCAGCTTGTCTGCATCATTCTTGAAGTATGGTGCTCAAAACCGGATGCAATACTCAGGATAGAAAGTGGTAAGTGACAAGTGGCTGAAACTGGGGGTCATCATGCAGTAACAGAATCCAACAATATCATGGAAGGATTTAGTTGTAGATCAACTTCTGTGTAAATTCTGCAATGTAAGGTAGATTTGCCACCCTAGCTTAATTGATGAGGGTTTTAACAACAATGGCTGTAAACCATTGAAGGATTTTAAGTCAACAAATTATTTCCACATTGTGCATTGCTGTTATCCATCAATTATAATAAATATTATGGTGCATCAATGGAGGTTTCTCTTGGCTAAACTTCACATGACCATTAATTCATCAGAAAAAAAATATTATCTGCAACCTTCTGCCTGAATCTAAAGGTGTACATAGATTTCTTGGAGGACAGATGCGATTAAAGGCAGATCTAAAAGCCAGATTTCAAGTAGCCTCAATCGTTAATCAATAAACATTATCAATGTTTTCAGCCCTATAATCAGGAAGGTGAGGGAGTTTCTGTTAAAAAATATGTTTTGTGCAGTTGAGGGAAGCCATTCTTTTAATGACTTTTTAACTGAGAGCCATAGCCAGGCAAACTGGTACCTACAGGGATATTCTATAGCCCCTCCCTGAATATACAGATTCCATTAAGCCCGTAGCCCAGGGATGGGCAACCTCTAGCTCTTGGGCTGCATGCATTCCTCAGAAGCCCTCTGCATTCAATCAGTTCAGATTTCTGGAAAGAACACTCTGTCCCTTTCCAGAAACACCGAGAGCAACCGTCACTCTCAACAGGAATGCCAGAAAAAACTACGATTTTACAACCAGTATTGTCACTTTTCTTTTTGAATTATAATAGCATGTATCAAAATCCAGCTCCTCAAAAAGGGTTATATATCCAAAACATTGGGTTTTTAAATACATCATTAAAAGATACCCGCTTTTCATAGCACCAGAGTTCGTCTCTCTTCTTTTTGCCATTCCAGAAAGCCCATTGAGGGCCAGTGTGGCTACTAATGAATTGCCCCCAAACAGGAAATGCATCACACACACACACACACACACACACACAGAATACAAAAGGAGACACCAATTTGCATAAAATATACATAAGCAAATTTATATGTCTAGGTGCACATTAGAAATTATTATAATTCAAATAGAATTAGGAATGTGCTCATCAGAAAAACTTGCTTGCGTTTGTAAATAAATGTCCATTCTATCTGTTGGCATCTCATGTTTCTTGTATAAATTTGAGTAATATTGTAGGAAGACTCTTTGTATCTTCACATCGTCTATAACTTCCCTATCCCCATCCTGGATTTTAACTATTGTCATCTTTTCTTTTTCTTTTCGCAATTTATAATCTAACCATTTTCGCGGTTTGTTTGCACCTTCAAATTCTCTCTGTTTCACGTAGTTTCTGTGCATGTTTATCCAAATGTGGGCATCAATGGTGAGCATTTTTTTTAATGTGTGCATTCTTCTTCCGTGATTAAAGTGTATCTGTGCACATTTTTGAAATTGGCGCATGCTGTCAAACACATTTTGTTTGGGTCCAGGAATTACAGTTCAAGTGCAGAAACGTACGGAGTTTGACCATAGATGGCCTCTGAGTCCATTGTTCAATCTGGAAGGTACAACCTGGGTAAATCCGGATAAAAAAATGAACAGAAACGACTTTATCATTCATCACTAAATACAGGACATCCCACCAGAGTGTAGATGACTGTGACCAGGTGACCTGAGAGCCTTGGTCAACCTGCTGTGCAGATGCCAACTGTGGAGGACACCTATGGAGGATACCTTCAAAACAGAGGACTGTCTTCCGTAAAAGAGGACATATGGCCACCCTGCTCCATGGGACATAAGAGGGAGATATAGAAAAGGAGTGTGTCAGAAAGAAAAAGAAAAGGGGGTGGCAGAAAGAGAAAGGGGTGACCTATTCACCTTAGCCTTGGATCCTGCCCACCGCTGACTTTGGCCTGCTCACAACTGGCCTGCTGCCTCCAATAGATTACCCTAGATGGCGTGTGGGCCTTGACAGGAAAAAGGTTTCCCACCCTAGATCTGCCCCGTTTACTTATGGAGATATGAGGAAAAGCTTACAGATAGTACATCTGTTCATTTAAAACAATTTCTTAGCCAACCTTTTTTTAAATATATATATATATATGTTCTGGTTCTTCTGCAATAACGCCCCACCTTTCTCTTAGTCTATGAGACAAAATTCCTAGCTATGAGACTGTTTCAACAACTCCTTTTGTATATGAAAGAGGCCAACTCAAGTTAGCCGGTGGCATACACATTCCAAAACGATCTTTAAACATATTGATGAATTTACAATCAAAAGATGGGGATGATGTTCCAAAACAATTGAAATGGAATATTAGAAAAACATATCTCAATAATACAATCCAAGAGTTCTTATTTTTTGCTCGCATTTTGTGATCAGAATACATTTCTCCAACCTAGAATTTGTAGTCACCCAGAGAAAAAACGGTGACATGCCTACCAAAGACAGACATATATTGCTTAACCTAAATTGACCCTTTTTTCCTTCTATTCTAATAGATCTTCCCTTTTTTTTCTTCTTTTTTGTCACTCAAAATGAGTGTCTGATGTATGAGCATAAATTGTTAAAAGCAGTTTTAGGTAAAGGGAGAGAGAGTGAAGTGGAGATTTTTTTCCTCTCCACAAAAGCCAACCTCAATTTATGTCAAAGAGGGTTAAAAGACCTTGGGATTAAAGCAATAAACTTGCTGCTGTCAAAGCTAAAACCCGCTAACAATTTAGTGCCAAACGCATGTTGTTCAATATCATTTCATATTATATTATGTCACAAGGAGGTGACGGTTCCACATCAGCCTGACAGGGCTGATTTACTCTGAAGAATTCATCGACATTTTGCAGAGTCAAAGCTGACTTGGTTTTGTTTGGATGCTGGGTGGGAAATTGTACATTTGTCGTGCATCCAAAATGGAACATTAGGCCAAACAGCAGAAAGACTGCCGTCAGAAGGGCTCTCGTGGAATGGCAAGTTGAGCTTTTTAGAATGCTGAGCTGGGGTGACCATATGGAAAGGAGGACAGGGCTCCTGTATCTTTAACAGTTGTATAGTAAAGGGAATTTCGGCAGGTGTCATTGGCATGCATGCAGCACCTGGTGAAATTCCTTCTTCATCACCACAGTTAAACCTGCAGGAGCCCTGCCCTCTTTTGTATCTGGTCACTCCAGTATAGCTCCTAGAAGAATGGTGATTGCTATGCACCAGACCTCCGCTGACTGCCTGATGCCACGAGCCACTGGGCGATCCACAGGTGCCTTGCAACCAGGTGCTCTGCTGCCCACTCCCTCTCTGGGCTTCCATTTTGCATAAAAATGGCAGCTGGACCTCTTTTTTTTTTTTTTGCAAAGCACCATTTATGTAAATGCCGGGCATGTGGGGGCCATTTATGCAACATTCTTCTGCCAAGTCAGGCCAATGCAAGGATCCATGGACTGGCATCTGGGAGTGGAGGCAAACCAGTGACAAATTGCTCACCAACTGCCTTCTTCCCCTACTTCTCAGAGAACAACCTGTCTTGGAGAAGTAAAATGAGCATTAAAGATCAGGGTGTGTTACAATTAGGAATGGGTAAAATTTTATTTCAGTTCACTTTTGATTTATATATATATATATATATATATATATATACTAACATCACAAAGTTCTCCACATTTAGGAAGAAAAAAAAATGAGATTTATTCATTTCTTTTAAATCAAATGCGAAAGAAACTGAACTGATAGGTTTGTCCATCCAGGCCCAGGACTTTAAGTGTTTTAGCTCTTAAACATGTGGCTTTGAATCCCTGTGTATTCAACCATCTCAGTGCTTAGTTAAGGCAGCTGCTAGAACCATGTGTGCAAATGGACTGTCAAACTACTCCACCCTATTTGTGTGCAGAGAGACTGGGTGGACAATTTCACCAAATTTCTCCAGGCTGAGGAGAAATTCTCCAACAGTTTCTCACAGGTAGGTCTCACCATTGGTGTGGGGTAACTTATTGGTTTTTCCCCCTTAGGTTTCATTTACTTTTGGACTGGATTGGAAGCCACCTTGGTCCCATTTTGTACGCTCCACAATGCCCTGTTCTACCTAGCATCATTCCAGGGAACCGTCAGGGGGGAAGGGAAGGGGGCCAGCCCAAAATATGGTGAATAAAATGTGGAGGCAATTCTCCAAAGTGGTCTTTCATTTCTAGTGGGTTAAGAAAAGAAAAACCTGAGGAGCTTTTTGAGGAAACAAATATCAGTCATTTTAGCTTAGATCTCTTATCAACCAATATGCAGGCAATGCGATAAGTGTGTTATAACACTCCAAAAAACAAAAAGTAGGACCATTAGTAGCACATCCAGTTTACAGTTTTTTATAGATTTAAAAAATATTAAAATCCTAACATTTTAAATTTTATAGCTTATTTTTTAAAATATATATAAACAGATTTTAACATGTGAAATGTTTCAGTATAAAACACTATATTTAGTCACAAACATGTAGCATATCAGTCTGCCTGCACTTTAAGATCAGAAAGACAGGCCCTTCTCATCTGCCCACCAGTGAATGAAATTAGGTGGGTCTCCACACGGCAGAGGGCCTTCTCAGCAGTGGCCCCACACCTGTGGAACAAACTCCCACCGGCGGTCCACCATGCGGCATCCTTACAGGCTTTTAAGGAGGCCTTAAAAACGTTTTATTTTACTATGGCTTCTCATAAATAAATACTGTTTTGTTGCTACTGCCCTTGTTGCTTTATTGTTAGAACCTATCTACACAGTCCCTTGGAATGTTTTAAATAGTATTTTAAAACGTTCCAAATAGGTGTGTTCTAAAACATCTTAGGCCTCATTAAGGAGTATTCACCTTACAGGAGAAAACTTCTTCAGTCTTCAAAGCGGTGTGTGCGGTCACACACTCTTCTGCCCCATCTCTTTCTGTTTCATTTTTACAATGAGTTTAGGGCAAAGCATTGTGGGCATTGTACTTCAGTCGCTCAGTTCCTCCTTAGTTCCTCTTTCTTCCCCACCAATCAGCTGCTAAGCATTTGGGCACAGGTAAATGAACCACTGCCCCCATAAATCACAAATGGTAAGGAAGGACACATTAGTTTACTTAAAATGATTTATTAAAAGTAAAACCATTGTATATAGCTGAAGTGAGTTTTAAAAAACCTCGGGTATACATCGTTCAAGGGTTGTGTCATGTGGCCCAAAGAGTTTTCGTAACCCTTATAAAACGTTAAAAACCTAGTGTGTATATCGGCTCTTAGTTTTTACTGTTAGCTTTTATTGTTTTTAACTGATATTTCACTGTCTCTGCTTTGATTACTTTTAATATTTATACAGTTTTATGTATGGTTGTAAGCTGCCTTGGGAGGGCTTCTGTCCTGAAAGGCAGCTAAGAAATGTTTTAAATAAATAAATGAAATGAACAGCATACCATTGTAGCATATTCTTGTTTGTGACTGAAGCTGGTGTTTTATCCCTACTTACAATGATCAAAATTATGATTTCAGAATTAAACCACAATATCGAGCAAAATACAACAGAAGTAAGCTCAGCAGATGAAAAACATTGTTTTCGGTCAAATCATATATATGGCAAGGCAAAAGCCTTCAATAATAATAATTTCACTAACTAGCCAGATTATTCTATGATACCCTGAAATTCCAGTACTCATACAAAAACTTGAAACACCGCTGAGATTGGAAGGGAGCCCTTTTCCAATGAATGCTTCCACTTTAATCTGTGTTTTTTTTTTCCTGTGGTTCATGATCACATCAAAGCAGGGCATGACCTGGTGATGACCTACTGAACAGCCAAGAATAGCTGCGCATTGGCTCTGGATATTGTCAGAGTCTTCCGAGCATAACCACCAGTGGCTCCTTGGTTAACAATGGTCAACTACCTTCATGCTTCACAACTCCTTCTTTCCCACATTGGTCTCATCGAGATGATAAATTCTAAGTATTGCTTAGAAAGCTTATTAGTTACATTTCTATCCTCCACAGTGAAACTCCCCACAGGCATTGCCCTGCAGGGAGAAGGGAGACCGTTGAGCACAGTGACAGGCAATGGGCAATTCCAGTGTTGGTCATGGTGCGTGAAAGACTCCCTTCTCCCTCCTGGAGCACCAAGCATGGAAAAAAGAGATGTTTGCAGCCCTGGAGTTGCCCACCACCTCTCATTGCCCCTGCCACTACTGCTCTGGCCAGCTAGCAGCTCTGCACAACTGTCCCTAGAGAGAGAGAGAGAGTTGCAAAGAACGGCTGGCAATGCGAGGGTGGCGGTGGAAGTCCACCAGCTGGCCCGAATCGGTGCAGGTCGATTCAGGCCAGATAATGGACAAGGGGGAGGGGCGATCCACCAAAAGCTCGGAGGGCTTTAACACACACACACACACACACACACACACACACACACAACGGATGGATTCCTCTGACATCCCTCCTGCTGCACTACCAAAGCTGAAGAAAACTTTAAAGATTAAAAACGTTAAACATTAAAAAACAAATATGAAGAAAGAAAGAAAGAAAGAAAGAAAGAAGGCTTCTGCTGTTACAACTATAAGACCCCCCTTCCCCTTAATTGCATCATTTTGCCCTTTGCCTTTTGTTTCATTTCAGCAGCTTACCTGAAAAGCCGTTCTTCCAGACCAATTCAAGTGAACTTCCGAAGTGATCCAAAAGGGTAAGATAATGCCTACAGCAGGGGCATCAAATCTCACTCAGCCAGATGGCCAAATTCAATTTTGGAGAAGTTCCCAAGGCCTGCATTCCAGTGATGGGCAGGGATAAAATACCCCCAAATACCCCCGATACCACAGGGTATACCAGTGCTAATATTTTAGCGTTAAATTCATATTGCCAGTAATCAAGCCTTAGGAGAGGTGTTCAGCCTTTAAGAATGAAGGGAAAACATACAGAAGCTGGAACACCATCAAATGATTGGAGGATGGAGGAAAGATGGTAGGGCCTGGAGAAATAGGCATGGCCACCTTGGGAGCACTGAAGGGTCATCTTTAAACCCCAGGTGGGCCATATATGACCCACAGACCTGAGGTTCAACATCCTTGACATACAGGAAGAGAAAGAGGAGGTCTCCCCTCTATAGGCAGTGGAGAAAACTAGGAGGGATCCTTCTATGGGTGGAGCCCAGTTTTGGAACATCCTCCCAAGGAAGTCTCACTAGCTAAATTGCCTCAAAGCTTTCAATGATAGTCTAAGGGCACACTCCTTCCCCAGTTAGTTCAGAGTCCAGGAGGACTCCCAAACTGCGTACTTGGTCTTTTAGGCAGAGTGCTACCCCATCTAAGACCAGGTGTAAACCTCCATCCGAAGTAGTTGGTTTCCCCACCTACAGCACCTCCATCTTGCCTGGATTAAGTTTCAGCTTGTTCACCCTCATCCATCCCAAAACAGCCTCCAGACACTGGTTCAAGGGTTCCACACCCTCCCTGGGATGTGCAGTTAGAAACGAGGGAGAGAGAGAGAGAGAGCCCTACTGCCAGGATGGAGAATGCTGGGAGTTGTAGGACATTTTCCCCATCTTAACATACACCCTAAGACTTTTTTTTGTTTTGTTTTGGTGTCCAAAGCTGAGATCCTATACACACTTACCTGGGAGAAATTCCCAGTGAATTCAGTGAGGCTTACTTCTGAGTAGACATGTATCAGATGGTGTTGTAAAACACCACGC
This sequence comes from Anniella stebbinsi, assembly GCA_029215795.1. NCBI lineage: Eukaryota > Metazoa > Chordata > Lepidosauria > Squamata > Anniellidae > Anniella > Anniella stebbinsi. The sequence goes on from JARDYH010000007.1 coordinate 16,869,661, forward strand.
CTACTGTGACCTTTCTCTCTCTTCTTTCAGATCCTTCCCCAAGACCTGTCTTTCCTGCTCGGCTTTTGGCTCATCCCCCTATTCCCGACTGGGGCCAAGCAATTGCGTTTGCTGACATTCCTCCTTCCCTGTCCTGGTCTCTCCCTCTGTTGTTGTCACCATTGTCTGTTTGAGATTGTAAGTAAGCTCCCTGGGGGTCTTATTTTGCTTATGTAATTCCAGAAGGTGTTATGTACGCTGATGCTTTTGCAATAAGAATAGCAGCAATCAACGATATTCATTTCTTTATTTTTACTGTTTCGTTGGTTAATGACCAACCCTTTCAAAGTTTTGAAGAGAATTGTAAAAAGCTGCTTTATGCATTTCCAGTGTCGCAATTGTCCTTAGTTTTGAGTTATTCTGTCTCTTCCTCCCTCCCTTTTCTTTTTATAATGATCCCATCTAATGGTATTACTGCAGCTTCTTGTCCAGATCTCCCCTTGGAGACTTGCAGACTTCTTAACACCATTTTTCACTTTCCTTACTTATACATATACATCTTCACTCCAGTTCTGAGAATCTGCTAATGGATTGCCCAAGTCCCCCTTTCTACATGTGATTCCAATGATATCTGGCATTACTCACAGGTGAGAGATCTGAAATTTAAGCCCATCAACCTCCACTTCGGTGCTTCCCAAGCAAAAGGGGGGATTGACAAGTTCTTGGACAAGTATGGAATACAGCTCTGCTGGGCTAAATGAACCAGTGTGCAGAGAAGATGAAACTGACAAGGTTCTTTACAAAAGAGGAATATGTCTCTGCAGGGCTACATAGTGGACAGGTGGACTTAAGAACATAAGTCGAGCCCTGCTGGATCAGACCAAGGGTCCAACTAGTCCAGCACTCTGTTCACACAATGGCCAAGCAGCTGATGACCAGGGACCCACGAACAAGACAACACCCTCCCACCCATGTTTCCCTGTAACTGGTGTGTATACAGGCTTTACTGCTTCAGATACTGGAGGTAGCACATGGCCATCAGGACTAGTAGCCATTGATAGCCTTCTCCTCCAGGAATTTATCCACCCCCCTTTTAAAGCCATCCAAATTGATGGCCATCACTACATCTTGTGGAAGTGAGTTTCATAGTTTAACTATGTGCTGTGTGAAGAAGTACTTTCTTTTATCTATCCTGAATCAGCTTCATGGGATGACCCCAGGTTCTAGTATTATAGGAGAAGGAGAAAAATGTTTGCACTTGAGAACAATCATCGATAAAACTTATTTTAAAGAAATCATGACCATATTGATGCAAACTGCAGGACCCCCAAAAATGCACAAAACATTTCTGGAATTGGGGTAGGGGATCTGCTACAGTCTTCTCCTGCGTATCGGAATGGAAACACTGCAAAATCCCATTGGCCTTAAACAGAATTGAATTCCCAGCTGTACTTATCCCTACTTGTACTTCCCCAAGCAATAGTAGAACAGAAGAAGAGCTGTGCTAGATCAGACGAAGGTTCCATGTCGTCCAACGTTCTGTTCACACAGTTGCCAACCAATATGTGAATTAGGACTAAGGCAGGATCTACACTACTGCTTTATCATGGTTTATATAATGGTATTGACAACTGTCGGGGCCCACGACACATTGCATAATCCATTTTCAAACTGCTTTCAAAGTGTTGGTGTTGATCTATCAAGCCATGGTTCTTGATATTTGTACTTCTCGGGATCTTGCAGTATAGTTCTCTGAACAACAACAACAAAAATGCTTACAAAAGTGTGCACATAGGGGGAAAGTACATACAAAAAAATCATGTATTGGTAAAAGACAGATACACCCAAAAGCATCACGCACAAGAAAAACTGCTTGCAGAAAGGCGTGTATGAGGTGAACATGCTTACAGAAATTAAGAGAAATGCGCACACGGGAATGCATATTTTTGTGCGCACATTTCTCTTAATATATTTCATGCAGAAAAATTCACGTGGGCTTTTTCTTTCTTTTTTTAAGTTGCAAACTGATGTGGAGCTAGGATTGAATCTGGTCCACATCAAAAGAAAAGAAAGGATTATACTTACAGTGTAATCCTATGCATGTCTTCTCGAAAGTAAGCCCTGCTGAGTCCAATAGGACTTACTTCCAAGTAAGTGTGCATAGGATTACAGCCTTGATGTATCCATTCATATTTCTCTCCTCATTCCAATAACTCTGTGACACTCTCTAGTGGAAGCCAGATATATACACCACCTCAAGCCATGCTCGCTCAGTGTGTGCTTGCATTGAGGGGGGAGGGAGGGAAACCCACTTACAAAGAGACGAGAAGCTGACTGAAACGGATCTTGGGCACTGTTGCATGTGTGTAGCTCTGCTTGGGTTTTCTAACACCACATCCAAAATACTTACAGACAGGTCCCTTCTGTTTGAAGCCCAGAGGATAACATGGTACTGAAGCATAAATAAAGACTGCCACTAGCCAGGAGTAACTGGCAGAAGACAAAACCCCAGCCAGCAAACTGTCACGGCTGCTCCAGAGGGTTTATAAGCTTTATCAAATCTGTGCTGGCTAATTCGCTTTCAGAGGTGTATATACTGATAACACGGCTCCTTCCCTTTCCTCGCTTTCCTCGGCAAGCAAAAGACAGACAGGTCCTGAGGACGGATCCTGCTGCTGTTGCATCCTTCATTTCCACCAGCAGAGGCATTTTGCGCTGCTCACAAATTACTAGCTCAAGCTATAAATATCTTGGAGCCGAGAGTATTTTAGTGAAATGCAATCCATTCTATTCCCCAGTAATGCTTTTCCTTCCATTTCTGGGAGGAAAGAGGCTCTGATCCAGAGCCACTTTCTAGGCTGCAAACTGATGCACATGTTTACTTAAGAGTCACCACACTCAATTTAACAGGGCTTCCTCTAAACATTCAAAGAATTCATAACTGGTGGTAATTGTGGGGTGAGAGGAGTGATGTCTCTCAAACAAATTCTGACACAAAGATTCAAATTATTTCTCTGTGTGTGTGTTTACTCCTCATACACCACAATATATTTTCACCATAGTGCTGTTGTTTTCACCATAGGGCTCCTGTTGGGTTCAGAAGTCAAATAGTGAGATCCTAAACATGATTATTTAGATCAAAGCCTACAGAGTTGGCTGTTGGGCAGTTTAAATATGTAACATTAATAATAATAATAATAATAATAATAATAATAATAATAATAATTGGGAGGAGGAGAAGGATGGGGAGAAAGAGTGAGCATAGGATGAACTATTTTTTATTATTAGTTTAGTTTAGATATAGCTTTGTGCATGCAATTATAAACATGATAGTTTATCAGCATCTATTGTTGAATAGCAACTGTTATTAATCACAGTGACATAAATTAATACCCTGTGCTTGTAAGTGCATGGGAAGTTTTGGTTTGGCGTTTTAAAGTGTGTGAGAGAGTGGAGGGTGGGGGGGGAGCTTCTCTTTTTTGACCATCCAGAATGAGAGGCAGGAGGGTAGAGAGATTCTGTGGATTCTTTTCCATTGCCACTTCATAAATCTACTGCTTGTAATTATGCCTCTGGGGTGGCTTTCGTTTCAAAAGAGATGCGCTCCACTCCGTTTCCCCTTTGGGTCTCGGCTGCCTCGCAATGTCATTTGTGCGGCATTCCTCCATGTTGGGTTCATCATTTCTGAAGCTTCTTCAAAGATTTCAAATGATCACCCTAATGAGCGCTGTGCGTGTGAGGGGCCAGGGCGATGGGAGGACATGTTGCCAAATTCTGCAGAATTTGTTTGCCTTTCAAAAATAAATAAATAATAATACTAAAAACAAACTGTGGGGCATCTCGAAGCACGCTCTCGTAAATCATATGTGAAAATGTACTAATTTATTTAGTACACTGCATGTTGTTAGGACATCACTTTAAATGAAGGAAATTCATTTTGCCTATTCATGTGCCTTTTCAAGTTAGTAGTAGTAGATTTTATTTTGCAAGCCTCCAAATCCTTTCTGTAGAATTTCTAGGCCTTCCCTTATTTTATTTATTCCTTCCTGCTCTTCCTTCATAGACAGTAAGAGGTTGAATCAGGACTTTGGCTTACACTGCACGCCATAGTGCTGTTGTAAAGACAAATGGCTCAATCCCGTTACAGGGAAGGGATGGGAGAATGAGCAATGTTTGAGATCACTAGGATTCTCCGAACATTTTCTCCCCCACTTGTCTCATGTTTGTCTTTGCGATCGCTGCTGACTTTGCACGAAAAGGAAACTTGCGCAAATGAAGCAGTGATCGAACAGGAGATTTGCAAGAATCTTTCCAAACTTGTGCGCATTCCTCATTTGCACAAATTTCCTCCATGGTGCAAAACGGGGCTTATTCGGGCCACTATGGAAATTTGTGCAAATCAAACTGGAAATCTCTCTTTGCCTGGGAATTTCAAGCCTGAACCCACAACCAAAAGAGGAGAGGTAGCACTGAATCCGGGGCAGAATACACTTTCCATATTGAAGCTATCTCACGATATTTCCCGGGTGAGCATTTCCATCGGTAGCGCAAGAGCAACACAAACAAGGAGGGTGATCTAACCAACTTGTAAGTTACTATTAACCACAGAGTGCAGTGAGCATGTCTTTGCAGATTTCTGGTTAAAAGTCACTGAAGTGCAGCGGCGAAGTAGAAAACCCAAGTGAAATTCATCAGACATTTGCATTTGCATTAAGATGTTATATCTGCAGGAGAGATGTCAAGGATTTGAATTCTGCAGGGGTTTGGTTAAGAGATATATAACGTAGGTGATCACCCTCAATGTAATTAATTCTTCAAACACAAGGGATTCCTTTCTTTCCTGGACACACCAACCACACCTTTGAAGAGAGCGTGTGTTTAAAAAGCAAACACAGTTTCCCACTGTACAGAATCAGTGCATTTCAACCACTCTGGCCTCATCCACACCAAGAAGGATATTGCACTATGAAAGTGGTATGACAGCAGTATATATCCTTGGAGATTTGGAAAAAGAAGAAGACGATGACAACGTTGGGCACTTGGTGAGGTCCACTTCATGACAGGGGCTCCACAACCAATCCTGACAGCCTGGTGGTCTGCCTGTTCTGTCTCCTTGCTGTCACTCCTGTTTATCTGCCACCTTTAAGCATGAGCAGTGATAGAAGCAAGGAGAAGGGGGAGCGGTCTGTGTCCCCCTTACCCTCTTCCTCTAGGTGGCTGTGCAGATGAGGCCTCAAAGACAGAGGTAAAGAGATGTAGCATTGAAGAAAGCAGTGAGGAAACGTTAAGCATCATCATGGATTGGGCCCACAGAAGGAATCATGTCCAACAGCAGTGATTGACCACCACAACCCAATGGTACCCTGTTGTGAATTTACTGCCCCTTCCTCTGGTATCCAACCACTGTTAACCAACCATATGCAACTTTACCCAAGAGTTACATCCTGTATCATTATCTGAGCCAAACTGACCCTCTAGGTGGGGATAGCCAAACTCCCCTGCATCTTGTTCACACTCTGCTCGCCAGACTCCCGCTGGTTGCCTGGCCCCAATGTGCATGTGGAGAGAGCCGCCACATGGTTCGTGGGTGCCTGATGAGAGCTCGTGTCTTTCTTTCTTTCCTTCTTTCTTTCCACAAGATGCGATTCGTGCAAATTCTCAGCTGGAAATCTTTGCAGAAATTGCAATTTGCAATAAATCACAGACATAAATAGTGCAATTTATGTAAAAATGCAGGCGCCAAAGACCATTTACACCTTCAAGTTTGTGCAAATTACAATATTTTGCACAACTCGTGATTTCCATAAATGTTCCCAGGTGCAAATTTGTGCAAATCAAGATTGAGATTTGCACAAATGAAAGAAAAGTAGAAATCATGAACTTGCCCAACTTGGCACATGCTGAGTCGAGCCAGCTAAGAGATCCGCAAGCTGAGTCTGCAGAGCCGAGCTGTCAAAAACTCACTGACCCCCATTCCCAAAATGGATTCCTCTGACATCCCTACTTTTAGCACCTTCCATTGCCCATCTAGCAGCTACTGGAAAAAGCATACAGGAGTTTTCAGCGAGAAGCTATCCCTGTCACCATCTCTCCAATAAATCCTCCCCAAAAGCTAGCTGAACCGAGCCCTGGCAAAATAAATACATTTCCCAAGGTTTGATCCATGCCTAAATAGAAATCTTAGCAAAACAGACAGAACAGAATTTCTTGAATGACTAACTCTCTTAAGTAATGGATTTGCCTGGATCATACATTGCATCCCTGCAGTCTCCCCCATCCTCACCCCCACCCCCACAAGCAGAATATCTGTGCAAACAAAGGGCCTGGTGTGGAACAAGAGATTCTGTCTGGAAAATATTACCTCCCTTGGGTCCTGTACCCTGGGATGTGCAATTTTCATCCCACTCTGAGAGCTGCTTGCCTGGCCTTGTTGGTTGTATTGATCACAATGGGTCTTTCCTAATAGAGTTACAAGACATTTTCAGTTGCAGGCTCAGAAACCTATGGGAAATAGATCCTCTCTCTTCTGCTGCCGCCTTTCTATAAGGCCAAGCTTTGCCACATTCCTGCTACCTCTTCTGGGTCTTAAAATATAATAAATACCAATACCTGTGCAGCTAACAATCTGAAGGAAAGCAGAGCAGTGGCATAGGTTCTGAATTCACAGGAAGAGAGGACAAGATGCGTCTGATTGCTAACACAAATCTCCTCCGTTATATCGTTCTATGATAACAGTGCCATGTCCTGTTTAAGGCTTCTTTCTCATGTTCTCGGGCTATTGAGACATTTGTTCAGCTTGCATTTTAGTGGAAACGTGTCTAATCTACCTTTCCCAAACCTGTTCAGGAACTGATTTGCAGTTGCCCTTTGATATTCTCCCCCTTCCTAATTTGGTGCAGTTCCCCCGTCAAACATGTGCATACAAAAATGCATTTATTTATGATTTCTTTATTTATTACATCATTTACATCCCACCCTATATCACAAGGATTTCAGGGCAGCGTACAGTTGAAATCATACATATAAATTCTAAAACAAATCAAACCATTCGTATATTAAAAACCGATACAAAATTTAAAAACAGTAAAATTCAATTAAAACAAAACAGCGTGCAGGCTGGTGGATTTAGCCATTAAACGAAAGGGTGCCATGTTGTTGAAAATAACATGCAAGATGAATTCTATGTGGGAACCATACTTGCACAAATGTATATATTAGGTGAAATTGTGTAAAACAAATGCATATGTTAAGAGAAATTCACAAACTGATACAGAAATGAGATGAAGCAACTTCAAGAGAGCAACTCAATGGCCCCTAGAGAGTGTCCAAGGAGGCACAAGATTTTTCTCTCTTTGGCTGTAGATGGCACTATGGTCTCCGCGGGGCAAATCTCCATGCTAATTTTTTACCACCCCATCACCTAGCTGCCATGGAAAGTTCTGCAATGGTTTCATGTCCTGAATTCAGTCTCATGACATCAGAAGAGGACAGAGAGGGAGGGAAGGGGGAGCATTGATGGGGGGTGGGAGAGGAGATGATGTGATCCATCATGTTCACAAACCTCTCTGTTCCTGTCTCTGCCTCAGGGAAAGTGAGCAAGTTAGGGGGGCTCAGAGGCCAATCTAGCACAAAAAACAGGAACGGTCGGAGAAAACACCTCTTTCACACACAAACACACACACACACACACTGCCCTGTCTGGCTCTTGCTGGTAGGCTAAACTGGAAGAAGTCATTCAGGGTCTCATTATTATACTGATGACATGCAGCTCTACCTCACTTTTTGAACTGATACTAGGTGGCTGTGGAAATCTTGAATCAGTCCCTGGACTCAATAAAGTTTTCAGCCCTGAAGGCTGAACTAGAGGGGTTGGGGAACACACATGTATACGCAACCATAAACACACACACACACACACACACACACACTTATGTTCTCATCTGAAAAGACCACGTATAAAAAGGAGCGGGCAGCATCCAGCAATAGAGTCTCAGCTCAAGAGAATATATGACAACAGTCCAAAGAGGATTCTATGGGCACTGAACTCCTGTTCTTATAAGCCCACAATATGCAAATCCATCTGTGTTCCAGCAACAGAAACCTGGGAGTTCCTTGCCAGTGACTCAGCACCAGTCGATTCTCCCTTCCTCCTCTCCTTTCCTTGAGAGGAAAAAAAAAAACCCTCCTCTTCCTTGAACTGATTTAAATCATTTGCTACTACTGCTGACTTCGGCAGTTTGTTCCGGAACATATTTCAGCTACCCTTTGTGTAAAGCTGTTCTGTATGAATACATCGGAGTTCCTAAATTCTAGGGCACATATTGGAATGGTTACAAAAGTAATTTTAGTGCAGCTGGCAAATGGCCTAACTCGAGTATCTTCATTTCCCTCATTTCCCCATCTCTGCATATACAAACACACACACACACACACACACGCGCGCGCATACACAACTCAAGTGTGATAGTTAATTTCTTGGCCTCACAGACGAGTGTGCCATAAACTCTGAGAAAGGCACTTCTCTGCCCAGGTAATTCAACAGACACCGAAGTTGAACTTGCCACAGAATTCAGGGGAATATCTGCTCAGAAGTCATTTCTGGCCATGAAAGCTATTCTTCTAAGGCCATGTCTACACCAGGGATCTATCCCGGGGTCATCCCTAGGTCATCCCTGTGCATCTAAATGATGCACAGGAGATCCCGGGGCCAACCAGAGTCTATCTAGGGATGACCCCAGGATAATCCCAGGATAGGGAAAAATGGGGATATTCCAGTTTTCCTGCTGTCCCAGGTCCTAAAAAGGGGCATAGAGCTGCATGGGGTGGCTCAGGGTCCATGGGGGGAAAGCAATTTCACCATCCACAGGATGGGGGGAGGAGGGGGTTCTTTCCACCACACAATGGCTCCTCTGTCTCTTGGGGAGGGGGGAATGGTGGTCGCAACGTTCAATGTTTTTAATTTTTGTAAACCGCCCAGAGAGCTTTGGCTATGGGGCAGTATATAAATGTAATAAATAAATAAATAAATAAATTTCCTCCTGGGATGTTGCGCTTCCATTTAGAAGCTGGGGATGATCCTGAAAGCAGGTAAATCTGGGATCGCCCCCCTTCCTCCTTCTACACCCTTAGGTGTAGAAAGGGCCTAAGAAACCCAAGTGGTATGTTCTTAAAGTGGTGGCTCCCCATAGACGTGCCCTGTAGCTTGGAGACAGTTTAATGATGAGGTGACAGGATTCAAGGCAATATTTGGAAAACATGCAAATATTGATTTAAGTCAGATGTTCTTACATTTGGTTCCAGTGGATCTTTGTAGGAGTTGTGCAAAGGAAAGGAAAGGAAAGATTTCTGTGTTTCCACTGGATTAACAGAATTTCTAGTGTTGTTTATGCTGGCATCATGCAATTTGTTGTAGTAACCACATTTTGTAGGTTATGCAGGGCATATCTAATCATGACTTTGAAGGAGAAGATAAAATACATTGCAATTAACATTTGCTTAAGTTTCCCCTCTCTATCTAGAAGGTGTATCTGACCTCTCATATACACTCTTTTGCCTGTGGAGTCCCTCAGGGTTCCATTTTGTTCCTCCATGCTATTTAACATTTACATGAAACCATTGGGAGAGATTGTCCAGAGTTTTGGGGTGTGGTGCCACCACTACACTGATGGCACTGAACTCTACTTCTCCTTTCCACCCGATTCCAAGGAAGCTGTTTTGGTCTGTCGGCAGCAATGGACTGGATGAGGGCAAACAAATTGAAGCTTAATCCAGATAAGACAGAGGTGCTCCTGGTCAGTCAAAAGGCAGATCAGGGAATAGGGATTCAGCTTGTGTTGGATGGGGTTACATTCCCTCTGAAGACACAGGTTCACAGCTTGGGTGTACTCCTGGATTCAGCCCTGAACCTGGATGCCCAGGTTTCGACGGTGGCCAGGAATGCATTTGCACAGTTAAAGCTTGTGTGCCAGCTGCACCCATTCCTTGAGATGTTGGACCTGGCCACGGTGACACACACCTTAGTTACATCCTGTTTGGATTACTGTAATGTGCTCTATATGGGGCTGCGTTTGAAGAGTGTTCAGAAACTTCAGCTGCTTCAAAGAGCTGCAGCCAGATTATTGACCAGGGCTGGTTACAGGGAGCATACAACTCCCCTGTTAAAACAGCTCCACTGGCTCCCAGTCTGTTTCCGGTCACAATTCAAAGTACTGGTTATGACCTACAAAGCCCTATATGGGTCGGGTTCCAGGATATCTGAAAGACCATACTCTCCCTTATGAGCCTGCCCATCCCCTGAGGTCTTCAGGGGAGGCCCTTCTATCCGTCCCACCACCATCACAGGCACACCTGGTGGGAACGAGGGAGAGGGCCTTCTCGGTGGCTACCCCGGGGCTCTGGAACTCCCTTCCCAGGGAAGCTAGACTGGTTCCCTCTTTGGTGTACTTTCAGTGGCAGGCAAAAACCTTTCTGTTTTAGCAGGCGTTTGGGGAGTAAATAATATATTTGTGGATGTACTGCTTATAGTTTGGATTTTTAATTGTGTGTATTTAAAATGTTTTTAAATGTTTTAAATATTTAAAAATTGTACTATGTTTAATTATATTTAAATTTTTTGTATATCACTATTTGTTTTAACTGTACATGTTTTAATTTGTAAGCCACTTTGAGTCCCATTATTGGGGAAAGGACAGGAAATAAATAAATAAATAAATAAATAATAACTGGGCATGTTTAGCCTGGAGAAGAGAAGACTGAGGAGAGACATGTTAGCACTCTTCAAGTACTTGAAAGGTTGCCACACAGAGGAGGGACAGGATTTCTTCTCGATCATCCCAGAGTGCAGGACATGGAATAATGGGCTCAAGGTACAGGAAGCCAGTTTCCGGCTGGACATCAGGAAAAACTTCCTGACTGTTTAGAGCAATACGACAATGGAAACAATGACCTAGAGAGGTCGTTGGCTTTCCCACACTAGAGGCCTTCAAGAGGCAGCTGGACAGCCACTGTGGATTCCTGCATTAAGTAGAAGGGTGGACTCAATGGCCTTATAGGCCCCTTCCAGATCAACTATTCTATGCTTCTGTGATTCTATACTCCCTATTTCAATTTTTAATTCATTTCCAGGTTTTCTGGCTCGAGTGCCTCAGAAAACTGGCATTAACTGCACTAAATAGCAAAAGGGGCTAAAACAGTTAAACTAGTATTTGCTTCAAACACCTTTAGAGATTTCTTTGAAGGCTTCTCTGAAAAAAAATCTGATATTCCTTTGAAGGAGAAGATAAAATACATTGCAATTAACATTTGCTTAAGTTTCCCCTCTCTATCTAGTAGGTGTATCTGACCTATCATATACACTCTTTTGCCATCTATTTAGCTTTGCAAGATGAGAGATCTCTTGCACAACACTCTTAATTTAATGAAATTATTCTGTTTTGTTACCAATTTATCTAACCACCTATCCTTTTCCCTTACTAATTTATGGAGAGGAGTCAATTAATCATCCCTGTCAGAGGGAAGGAAATGGCATATTTAGCATAAACATAAATTATCAAGTTTTGAAATCAGTTTTCTTCCAGCAAGGATGAAAAAGCAGAAATTGGAGATAGTGCAGTTATACCAGGCATGGATTCCATGTAGTCACTGTCATGTTGGTCTTTCTGGCTGACGTTGTCTTCCTGTACAAGATGTTCCAGTGGATGGGAAAGAGAGGTATTAAAACACGGACAATGTCCAGGACACTCTGGCTGTCCAGTGATGAAATAGAAAGACATGTTGTGACTCCCTGCCTGCACCTGTGACACTCACCAGGCTACACAACAGGGCTGTCCACGCCACTCGCACTCAGGGCTTACTTCAACCCCCCCTGTGCTTATGACGTGTTTGAGGGTTTAGGCTTACTGCTGCTGCTCCCATCCCGCCTTTATTCTTTTAGGCCCCATGGCTCCACATCCCAGCACCCTAGCCTTCAAATCCCCCTTCTTCTGTCCGCTGCCACCAGTATCTTCCTCAGGTACACTTCCAAAGATCACACCAGTTGGATATAATTAACAAGATTTATTAACATTAAGATGATTGTTCATGTAGCACAAGCTTTTTTTTTTTTTTTGAAATAATTTTATTAATTTCAACATAATAATAACATAAACAATATCATAAAATACATACATAATCCTCGACAATCCCCCCCGTGCACCCCCATTCCAAGAGACCTTCTCTTAATCTTTTATTCTATCCAGAAATTTATCGACTCTTTTGAAGGTGTTTGTCCCTTCCCCGATCTTAATACATATTCCAATAGGGGACTCCATATTTCCCCAAAATCATTTTTACCGGACATTCCCCTCTTTAATTTCATTTTACAAGTCAGCATATCATTCAATGCCATATCCCATATTTCTTTATACCATTCTTCTATTGTATAGCTTCCTTGTCCTTTCCAATTTTTTGCAATCATTAATCTAACAGGTGTCAGGAGGTTGTTTATCAATTCTCTCTTATTTTTGTCCTCTTCCCCTTTATCCCATATTGCTAGTAGAGCGAGCTTCGGGTTTAATTCCACTTTACTTCCCATTATTTCACTTATTTCCTTAAATACCCTTTTCCAAAATTTTTGTACATATTCACAGCTCCACCACATATGGTAATAAGTTCCAACCTCCTGGCATCCCCTCCAACAATTTTTAGATATTTTTTTGTCTATCTGGTGAAATCTAACCGGTGTTAGATACCATCTCCACAATACCTTATAAAAATTCTCCTTAATTCTGATCGATAGCAATTTTAACATTCTTGCATTCCACAACCTCTCCCAGTTGTATTCCTTAATTTCTCCATTTACATCCTCTTCCCAAACCTTTTTTATTGCTTTAAGTGAATTTTGAAATTCCTCCTCTATCAATAATTGATATATCTCACTAGTCAACCCTTTCTTATTTTTCTTTTCTTCTTTCCTGCCTTTTGACTCTATTAAGTCTTCAAATCTTGTATTATTTCTACACTTTTTATTTTTCAGTTTCCATTCCTGAGTCCATTTCCCTAATTGTATACATTTAAACCATGCTGATTTTTGACCTATCAATAGCTCTTTAATTTGCTCATTATCCTTCAAATTTTCCATCCACTTCCCTAACTTAATTATTTCCTTATCTTTCAATCTCGCTTCAATCTCCACTTTTAACACTCTTGGGAAATTCTCCACTACTACCACCGGGGCAAGTGGTGAATCTCCTGGTATCAACTTCCCCCTAAATTTCTCCCAGATCTCCACTATATTTACCAACAAAGGGTTGTCCAGTCCCTTTAATTCTCTCTTTTGAATTTTTTTAAATGTATTTAAATGAATTTAAAAAATGTAGCACAAGCTTGATGGTTTCCTCAGGTCAACAGCGTATTGGTTACAGGCACAATGCTTAATGGTTTCTGTACTTTCTGTTCATAACATTTCAAATAGAAACTCTAACGTTCTATGTTTCTCCTGCCTATTCTACCCACTCTAAACTACCCTACACTCTTTCCCACAATCTAGTTCCACCAAAATAATAAAACACGTTGGTCCTTCCTAGCCTCTAATCTAGTCAACAATAATTCTCTCTCTCCCCCTCACACTCTTCTCACACTCTCCAGACACTCTCACACAGCCAGCCAATCCAGGCACTCCCCCGCCACCATCCAATCAGCACTCACACATGAACTCCCCCCCCTTGTGCTCACTCAGTTACAACATAACTGTTAGTCTATTTAACTTCCTTTATGGCATTTTATAAACAACTACTTACAATCTTTTATTTACAAGGACCTCTAAAGTAGCTGAACATCCCACATGTCACTGACCAGAGCCAGATCTACACCAATCAGGATATAACACTTTGAAAACGGTTTGAAAATGGTATGTGGAGTGTGTCCTGGGCCTCATCAGTTGTCAATACTGTTATAAACCATTATAAAGCAGTAGTGTAGATCCTGCCAATGTCTTCCTTGGAACTTTACCTGTTCATGCTTCCCATGTGGCAGGTATGCATGTAATTTCCAGGGACTATACAGGATAGATTCAGAGCTTGCCATACCATTTGCATAAATTTCAAGGTCCCCACCACACACAAGCACACACAAAACTGCGTAAATTGCCACCAATTAAAAAAAACTAAAACAGAATCCACGTATCGGCTGGACTCACTACAAACAAAGCCAACTCCAGGGTGTGTGCAACCAAAATCCACAGGGCCAACCAGAAAGTTTTTTTAAAAAAACACCAATTATTATTATTATTATTATTTTATTACTTATTACACTTATATACCGCCCCATAGCCGAAGCTCTCTGGGTGGTTTTCAAAAATTAAATGGAATGCTCATACATCTCTAGTTATGTCTTCTGGCTGGCTGCACCATTCTTAGGCACCTGGCTCCGGCTGGCCTTCCCAAAATTCTAGTAAAAAACAAAGCAGAACCTGTAAGCCTGAATTCTGCTCACGCCTGATCTAAGCTACTGAGCCAAGGAGAGCATGGGATCTGAACCACGGGGTTGGAACTCCAGTAGTCTCTTCCAAGTGAAAGCACAGTGTTTAACTCGCTGAGCCACACTTCCCTGAGAAAACTCTGGACAGTAAGATTGCCTCTCTGTCTTAGATATAATAATGATTCTGTCCCTCCAAGTGACAAGCTGGGACCAAATTAACCAATGTTTATGCCAGCCACCACAGTAGCACAAGGGAAAAGGAGGGAGGGAGGAAAGGTTACTGGCACACTATAATATGAAACATTGTCGTTACATTTAATTCCCTTCTAACAAAGACTGTAGCATTTATCGTAATGAATAAATTCCATTTTAACATCTATCAGATATTTGACTTTATTTTTCTGTGTAAAATAAACATGGCTGAAGTATAACATTATGACCAGCATTATTTTAATTTAAATGGAGATTCTCTCTCATCTAATATCATAAAACCAGGAAAGAGAGAGAGAGAGAGGTAAAGAATAATCAAATCCACCATGCAACAGTAGCCCCCTGTGGAACATGGAAGACACCATAGGTGGACGTTGTCATGAAACCGCTGGGTTTTATCACTGTTTAATGATTTGTTGCACTATTTATAGGATAAACAATAAATCTAACATGATTCATCATATTACCCAATAAATCATGGGACAAATCATTAAGCAGCATGATAAAAATCAAGTGTTTTAGAAATAAGTTAATCTAGGATGCCAATGTGTAAACTAAACAGTTGCTTAAAAACCCTATTTGCTAATCACTTTTACATAAAGGAAGATTGATGATTATGTAGATTAAATGTGTACTTATTCCTATAACCAGCTGATAATCACATGTTCCTTGCCTGTCTGCTTTGGGGGGGGGGGGGAATCAAAGCTAAAAAGGCTCATGATGAAAATATGGAGTGTTGTTTTGTTGCTACAGTTCAGGCTTCTATTTACATTGAGTTCCCCCATGATGTTCTCCTGGGTTTGAGTGAAGAAATAGTTAATTAAATGTGTAGCACCAAGGATGTCTAGTAGAGATGATATTTTGCCTATAAATACTGTAATATCCTAATTAACACTTTCATTAAGCCTTGATGGCTGCTTCTAAAGCCGCTTCGTTCTTCAGTCTGACTATAACCCCTTTCTCATTTGTGACAAGTGTGTTTATAGCTTCTCTGCCCATAGAGCTGTGGTGCACTTTGAATTATACTCAAGGGTATGTGGGCATCACGTCACATTTGGGTGCCCAATATCATACATGACTAGCTGCGTTCAAGCTTGGACCCTAAATGTACATTCTACAGCTGGACTACCCTCTGAATGCTTAGCTAGATATTAAGTTAAATCTTTTTGGAGTCAAGGTTGTTTCTCATCAGTAATACAAACATATTGGTTCCTTTAAAAGGACAAATACACAGAGAGTGGAGGGAAGGGAATCTAGGTTGGGAATCTAGGAAAATCATTTTAAATTTCAGTTTAGCCTTTTAAATTTCAAATCTCTGCTCGAGGAATTTATCTTAAGCATACAGCTTTGTTTCATTCGATTCAAAGGTAAAGCAATGGAGCAGTCTGAGACAGGGAAATATTTATCTGAGATGCAGCCATACCATTAAAAAGAAATGCATTTTGTATGTATATAAAAATGTACACAGCAAAACACATGCCTTCCATTTTCACTTTGTTTTGTATTAAAATGCAACAAAGCTGACAAGATAGTGACACACGTGCAGTATTTTCTAGTCCAAGGTTTTCCCTCAAAAATAAAAGGGGGGAGAGAATGTTAACATTTGTATGCTTCTGGCTATCTATTTGTTTATCACTTTGAGGCTATGTCATACACACTGTATCCTCTTGATAAGGCTAATCTTGAGAGCAACGGCATTTTCCACTTACCCAAGGAATATGTTGGAGTCACAAAAAGCATCCATAATTAGGGCTGTGACCAAGTCTTTACTTGTCAAGACGCCTCCAACAAACAAGCCCCTCCAGAAACGGAAGGCAGGTTAGGCGTAGGGGAGAAGAGAGACCAGACTGTGACTGGAACAGTGATGAAGTCAGAAAGATGGAGAGTTCTGAACACAGATGCAGTGGCTTAAAGGGTTACAAAAAATTGTCGAAGCATCCTTTACTAATTTAAAAGAGAGAAAAGAAATTGTTTGGATGGCAGTCAAGCAAAGATTCGAAACATTGTCATGAATTAAGCCACGCTGTTGTATAGGATTGCCTAGAATTGCTTGGCCCAAAAGAGTTTTTTGATACTTTAAGTAGATGTGATTTCTTGTAACAAAGGAGCGTTGCAGTGAGAAACATGGTGTTTCATCGACATTTCCTTGCCATGCAGCTACAAAAATGCAACTGAACCCCCTGCTCTTCCATCTACAAATTCTGACTGGCTGGCAGTTGACTATGGCTTCCTCACTGACAATGGGACAACATTCTCCAGCACACCTGAAAGTAGCAAGCTAGCTTAGGGTCACTGGCATTACACAGCTCTCTTCCAATACCTTGCTGCTGCCTCTGAGCATCTGCTCCCTGAGGTGACTACCTCACTGCCTAATGGTAGGGACAGCCTTGCTCCTAGGTATATCCAGAATGTCCACCCATCAGTGGAAATGAATTTTGCCAGAGATGTGCTGGATTCAGGATAATGTGTGACTATCATGTGAGCACAAATCATCCCCCCCTCTCTGTATCATCCAGAGATTTTAATGAAGAGAAGCAAGCTATAGAGAGAGAGCCCAGCTTTTCTGGGACATCAGGAACATGGTGCCCAGTGAATATTAAGGCTGGGTGGATGGGGGGGGGGGGTCCAATAAAAATGTACAAAAATTCACAAAGTTCTCCATATTCATGGAAAACAAGAATTTGTGATCAAACAGTTTGAATGAGGGAGGAAGCAAAAGTGAGAGATCTGCCCACCGCTAGTAGATAGATACCTACTTGAAATTATTACATTCATTTGGTCATTATCCATGGCAAATCCAGTTATGAGCAGGTGCCATTTGGTCCAGGCTCACACCATTTGCATGCCACTGCTAACACACATTGAAGATGGATTGAGGTACTATGCCAAAAGCCCGATTGTGTGTAGAAGAACAGAAGAAGATGCTGAATGGTTCAAGGTAGGGAGCTAATGAGTAGAATCCAGAGAAACCTTTGCATGGGTAAGGTACTTCAGCTAGGGAAGGGGGAATTAGTTCAATGCAAACATATCTCATTTCACCCTTTCTAACCAACACATGAACCTATCAATCCATACATACATACATGA
This sequence comes from Anniella stebbinsi, assembly GCA_029215795.1. Taxonomy (NCBI): domain Eukaryota; kingdom Metazoa; phylum Chordata; class Lepidosauria; order Squamata; family Anniellidae; genus Anniella; species Anniella stebbinsi. The sequence continues at coordinate 16,887,391 of JARDYH010000007.1, forward strand.
AAAGGCCATTTGCCTTCAAAATTTGCATTCCTCTGACTTTTTCAATGGTGGTCACCAATTGAAAAACGTGTACAAATGTGCATATGGTCAGGGGAAGAGTTTTTACTGGCTCTGACTGAAACCCAGAGCAGATTTACTGTCCCACTGATATAAGAGCCATCAGCCTCCACTGTTGCTTGCACTCCTCTGGATCCAAGCCAACATATAAACCCATTTCATCTGGATTTCCACCCACTTTTATCAATTGTTCCTACATTAAGGACTATCAATTGACAATGCACTCAAATTAATGCAGATGATGATGCATCCCAAATTCCAGGATTAAAGGTATGTCACTGAATTAATCTGATGCACTGGGCATGATCCAGTCAGATTTAAGAACCAGTCCGGTGCCTTTGAGCAACATACGCCTCTAAGTACAAGATATCCCATTCTTCATCAGGGTGAGTGCTCTGTGCCCCCATCACAATATAGCACACAAATCATTGATTTTGGAAATTGCATTCAATCTGAATCTTTTCAGTATAGATTTACATTGCTTGAATGGAACTGTCAGTTTTATCTTGGTATCATATGGAATGTAACATTTGCATTCACTGTGCTATTTTTCTGAGAGGTCCCCAGGGGAGGGGAGCACCCCAGCTTCAGACAAACCTGAGGATGACAACATGTTAAAGAGGTCATCAGCAGAGAGGGAGGTGTGTTCATTGCTCAAATAATGTAAATAGCTGCCCCACCATGAACAGAAAGAGGGGGAGCTGTCCTAAAGAGGCCTACTGAATGAGATTTGAGATGTCATCAGATGGCATTACAAGGAATCAATAACAGCCAAAGTAGGTACTTGAAATGAATATCATATTTAAACCTAATTAAGGTTTATCTTTCCATGGCTCCTGCACAGCTTTCGCTGAGGATAATTTCATCTTCCAGTCAAATTCCTCCTGTACACATTCAGCCTGACATAGCTGGGCAAGAGCCAGCCCACAAATGACCTTTCACCTCCACTAGTTAGCTCTGTTCCCTGACTGTTTTTTTAAATTCATTTTGCAATGCCATCTCTTAAAAAGACCCCCCCCCCCATCTTGTCTTTTGGCTTGTCTTAAAGACTAATAAACTCATTGGGCCTGTTCAGGACACATGTGCTAAGCCATAGTTAGGCTGCTAAGCCTTTTGCAGCAAATGGTTAGTAAGAATGTTTATGTAGCCACAGTAGTTAGATATGGTTCACACAACATACTAAGCCATAATGTTTAGCTCAAAATGCTTAAACACGGTGGCTTAGCATGTCATTTGAACAGGGTCATTCTGGCTTATGCCAGAATATTCTGGTTTATGACATAATAAATGTGCTAGCGTTTGAGGTGTCACAAGCCACCCAGTGGTGTAGTTGTACATTTTGAATTGCAAGTGCTCATCATGACAATCCCACATGCACATGGAAAGGTCAAACACTCAGACTGTTGTGTTGATCCATATCAGAAAAGATTATAATACTCCTGTCTCCATCAGGAGCAGGACTCTTGACAAGTTAGCAGCTCTTCGTTGGCCATTCAAGACCACATCACATCAAAATCCTTTACAACACAGGACAATACATTGTTGTTGGGGAACTTCATCCCCCTCCCTACTGTAAGGATTGCAGCTAAGCTCACAGGAATCAGGGGATTCTGAGGGGGTTGGCAGATGACCCCATCACCCCTGCTAATAAAATAGTGCTGGCACCATGGATGTTCAAGAAATCAGCAATGCAACCAAATGCATTCAGATATTTATGAATTTCCCCCATGGATTCCGCAGCAGACTAAGGCCTTATCCACACCAGCCATATATTCCAGAATGGTATCGAGGTTGTCCCTACTGGGCCACATGATGCACAGCTGATCCCGGTGTGATCTAGGAACAACCCCTCAGTTACTCAGGGATATCGGTGACTGGATTTTTCATGGCTTTTCCAGCTCTCTCGCTACAACCCTGACATCCGCAGCTGGTGTTCCCCCCTTCCTGAAGCTGTTCCTGTTCAGTACGATCTCCTGGCTTGATGAACAGCCAACCTGTTGTCAGGGACGGGTCCAGCGATTTTGGCCACGTGCGGGAGTGGGCATCTGCCATTGTCAGGACATTTTTGATTGATTATCCACATGTTTTGGCACCAACTATGTCTATTTTATTTTAACACAAACATATCGATGTGCAGGAGCACATTATTGATGCAGAACCCATTCCCCCTGCATTGCTACATGTTTGTGCTGGTGTGCATCTCTGAGAGGTTATTTAAAAAACCCTCTGTGTCCCATAGCTATCTTCCTAGCCCTGCCCACGTCTGCTGATGCACATTCAGAACCGCCATCACAGGGCACACATCCTCCCACAATGGCTCTCATTTACTTGCGGGAAACTTCCCTCACGTGTGCCCCATGAGCGACGATCGTGGAAGCAAGAAACCTCACGATCACCCCTCCCCCTCGAAAGGGCTCTAGGTGTAGAGGAGCCCTAACTTTCCCCCTGCCAGGAGGATTCTGCAGATGTGTGGACTGATTTTCTAACCTTCAGGAATTCTGTGCAAATTTTGTAATAGAAAAATACGCCCCCCCCCAAAAAAAAAAAGCCCAAAAGATCTCATCCAGGAGTTAGGAAGATTTGCAACCAGTTTCCTTAGCTTGAACAATGAAATCCAAAGCCGGATCATGGGGGCATGACTCCATTGACCTATTTGCAATCAATAGGCTGTGTGGATAGAGGCTTATCTAAAGATGTATGAGAAATTAATTTTGGGATTTACATTTATGGCTTTAGTGTATCATGAAAATCATTCCTAACCATGGTGGCTACATAACCATGGTTTAAACTCACCCACTAATCACTTCCTACAAAATGGTTAGTGGCATAACCATGGCTTAGCGTGTTGTTTGAACAGGCCCAATGTTATTCACAGACCCACCCACCCCAAACGTCTTTGCCAGCATGCGTACTTCTGAAAAAGGTGCATGGGAAATGCATAATTTGAAAAACGTACACAAATACACTTTAATCAAAGGAAGAAGAATGTCTAAATTTCAAAGATGTGCACAGTTCTTGGGAAAAGGCACGGATGGATTTTCGTATGAAAAGAGAAAATGAAGTTCACAACCTGGAAGGGACTTGAGTCAGAAAAAGCTCTGAGTTGGAATTCAGAGAAATTCCGGGAGCTCATATTTCGTTGATACACACAGCCGTAGGCTTATCCACGCGATCATGGAGGGAACTCCATGTTAGTTAGTACATGCTCAAGGTATGTTCATGCAGCACGTTGAAGATGTGTAGGTCGAGGCCAAGGGCTGCCTGCCACCACATTCTTCTCCAAACTCCTGCCAATTCCCTTTTAGTTTTATATTCTGAAAAGGGCTCTTGATTGCATCCACTAGCAACCATGACCTCTATAAACTTCTTCCATTTCATCATTGGGCTAGAAGCCATGCTGGCTTCAGGTTTCGGAGGGCACATGGCCAAGACATTTTCAGTGCCCCCCCTCCGTCAGTGCATCTAGCTTCTTACCAGCAATGCCAACAGCTATTGCTGATGATGCTCCTCCTCACCTTCCTCAGCATTGATACTCTCTGCTTGCTTACTAGCCAATGAGCAAACAGGCAATGGCATCTTCAGCTTCAGAGGCCCCGGCTACAGACAGCACCGGAGAATCAGGAATCGGAACCTTTCAGAGCACAGAAGTCACTGCCTTCATCCTTGGACACATGCCACAGCTCCCAGGAGAGAAGTCTATCCGAAAACAAGAAGGGCATCATCCCGTGGAGCAGCCTCGCTTTCGTCCCCACCCTCAAGTAAAACATTTTTGACAAGCAGCTCATCCCTTCCCATTTCCCACAGCTTTTCTTTTCATTTGAATCCTCATTAGAATAATGTGATTTTGCAAAGTGGAATCCGGGAGAGGGGAGGGAAGCTGCGCTCTTTGCATCATCAAACCACTGACGCTGCCCCTCCCTCTGAATCCGAGGTGGTCGTCCAAGCCGACCTGACAGCAGCTAGAATACGAGATCTGTGATTGGCAATTTGAGCAACGCTAAGTGAAATATGAGCAGCAACATCATTTCACAAGCCACTGAAACAAAAGGACTGAACCTTTTTCAGGTTAACTTAATACAGGCTGGAACGAAACAGGAATGGACACTTCAGCGAAAAATGGAACTGCACACAGGGTTTTTGTCTTGGAGCTGTAACCATTGTGGGTGCCTTCTTGGGGGAGGGGCAAGGCATGTGCCATCTATGATTTTGTCGAAGAAACCATACAGTTCACCTCATTCATAGCATAGGCTGTGTCTTTATTGTCAACGTAGGGATGGGCGAACTCTCCTGAGTCCTGTTTGTGCTCTGCTCACTGGACTCCTGCTGGTTGCCCGCCCCCGGCGTGCTTGTGGGGTGAGTCACCAGACACTCTTCAGGCAGACACCTCCTCTTTCTTAAGTACTTTCTCTCCTGGGTTGAAGATTGACTGTCTGAAAGCTGAGGAGGAACCTGTGATTTTGTACTGGGGAAAAGCTCCCAAAATGCCCCTGAATATGGGGATATTACCGCTTTCAGTCTGATTTTGAATGTGTAGCAAATAGCAAACTAAGGATTGACAGATCTATCAATTTCTGTATCTCTAGGTTTCTTATTTTTTCCCAGACTTAGGTTTTGCTCATCACTTTGAGATTATTATTATGAGTGTGCATTTGGACGGGGAATTTCTCCTAATTTGGACTGGATATACCTATTTTTGCAAGATTCCCCCCTCCCAAAACTATAATGCCTTTTAAATGTTATTTTTTTCATGAATATATGCATCTCTGTATCTGTTCATTCATTGATCTAGCAGTAACATACATACATACATGCATGCATTTATGATTAGCAGAGCAAAGTCCAGGATACAGCCAGTATTTTCATTAATCCCAGGGACCATTGCAAACTTTGATGTGCACATTTCAAAGGATCACTGAGATTTGGGTTACATCTTGATTCAAAGGTGTGAAATTGGGTAGGTTTCCCTACAACAGACATCACACTGAGGAAAGTAGCAAAAAGTGCCAAGGTTAACTGGACTGTAACCAACAGGTCATGGATCAATGTGGACATACGGAGGTAAGCAATGAAAGGCACCCAACCACCCCTTACATTCTCTTCGTTTCATGGGCATTCCACTAGTTCTTTTTCTTTCTTTACTCCACTTTATCCTGAAAGCATGTCTCAGTCATCTCAGAGCACTGAAAAAGGCATCATTAAGAATCATGGTTCAATGTGGAACAACTTATACACACTCACACGTTTCACAGGAAACCCCGAATCATTCAATAGGATATCTCAAGGCCAGTTGCAAGTTTCCATTTGCGCCAAACACATTTTTCCATTCTAGAGGTCCATTTCAGTACGCATGTCAGATGTCTGCCCCAACTGAGTACAACTCATTAAGGTGAAAGATATCTTTGCTGGCTATATACATGAAAGTCAATGGGTTCAAGTCCAATTTAGAAAAATGAGGGGGTAGAGATACTGGCATCTCTGAAAATGGAGGACAGCTCTGTGAATGACTTATTAACCTTAGCCTTCATTAACAGAATCATAGTGGAGCACATTATGCTTCTTTTATGCTTCTATTGCTTTCATTACTAGAAACATCTGGAGTACTTGATCCAGTTCTGAATACCATGTTTTAAGAAGGATATTATTATTAATAATTACATTTATATACCAGCCCATAGCTGAAGCACTCTGGTCGGTTTACAAAATTTGTTGACAAAATGTTGACAAATGGATACCATGTTTTAAGAAGGATGTCCACAGGTACATAAGAGGCTGACCAGGATAGTAAGAGATCTGGAAACTAAATCCTATGTGGAATGGTTGATAGAGCTAGGTACATTTAGCTTGGCTATTTAGCCATCTTCAAAATTTGAATTAAGGGGAGGTCTGATAGATGTCTTCAAATATCTGAAAGAATGCCATGTAGAAGATGGAATAAACTTGTTGCTCCACAGGGCAATAATATAACTAATGGATGGAAATTTGGGGGGAGGGACGTAAATTTGGGGGAGTAAAACAGACCCTTTTCCCACTCTAGCCTGCTGTACTCTGTGGTTTCTGAAGAAAGGCATTCTTGAGAGGGAAATACAAAGTATGGAGAGATAGACCATCTGCTGCTGCTCTAGCCTGCTGTAGTACATGGTTTCTTCAGAGAGAAGCAATGGAAATTCAACATGATAGAGTGAGGAAAGATGCTCCAGCTCTCTGTGCTTTGGGATTTAATGTTGTTCCCCGCCTCGATCCAGAGGGAGAGGTGGGTAAGAAATAAATAAATTTATTATTATTATTATTATTATTATTATTATTGGAAAACCCATGGAGAAAGGCAGACTATAGCAGCCAGGTCTCTATTTGGGAGATATGGGTCAGCACTTTGGATAGCTCTGTTGGAATTCTGACTGCTTCTGTCTGAAACCCAGAGCAGATTTGCAGCCCCACTGACGTAGGAGCCACCAGCCTCCACTAGACTTATGCAAGTCTACAGCCCAATCAGAGTGATCTAATGAAACTAAGAGGGGCTGTGAAAGAACATGGGAGCGACTGTCCAGAACCCCTATCCATATCAACAGTAGAGGAGCTATGCCCTAGTGACTGAATCCAGGTTCTCCTCAGTCCAGCCTGCCAGTAAATACAAGAGTGTTTCTCCTCTTCTTTTCTCTCTGCTTCTTTTCCCTTTTGTTCATGTTCAGATTTTTCTACTTCTTACTCCTCATTGCTCTTGTTGATCTTCTTTCATTTCTCTCCCTACTCGTTCCAGAGCTCTGACTTCCGCCGTCCCCGATACCAATCTCTCCTTTAGGCCAAAGATTGCATCTTCACTCTCACACCTTCCCAGGGACCACAGGGGCAGCATCCAGTAGTGATGTTCCTCAAACACAAATACTGTTGGCGGTGCTCCATTGAATCTTTCTGTTGCGCAAGTGGTCGTCTCTGACGCTTGTCCGCATGTTGTGCAAGCTGTTGCACAATCCATTGTGTGACAAGATGTCCAATGGTTTGCACAGTGGGTAAGTCTTTGGTCTTTGACTTTTACAGGCCCCTTGCAAAGGTCAAATAAAGTCTCCCCACTGCCACCCTCATGGTGGACAAAGGTCCCATGAAGAGACCTTTGCTGTGGAGACCTTTGTTACGTCCGAAGGAACTGAAAACCACTACCCAAGCCAAACTCCAGAATCCTTTGTCAAAACGGTGCTGTTGTGATGACAGTTCTAGGCGAACAATCTGCTTTGTAAACATAAGCTTGTCATTTGTACTTATACATCAAGGCACATTGTCAGAGGTGAAATGGAATCTTTTAAACGTAATTCTGGTGTAGACC